>SJYQ01000925.1:514351-597715 GCA_006410935.1 Redunca redunca | reverse complement strand
AGGAATGTCTTTTTAGTATTTAGGTTTTTATATACTCTGATATTTATTTAGTAGGATGAATTCCAACTATTTTGCACATAGTTAATATTGTAAAACTATTTAAGAAGGAATATTTTCTTTTGTTACTATTTGAAACAAAGTTTACTAAGTTAATACAGATAAGCATGCATATATACTATATATATACACTTTCATTTTCTGTATATTCTGAGCTCTAACAAATTAATTTGAGATTTGATTATATATAGCTCCTATACATTAGCTAAGGACTTCCCTTGTGGCTCAGAGGTTAAAGCGTCTGCCTCCAATGCGGGAAACCCGGGTTTGATCCCTGAGTCAGGAAGATCCCCTGGAGAAGGAAATGTCAACCCAGTCCAGTATTCTTGCCTGGAGAATCCCATGGACAGAGGAGCTTGGTAGGCTACAATCCACAGGGTAACAAAGAGTCGGACACGACTGAGTGACTTCACTTTCACTTTCATTAGCTTTGCCTTTAAAAATGTTACTGGTTTTTCTGTTAGGTATTTATTCTTCCATTTCAATTTAAAAATTACATATTGAATTATAATTTTGCTAAAATATTACATGAATGTGGATGGATTTGACATTTTAATAATAATGTTAAGTTTCCCATTAATGAACTTGATATATTTCTCCGTTTAATCACATCATCAGAAAGGTCCACATTACTTTATCACACCAGATGAACATAATTATAATACATTAAGGAGATGGTGACCAGGTATTGAAAAGTCTATAAATCATGTCTCAAAGACAAATTAATGTGTTTAGTCTGGAAAAAAGCAACTTGAGATATTTATAGTAACAATCCCAATTTTTGAAGGACTCTTGAAAAATAATTAAACTTGTTTTTGTAATTGTAGAACACAGGAAGGAAGAAAAGTTATGAGAGAGCAAAATTTCCAGCAATCCATATAACATTTTTGTGAAATTATGTAATGATTCTTTATTCCTGGCTTCCCCTGTGGCTCAGCTGGTAAGGAATCCACTTGCAATGCAGGAGACCTGAGAGACTTGGATTTGATCCTTGAGTTTGGAAGAGCACCAGGAGAAGAGAAAAAGGCTGCTTACTCCAGTAGTCTGGCCTGCAGAATTTGATAGACTATATAGTCCATGGGGTTGCATAGAGTCGAACAAAACTGAGAACCTTTCACTTTATTGTTTTTTTTTTTTTTTTAATTCCTGCCCCAAACTTCAATTTGAAACAATTAATAAGCATTCCACCCTGGTGTAATCAATCCTTTTCAGGATCAGAGGCACTTCCACGGACGGTTGAGTCATCAGTTGGAACACAAGTGAAGTGCAATATTAGGCAAGATATGAAATATGAGGCAGTTATATACCAGTTAAGAGCATGAAGAAAAATGTGGAAATGAAAATATACAAAGTGTATTTTTTTAGGAGATAGATAGGGGTAAATGAGTGTTTTAAACATCATGACTGTTTGGAGTTGACTTGGGAAGGTGGTGGTAGCAACTGTGGATGATATGTATGAAGTCATAGATTTAGAAGTTTTTTTTTCAGCTAGCTATAAGCATTGCATCATTGGATTTTGGGTAAAATTGTGAAGATCACATTTTTCAATTTTTGCCTTTTTTAAAAAAAGTAAAACACTAATATAATTAATGAACATTTTCCATTTTGTTAGGCCCTGGAGAAATTTATATAGAATGTATATAAATTTAATTTATTTAGAATAAATTAAATTGTTTTGTCAGGTAAAAACATAAATGTTAGTATGTACTAAGTTGCTTCAGTCCTGTCTTACTCTTTGCAACTAAATGAACTGTAGCTTGCCAGGCTTCTCTGTCCATTGGATTCTCTAGGAAAGAATACTGGAGTGGGTTGCGATGCCCTCCTCCACAGGATCTTCCAGAACCAGGGATGGAGCTTGCATCTCTTAGCCTCCTCCATTGGAAGGCAGATTCTTTACCGCTAGCACCACTTGCAAGTCTATGTAATTACATATGTCTTATTTCAATGACCTCATGTTTTCCTTAACCTATATCCATCTTTGAACCACATGTAGTTCACTTGTCTGAGTGAGCGTAATATTTCTTTTTTCTTATTTTACTTTTTGACTTGTAACTGTTTTACGATCTTCTTTATTTAAGGCATTATAGGAGAAAACAGTAAGATATTTTTTACAATACAATTTATCCTCAACTTATTTGAATAAATAATTCAAATCAATTCATAGATTTTTGCTTAATTTCAAAATACATTTCATTATAGGTAGCTGAAAAAAAAAAGATTAATCACAGGTTAAAACTATCTTGCCCACTACCATTAGATTAATTTGGCAACAATTTAGACACTACATTCAATCCATATTATTTAACTTAATAAAATTTATTCATATTCTTTCCATAGTTACAGAGTATTACATCCCATTAATCACACTCAACATTCCTCTTTGTGTTGAAAGCCTTGTTACATTTTCTTTAACAAAAAAAGTTATTTTTTCTCTGAAACATAATTCGATATTAATTTCCTCCAACTCAAATATTCCTGGAATAGCTTAGCTTATTTTCCACAACCTAATTCCTATATCAAACTGTTTTGGACAATGGTAGTTATGTAGATATGTGTTTATTTGTAACAAGTTAGCAACTGCTTTAAAATTGAATCTGGTAATTCCTTGATTTCTAAAAATGAATGGTAAAAAAGCAAATTCCAGGTTATTTAATTGTCCTTCAGCTCATTTAGCCCTTAGACAAACCTGGCTGTACCTATTACAAATAGCTATATTGTTGTAGCATTGAGAATTGGGGAGGGGATTGTTAAATCTTTCCTTATTTGAGACAATTTTCAAATAGAGTCTAAGTAACACTGAGCTTTAAATTGGTCTTTGGAAGGGCTGATAGTCTACAGTGTGTGTGCTTAATCACTCAGTAGTGCCTGACTTTCTGTGACCCTATGGACTGTAGCCTGCCATGCCCCTCTGTCCATGGAATTATCCAGGCAAGAACACTGGAGTGGGTTCCCATGCCTTCTTCCAGGGTATCTTCCCAATACAGTCATCAGATCCAGGTCTCCGGAATTGCAGGTGGATTCTTTACCATCTGCATCACCAGGGAAGCATGATGTTCTACTAACAAAATGTAGTTCATGTCTGAACAACTGAAGAATATATATTCGCTATCTGTGTTACTCTGTTGTTTATCACCGACTCAAAAGCCACTTGCACTTGACATGAACTTTGATCAGATGAAAAGCATTATAGTATTTATAGATTTTTTGAGGGTGTTTACTTAACCCAACATCACCCCAAGAACTTATGACAGCAAACTAATGTGTAGTTTGTTTGGGTTGAAATATAGTGTAGGATATTACCAAGCCTCTATTTTTCCTCATTGACCGAAAAGGAAAAAAAAAAAAAAGATTCAATTAGGTAAATTGACTTAGCGATTATTACTAGCTCTAATTAAGAAAATAACAACCATTATCCCAAAACAGAGAAAGCAAAGAAGGAAGAAAGGAAGGAAGAAGGAAAGAAAGAATAAACTGAAGTCTTTGGGTTGGAAATATATGCAAGAAATGATCCATAATAATTTCTCACTTAGTTGGGCTTAATTCTCCTATGAAGATGTGTGAAATACTGCTTTAATTTATAACAGAAGAGATTATCACTTATAGCTCTGCAATCCCTACTAGCTACCAGGCACTGTGAAATTGAAGACTTTCATATATAATTTTTCTCTATAAACATATTAAAAATGTTTTTAGTACATTATGGCTTGTGCTTATGTTTTAAATCTCCATATAAACCAAAACAGTCAAAACTGTAATGTGTTTATTACATACATAATATTTATATTGATTTTCTCAATGTAACTCAAATAATTTTTTCATCATTGTTCTTGTTTTTGAGTAGCTAAGACAAAGGAAAGAAAGAATTATGTCAATTAAAAAAAATGCATAACATGAGAGCTGGGAGTTAAGCCTTATTTGGAGCAATATGAGGACTGTAGCCAGGGATACAGTATCTCAGACAGCTCTGAGAAATTCTTTCAAATGGGTAGAGGGGAAGGTCAGTATATATGTGATTTTGGTAAAAGTAGAATAAATGCAGTCAAGCACATTTACTTTTTCAGAAGATTTCTTCTGATCATGTGAAGCTTCTGCTAGTCACAAGAAGCAGTCATCACAGTTAAAAAATTTTAGTATTTTCTAGATGTGAGGAGATACAAGAATTGGGCTCATAAAGTCAACTCTTTAGCATATCTAATTTTTACATGACCTGTACTTCCAGTTTCACAGAGCACAGAGTGCCTCATTTCTGGACTCCACTCTGAACTCCTTCAAGGGGTGTTGGTGGTCAGCAGCTGCAGTGGCGTATAATTTATTTCTTGTAGAGGTAGATGGAAACCACTCATGGCAAGTACCAATTTGTGATTAACAATTATAAATATTCACATTATTATATTTATAATAATTTCATACAGAAGCAATTGTTCCTAGCCCTGCTTACTTTGTATTGCATGTATAAATGAAAACATTATGCAAAAGTAATCTAGAAAAAATATGTTGATAAATGAAAATATTTAATAAATATAAATGCTTTGATTTACTTGTATCNTAAAGTTAAAATAAAAATTTTAAAAGAAAAAAAAATCAAAAATATATATATATATAAATCCTAAGTATAACCAAAAGAAACTTTTGAGTTTATCTAAATCCAGAGAGAAAAAGCATTATGTTTCTACATCAAGATCTTTATTAATCAACACATTTTTATTAATCAAAAGAGGACTCATTACAATCAACACTTTTTGCCAACACAAAATAAGTTTGCTTATTCCTGTAGTGTAAAAATCTGTGCTCCAAGATTAGAAAAACTTGGAAAATATTTTCTGCCTCCTGCTAGTTGTGGAAGCATTTTCCCTACAAAAAGCTCTCAAGATGCTTGACATGGTAGTCAGTTGCTGTGAGGTCAGATGAACATGAAGGATGAAACAAAACTTCATCATCCAATTTGTTCAACTCTTGAAGTATTTGTTGTTTGACATGTGGTTAGGCATTGTTGTAGAGAAGGATTGGGCCCATTCTGTTAACCAATGGCAGCTCCAGTTTTCTGTGCATCCCATCAATTTGCTGAGTATACTTCTCAGATGTAACAGTTTTGCTGGGATTCAAAAAGCTGTAGTGGATCTGATGGGCAGTAATCTGCCGGGGGCCAGTGTGAGGAACTCCGCCCATGGCAAATGTCATGAGGAAGGGAGCTTGGCATATGCAAAGGCGTGTTCAAGCCTCAGGAAACCCCCTGTTCCCAAGCATCTACCCCCAAAACCAGAGTCTATCTACTTTACTGTTTCATGCTTTTGCCTACATCTCTGACTTTATGGGGGGCTATTCCCCACCGGTTCTCTTGGAGAAGCAGTAAACATGCAGCTCCAAGTCAATAAAAATTCCTGGGCATGACAAGAGTGTTTCAACTTATGAACTCCTCTGAAGGTTACCTAGCCCACCTGTATAGGTTCGTCCAGCCACATGTGATTGTTTACAGCCTCCCAACCTGAGAGGCATGAGATGTTTTAGACTTACTAAAGGCAAATTCTTTTGGGAAATTGTCAGGATAGTGGGTTGGTTAGGAATTATATTGGTGGAGGGTTTTTCATTTGTTGTGCCTATAATTGCTGCTAATTCCCTGCCCTGGGTGTGACAAGGGTGTCTCAGGTCAAACCTCTCTGCTGACAGACTAGCTTGTGTGCAGGATTATCCATATTCCTGCCACTATGCACATGATTGTTTACTACCTCTCAACCATAAATAGCACAGAGAGTTTTGGAGTATTTTGAGAGTCTTAATTAGCATAGGGCTTTTCTCATTGTTGAGTCAATGATTGCCGCCAGGCCTCCATATCTTTAGTCACCTGGGAATATGTTATTCAATGTATATGGAATATAGAAAAGGAAATATAGTAGTTTTTAAGGTTAGCAATACTAGACTTTTTGAGTTAATGAATTTTCTCTTTTGTAATAGATCACTGTAGTTTGTTCTAAATCACTGTGTCCTTGCTATGTAAAAATGTAACTTTATCACTATCTTAAGACTAGATCTTAAGGGGAACATTGGTGAAAGGATTTTCATTTGTTGGGCTGATGTTTGCTGCTAAATCTCCATATTCCCTGCCCTTATAATGAATATAACTAATATATAGGAGAAATAAGTATTAACTTTTAAGCATATAGGAGAAATAAGTATTAACCTTTGAGATTAATCATGTTTACCTTGGGTTAAATAAATTCCTTTCTTGATTGTAACTCACTACACCCTCACCCTATAGGACTATGCAACTTTATTTGGAGGGTGATTCCTGGTTTAAGAAAAAAACACCCTTGGAAAAAATAAGTTTTTTGGTTATCAGAAAGAAAGAATCGTAAAATGTCAGCAGGCTCATAGCCAGAAGATGATATAAAACCCCTAAGACCTTTTTTTTTTAATATACATTTATGTGAAGCACCTGATTTTGATAAAAGTCAGGAGTGTTGACCCCCGTGTAACTCTGTATTCATCCCTATGTGTAACAAAAGGTATATAAGCAAACCCAAAAATAATTAAATGGGATCAGTTTCTGGAAAGACTGATTCCCCCATGTTGCTTCTTTCTTGCTCTCCATTTTTCTGGCTAAATTCCCATATGGAATGTGGGTACTCACCAAGCCTGCAAATTTTGCCTCAGTGCCTCTTCTCCTTCGGGAGAATGGAAAGACGCTTGCAGCCTATGTAGGTGGTGATTGGTATTCCACGTAAACCAAGTTATTCAGCCTCCCTTTCTCCACTAATTTTCCTACTACACTATCCGTCTCTATATCTCTCTATATATCTGTAATTAAATAAGTTATTTCCAAGGATGCTGACTCCATCCCCACCTTCGAATCACCCTGGATCCACTGGGGCTGGACCCTAGCAGTAGTCCACCAAACAGTGACTTTGACTTTTTTTTTTTTTTTTTGGTGCAACTTTGGCTTTGGGAGGTGTTTTGAAGTTTCTTCTTCAGTCCAATCATTGAGCTGGTCATCTCCAGTTGTCATATAAAATTCACTTTTCATCACATGTCACAATTCATCAAGAAATGGTTCTTTGCTATTGCATAGAATAAAAGACAACACTTCAAAATGATGATTTTTTTGATTTAGTGTCAGTTCTTGAGGCACCCACTTACTGAGCTTTTTCACCTTTCCAATTTGCTTCAAATGCTGAGTGGCCATAGAACGGTCTAGGTTGATTTCTTCAGCAACTTCTCATGTAGTAAGAGGATCTAATGTAATGGTTTACCAAGCTGATCAACCAACTTTCAATTGGTTTCTGTCAACTTCTGATGGCCAGCCACTTCACTCCTCATCTTCAGGGTTTTTGTCTCCCTTGCAAAGTTTCTTGAACCAGCACTGCACTGTATGTTCATTAGCAATTCCTGAGCCAAATGTGGTGCTGATGTTCTGAGTTGTCTCTGCTGTTTTATGACACATTTTGAATTTAACTTAGAAAATCACTTGGATTTGCTTTTTGTCTAACATCATTTCTATAGCTTACAATAATATAAAATAACCAGCAAGTGATGTCATTAGCAAAAATATATATATGCTTATTTAAAAAGCATTGAAATATGTATAACATAACCATATTTATTTAAGAATGTATTCCAATATCAAAGAGCAAAGTTCAACAATGCAAAGCTACAGTTACTTTTGAATCAACCTAATACTTATCAATTCTTCCAAGGTTATGGAAAAAGATCTTTCATTTATTGCTGATGAACATGCAAAATGGTACCATCACACTGGAAGATTTTTAGTTTCTAACAAAGCTAAACATAATATTAATATTAGATCATCTAGCAGTTGCTCTTTTAAGCATTTACATAACTGTCTCAAAAACTAAATCCACAAAACCTTGCTTATAAAGTTATGCCACTTTTTTCATAATTACCAAAAAGCTGGAAGCAAACAAGTGGTTGTTTGATAGATAAATATTAACCAAACTGTTGTATATTTATATAATCAAAACTATACAATGATTAAAAAATCATGCTCTGAAAAGACATGGATTAATCATATTTATAAGTGGAAAAACCTGCATTTTTGTATAATTCCTTCTAGATAACTTATTACAAAACAACAAGATGGTAAAGGCAATAACAATATCAAAAGTGCCCTGTTTGTTCAGGGCATTTTTGCTAAGAATAGGGAGAACAGTTGAATAGATGGAGCACAGGAAGATTATTTTAAACAGTGAAATCATTCCTTACAATTCAGAAATGTTGGGTAGGTGAAAATATGCATGGCTAAAATATTTACAGAATAAAGATTTAACATTAATGTATATAAAAAAGCAACTTTGTATTGTCATGTAAGTGCTTAAGGGATCTCAGGTGCTTACAGTGATCTAAATATTCACTATAACAAGACAGTCTAATTGAAGTCAAATGGATGAAGTAACTTCACTGAAGTGGATGAGGGCAAAAATGTGGATCTAAGCAACTTTGAAAATGAAGAGAGTCTGGAAAACTGAAAACCAAAGGAATTGCGAACAAACATGCATTGATTTGGTGATGTCAGTTTCTGTAGATTTATACGTTAACAGTTTTGAAATCCAGACACACGTACAATGGAACTGTACAATTAAGAAAATGGACAGTGTATGGTAGGAACCTGATTTTTTATTGATGGAGGGAAAGGTTGCAGATAAGCATGAGGACAGAACGATTATGCAAATTTCAGTTCAGTTCAGTCACTCAGTCGTGTCTGACTCTTTGCGACCCCATGAATCGCAGCACGCCAGGCCTCCCTGTCCACCACCATATGCCGGAGTTCACTCAGACTCACGTCCATCAAGTCCATGCTGCCATCCAGCCATCTCATCCTGGGTCGTCCCCTTCTCCTCCTGCTCCCAATCCCTCCCAGCATCAGAGTCTTTTCCAGTGAGCCAACTCTTCGCATGAGGTGGTCAAAGTACTGGAGCTTCAGCTTTAGCATCATTCCTTCCAAAGAAATCCCAGGGTTGATCTCCTTCAGAATGGACTGGTTGGATCTCCTTGCAGTCCAAGGGACTCTCAAGAGTCTTCTCCAACACCGCAGCTCAAAAGCATCAATTCTTTGGCACTCAGCCTTCTTCACAGTCCAACTCTCACATCCATACATGACCACAGAAAAAACAGAGCCTTGACTAGACAGACCTTAGTCAACAAAGTAATGTCTCTGCTTTTGAATATACTATCTAGGTTGGTCATAACTTTTCTTCCAAGGAGTAAGCGTCTTTTAATTTCATGGCTGCAATCACCATCTGCAGTGATTTTGGAGCCCAAAAAAAATAAAGTCTGACACTGTTTCCACTTTTTCCCCATCTATTTCCCATGAAGTGATGGGAATGGATGCCATGATCTTTGTTTTCTGAATGTTGAGCTTTAAGCCAACTTTTTCATTCTCCTCTTTCACTTTCATCAAGAGGCTGTTTAGCTCCTCTTCACTTTCTGCCATAAGGGTGGTGTCATCTGCATATCTGAGTTTATTGATATTTCTCCCGGCAATCTTGATTCCAGCTTGTGTTTCTTCCAGTCCAGCATTTCTCATGATGTACTCTGCATTTAAGTTAAATAAGCAGGATGACAATATACAGCCTTGCCTTATTCCTTTTCCTATTCGGAACCAGTCTGTTGTTCCAGGTCCAGTTCTAACTGTTGCTTCCTGACCTGCATACAGATTTCTCAAGAGGCAGGTTGGGTGGTCTGGTATTCCCATCTCTTTCAGAATTTTCCACAGTTTATTGTGATCCACACAGTCAAAGGCTTTGGCATAGTCAATAAAGCAGAAACAGATGTTTTTCTGGAACTCTCTTGCTTTTTTCATGATCCAGCAGATGTTGGCAATTTGATCTCTGCTTCCTCTGCCTTTTTTAAAACTAGCTTGAACATCAGGGAGTTCACGGTTCACGTATTGCTGAAGCCTGGCTTGGAGAATTTTGAACATTACTTTACTAGCATATGAGATGAGTGCAATTGTGCGGTAGTCTGAGTGTTCTTTTGCAAATTTGGAGACATTCATATGAATTTATGCACACACCGATAGATATATCTGTATAAATAATTTTAGATATGTGTATATAAAATGGTAGGGACACACACATATATGCCCTTGCTCTATCAATTCAGATGACCTAAGAGTTTAGCACCACTCCAGGAACAAAAAGCCAACCAGTACCCAGATCTTCTCTTCTAAAACCCTTCTCCCATAAGTGGAATCAGACTTCTTAGAGACATGGCTAATTCTAGGAGTGAAGATGCATTGTACAGAATGATGTTGGACTATTTTATAGTGTCAGAAAGCAATGAAATGTTCAAAATGTAAAACAAACAATGATGAATATACATCAAGGTCAGATGGAGACAATTGAAAGGGCTCCCAATGACCAGAGCTCAAACCATTTGAAAAACAAAATTAATAAAATAATACTGTTGATAGCAAATAAACAAATATCCATGAGTCCATATTGAAATATGTTCTGGATAAGTAGGGGGAAAAGAGACAAATATCCCCTGGGGAAGAATTCTAAGTAATGTATATATCCCCATATAAGAGGTTAACGTAACTTTCCACTCTTACCAATTTTCCTTCTAAAGAACACAGTGTGGGAAGGTGAAATGAATTGCTTTATGGTGGAGAAGCATAACAAATGCTACTTCTGCCAGAAAAAGAACATTAAAGTCAATAGCGATTTTCTACTGACAATATGTCCCCTTGAAGCCAACATCTGTGGTCTTATTTCTCAAAATCTGTAACTTTGGTCTAATCATGAGAAAACAATCAGAAAAATCCGAATTGGTAGACATTTTTATAAAATACACGACTTTGTTGCATACCAAAAAGGTCATCCAAAATTGAAGTCTGAGAAACTTGCAATTAAGAGATGCTAAAGACGACACAATGACTCAATGGAATTTGGTATCTAAGCCATGCCTTGTGGGGCCACCCAAGACAGTTGGGTCATGGGAGAGGTCTAGCAGAATATGGCCCACTGTAGAAGGGTATGGCAAACCACTTCAATATTCTAGCCTTCAGAATCCCATGAACAGTATGAAAAAAACAAAAAGATAAGACCCTGAAAGATGAACTCCCCTGTTCGGTGGGCACCCAATATTCTGCTGGGGATCAGTAGACAAATAAAACCAGAAAGAATGAAGGGATGGAGCCAAAGCAAAAACAGCACCCAGTTGTGGATGTGACTGGTGATAGAAGCAAGGTCCAGTGCTGTAAAGATAAATATTACATAGGAACCTGGAAGGTTAGGTTCATGAATCAAGGCAAATTGGAAATGGTCAAACAGGAAATGGCAAGAGCGAATGGCAACATTTTAGCAATAAGTGAACTAAGATAGACTGGAAACGGTAAATATAATTCAGATGACCATTATATCTACTACTGTGGGCAGGGATCCCTTAAGAGAAATGGAGTCATTATAGCAAAAAAAAAAAAAAAAAAAAGAGTCTGAAACGCAGTACTTGGATGCAATCTCAAAAACAACAAAATGATCTCCGTTAGCTTCCAAGGCAAATCATTCAATATCACGGTAATCCAAGTCTATGCCATGACCAGTAATGCCGAGGAAGCTGAAACTGAATGGTTCTATGAAGACCTACAAGGCCTTTTATAAATAACACATTAAAAGATGTATTTTTCATTTTGGGGACAGGAATGCAAAAGTAGGAAGTTAAGAATCACCTGGAGTAACAGGCAAATTTGGCCTTGGAGAACAGAATGAAGCAAGGCAAAGGCTAATAGAGTTCTGCCAAGAGAACAGACTGATCATAGGAAATACCCTGTTCCAAGAACACAAAAAAAGGCTACACATGGACATCACCAGATGGTCAAAGCAAAATCAGATTGATTAGACTCTTTGCAGCCAAAGTTGGAGACACACTATACAGTCAGCAAAAAGAAAGACTGGAAGCTGACTGTGGCTCAGATCATGAACTCCTTATTGCCAAATTCAGATTTAAATTGATGATAGTGGGGAAAACCACTAGACCATTCAGGTATGACCTAAATCAAATCCCTTATGATTATACAGTGGAAGTGAGAAATAGATTTAAGGGACTAGATCTAGATCTGATAGTCAGAGTGCCTGATGAACTATGGACTGAGGTTCGTGACATTGTAAAGGAGACAGGGATCAAGACTATCTCCAAGAAAAATAAATGTGAAAAAGCAAAATGGCTGTCTGAGGAGGCCTTACAAATAGCTGTGAAAAGAAAAGAAGCAAAAAGCAAAGGAGGAAAGGAAAGATATACCATTTGAATGCAGAGTTCCAAATAATAGCAAGAAGAGATAAGAAAGCCTTCCTCAGTGATCAATGCAAAGAAATAGATGAAAACAGTAGAATGGGAAAGACTAGATATCTCTTCAAGAAAATTAGAGACACCAAGGGAATATTTTCTGCAAAATGGGCTCAAAAAAAGACAGAAATGGTATGGACCTAACAGAAGCGAAGATATTAGAAGAGGTGGCAAGAATACTCAGAAGAACTGTACAAAAAGGATCTTCATGACCCAGATAATCACGATGGTGTTATCACTCACCTAGAGCCAGACATCCTGGAATGTGAAGTCAAGTGGGCTTTAGGAAGCATCACTACAGATAAAGCTAGTGGAGGTGATGGAATTCCAATTGAGCTATTTAAAATCTTAGAAGATGGTTCTGGCTTAAAGCTCAACATTCAGAAAACTGAGATGATGGCATCCAGTCCCATCATTTCATGGCAAATAGATGGGGAAACAGTGTCAGACTTTATTTATTTATTTATTTTTTTTGGCTCCAATATCACTGCAGATGGTGATTGCAGCCATGAAATTAAAAGACACTTACTCCTTGGAAGGAAATTTATGACCAACCTAGACAGCATATTAAAAAGCAGAGACGTTACTTTGTTAACAAAGGTCCTTCTAGTCAAGGCTGTGGTTTTTCAAGTAGTCATGTATGGATGTGTGAGTTGGACTATAAAGAAACCTGAGCACCAAAGAATTTATGTTTTTGAACTGTGGTGGTAGACAAGACTTTGAGAGTCCCTTGGACTGCAAGGAGGACCAACCAGTCCATCGTAAAGGATATCAGTCCTGGGTTTTCATTGGAAAGATTGATGCTGAAGCTGAAATCTCAATACTTTGGTCACCTGATGCAAAGAGCTCACTCATTTGAAAAGACCCTGATGCTGGAACTGATTTAGGGCAGGAGGAGAAGGGGACGACAGAGCATGAGATTTGTGGATGGCATCATTGACTCAAACGACATGAGTTTGGGTAAACTCTAGGAGTTGGTGATGGACATGGAGGCCTGGCGTGCTGCAGTTCATGGAGTCACAAAGAGTTGGACACATCTGAGCGACTGAATGGAATTGAACTGAGTCTTGTGTTGGATCTTAAAAAATAAATTTATATATATGCATTAGTATACTGTATATAAATTTATTTTTTATTTTTTCTCCTCTGTTTTATTTTATTTTATTTTTTAACTTTACAATACTGTATTGGTTTTTCCATACATTGACATGAATCCACCACAGGTGTACATGAGTTCCCAACACTGAACCCCTCTCCCACCACCCTCCCTATATCATCTCTCTGGGTCATCCCAGTGCACCAGCCCCAAGCATCCTGTATCCTGTATTGAACCTAGACTAGTGATTCGTTTCTTACATGATATTTTTTAAGATCCAACACAAGACTCAGTTCAGTTTCATTCAATTTAGAAAGATGTTAATGATAACCCTATATGTGAGACAGCAAAAGAGACACAGATGTATAGAACAGTCTTTTGGACTCTGTGAAAGAGGGAGAGGGTGGAATGGTTTGGGAGAATAGCATTGAAACATGTATAATATCATATAAGAAACAAATCGCCATTCTAGGTTCAATGCAGGGTGCAGGATGCTTTGGGCTGGTGCACGGGGATGACTTGGAGGGATGGTGTTGGGGGGTAGGTGGAGGGTGTTCGGGATTGGGAACACGTGTAGACCCATGGGAGATTCATGTTGATGGGTGGCAAAAACAATACAATATTGTAAAGTAAAAATAATAATCATCATCATCAATAAAAAAGAAAATAAATAAATTTATGTAAAAAACTAAAGAAATCTGTGTAAAATATGGATATTGTTGATAATAATTAACTGTATTTATTAATTTTGATGTATGTTTCAAAATAACCAAAGAAGTTAATTAGAGGGAAATCTGGGTATAAACATACAGGAACTTCCTATACTATCTTTGCAAAATTTCTGCAAATCTAAAACTATTCTAGACTGAAAACTTTATTTCAATGCAAAAACAAAATGTATTTTTAAGGAATGGCAACAGTTGACATTTTAATAAAGAAATAAATGTCTAGAATCTTGGCAGAGAAGCTCTACTCCCAAATAACTGGGACTTCTCTGAGCCTCACTTGAAAGATATATTTCTTCTCCACCTCCTAGATCTTACTATGAAGACAACTCACAGTATCCACTGTTTGTTGGTGACCATGGGTTGTAGCTGTGTCTGGTAAAACATGGGCAGAAGTAGTATGCACCTCAACTAAAGTTAGGCTTGAAAACTTCGTGTGTTATTGCTTTGCTTTTCTTTATTCCTTGGATGAACACTTACAGACAGAAACTGGGTGGGGGGGGCCGGGAAAGAGACTTTAAATTATCACTGGTAACAGAAATTTATTGAATCCTGCTTATGTTAATGAAATCTGGCATTTATCAGAAATACATTTTAATGATCCAAAAGTGTAATTTCAGCATTTATCAGCTATCATAAAGCATCATTGCATGGAAAAACTCTGAGTGGTTTGAGTTGCACCTTGCAAGTCTAATCTTAAACTTGGATGAGAAATGAAAAGAAGTCAAGTTCATTTGTAAAATATGTTTAATTTTCAGAAAACATGACAAATATAAATTATTTTCAGTGATAACAAATATTTTCATAGGTTATATAAAAATAAATTAGTGATATGCTGTGTTAGAGCTAACTTTCCAACATTTTATTTCATAATCAAACTGGGATTTCATATTTTCTTCATACTTAATCCTATTAAGCATTAAATATTTACACAAAGTTTTCAAAAGCTAATTTACTAAATTTAGGACAATGGTATTTTGTGGAAAGCTGCTAATGGCCAGAATTGTGAATTGCAGACTTTATCATAGTAAACGAATGACCTTATCAGAAGAAGAAACTACATACTATGTGACAAAGATTCTGTAGTTAGATTCTGTTTTACATGTCATTAAATTTAAATGATAAAATACTTGTATTATTAAAAAAAATATGGAAAGGAACTAGACTTTAAAGAGATAACAAGAACTTGACTAGCTTGGGCCAGTCTAGGATGACATAACTAGAGAAAAATCTAACCAAAATTCATCTTCAGTTCAATTTAGTCTTTCAGTCATGTCTGACTCTTTGCAACCCCATGAACCACAGCACACCAGGCCTCCCTGTCCATTGCCAACTCCTGGAGTTTACTCAAACTCATGTCCATTGAGTCAGTGATGCCATCCAACCATCTCATCCTTTGTCATCCACTTCTCCTCCTACCTTCAATCTTTCCCAGCATCAGGGTCTTTTCAAATCAGGTGGCCAAAATATTAGTTTCAGCTTCAGCATCAGTACTTCCAATGAATATTCATGACTGATTTCCTTTATGATCAACTGGTTGGATCTCCTTGCAGTCCAAGGGACTCTCAAGAGTCTTCAAAACCACAATTCAAAACCATTAATTCTTTGGCACTCAGCTTTCTTTATAATCCAACTCTCACATCCATACATGACTACTGGAAGAAATAGAGCTTTGACTAGATGGACTTTTGTTGGCAAAGTAATGACTCTGCTCTTTAATATGCTGTCTAGGTGGGTCATAGCTTTTCTTCCAAGAAGTAAGTGCCTTTTTATTTCATGGCTACAGTCACCATCTGCAGTGATTTTGGAGCCCCCCAAAATAAAGTATCTCACTGTTTCCACTGTTTCCCCATGTATTTGCCATGAAGTCATGGGACCAGATGTCATGATCTTAGTTTTCTGAATTTTGAGTTTTAAGACAAATTTTTCAATGTTCTCTTTCACTTTCATCACGAAGCTCTTTAGTTCTTCTTTGCTTTCTGCCATAAAGGTGGTGTCATCTGCATGTTTGAAGTTATTGATATTTCCTTTGGCAATCTTGATTCCAGCTTGGGCTTCACTGAGTCCAGAATTTCTCCTGATGAACTCTGCATATAAGTTAAATAAGTAGGGTGACAATATACAGCCTTGACACGTACTCTTTTGTGTACTTGTTTGTGTAGCTGGATATAAAATATATACATGAAATATAGAAATGTAAATCAGGGCCGTGAAGAAAAAGAAATGATGGAAATACACCAAATTTGTAAACAAAACAAGATATTTGCTATAATAATAAATTGAGTATAGTGAAAATAGATAATTAACTCTAATTGCACGATGAAAGTTAAATTAATGATGGCTTTCAAGATAGAAAATGCATATGTTTAAAAGTCAGACATAAAGAGAAGAAATTGGAAGAATTGTTGCACCCATGAAGCAACAAGGACAATGTAGACTTGTTTAATATTAATATAATGAATTATACATTGTATCCAAAATAATATCTATTCAGATTCAGTAATTGAGTGAAATTTTGTTCATGTGTTGTACAATACAGGTTATCTGGTAAATGTGTTGCTTTCTCCCTTAGTCCTTCTACTTTCTCATCTGTCCCCACCCTTGGACCCCCTTATTCCTTTCCACATTTTCTCTATTAGTTCAATATTATTTGGAAGGCTATTATTTACAAAACATTACAAGGTGTGTTATGGGGATAGACAGTGAAATGGTAAAAGATAAAGTTCTCAGTGGATAAGAATATAAAGTATTGTAACACAAGGTACAATAGAAATTAGTTTTAAAGGATTTACAAAAATAGGTAATAGCTATTTGATGAAATAAGGTAAAGCTCCTGGAAGCCCTAAGATTTCAAGTAAATCTTATAAAAATTCTGACTTGGTCAGGAGGAAGGGATACGCTTATTTCTGCTGAGGAGTATCCTTTTATGTAAATATCTGGCGAGGTTTAGATATTGAAAATCTAATAACATTCAATACCCTTCCACCTTTTTTTCTTGTTAGAGCACAACAGAAGAATCTTTGCTAATATATGCTAACACTTTCTTTTTTTATTTTCTGGATAATGGCCAAATATCTGACCTTGACTCACAAGGCACTGGTTACTTTTCAACCTCCCCTCCTCACTTATCAGCTCTGTCTGAAGTTCTTAATGCTAATGATGTTGACTCGCTATAGGACCCTGTGGCTCATTCACTTCCTTGTCCCTACAAAATGCTATGCTCTTCAGTCTCATCTGTCTGAACAACGTTTACAAATTCTTTACTCTTTATAGTGACGATATTTACTTCATCAAGGCTTCCCAGGTAGCATCAGTAGTAAAGAATCTGCTTGCTTCATTATATATCCCATTCATCCTGATGTGCCTCATCAGAAAATTCCTCCTATACTGTTTGGTCTGCTTGCTTACTCTTCCGTATCCCCCACTTTAGCAAAATCTTTGAGGCACAAGACTATGTTTGTTCTTATTATTAATTTACCCAGCACAACAACAATCAAAATTCTACTATAAATGACCAGAGACAGAATGTTATGTCACCTGGGATGATAGTTTCCAAGGCTCTTACTCTTTCTTCTCCAGATGCCTGACAGCTTTTGGCAGCTGTAGTGTGGGTGGTACCAGCAGTAAGTACCCAGCTTTTCTGCCCACTACAATGTAGAGCTTCAGGGAATGTCAACATCTTGCCTCTGCACTTATATTTCTAATAGAGACAGCCTGTAACATTTCAAAATTCCTTTACTTACAAGAGATGCTTCAATGAGATTTCTTGAACTCCAACCTCTCTGTCATTTTACACTTCCAGGAACTTCTCATATATAATATCATGGGGAAACTAAAGTAACAACAATACATATTTAATCTGGTGGAGAAATCTCAGTAAAACTTCATTGTATACTTCTAATTTTTTAAAATATTTCACAGAAGCTAATTCCCTACCAGTTTATATACCACAATCAGTGATCATGATACTAGATATAAACCCTTTTCCAAGACCATTAAGACCACAATCCCAAATCCTCACTAGCATTTCTTTTATTAGCTACTCTCAGTAATGAAATTCATCATATAGTGGAAGGAGATCACCACTGTAGGTGGTAACAGAGAGGAAAAATTCTTAGAGCCAGTGTATTTTAATAATTTTTATTTTCTCTTCTTGATTCTACAAAAAAATTAATACATTTTCAGATTATTATTTCAGTTGATATACTTTCCAAAGATAGAAATTTTTATGTAAATATATCACAGACTGGAATCGATTTAATGAGGCATAATAGGATGACTTGATTTTTTTTTTTTTCTGTGAAAAATCTAGGTAGTAACTGGGGCAAATCCTAATAAAATTCTTGTAATTGAAAGGTATGCGGTTAAATGGTGTAGCAAGCAGCAATACAAGTAGATCAACATGATAAGACTGCTTCCTGAAACAAGAGGGTGTGAGCAGGTAAGCTTCCTCCTAGATCTGGTAGAAACAAATAGAAAACTAGATGGTAGCAAGATGAAAAATGTCTGCATAAGGACATTTTTACAAATTAGAAAAATAGGAAGAACACATGCAAGTATATTCTTTACTCTGAACCAACGTAAAAAGCATATTGAAAGCCCCTGCAGTGAAATATTCTCCTGAATTTCATAACACAGAATCCGAGTGGCTTGGGATATGTTGGAGGTCAGACAGAAAAGTATCTCCCTGAACACCAGAGGGACTGCTCCTCTGGTATATATTTGGTGAAATACATGACAAGGACTCCTGGCCCATCAATATAATAATGCTGTCTATAAGATATTACATTGATGAAACTGGGCTTTCAGTGTAAAGGAAAACAAAATCGATTTGACTACAGGGAAGATTATAATGATGTAAAGCCAGCATTTTCTTTGTTTTTTATATTTTCTTTAGGCTGAATTGTTTTGTCCTACTTGATTGCTTTCACTCTGATTCCTAATCATTCTTCAGTTATCTACTATACATCCTCCATTTTCCCACAATACAATGATTCTCCCACTTGCTATGGGACGTTGTACCTGTAGCATCACACTAATTGCATCTACCTTCCTGGATAATTAGCTTTCTATGTCTCAAGCCTCCCTGAATTTGATCACAAAGAGGCCAATTACAAGACTTTCCTGGGTCTGTAATACTCAAAACACAATATGCCCTGTACTCCACAGATGTCCAAAAACTATTTTTGATTTTTTTTTCTCTTTTGAATGATTAACATGAGAAGTTATTATGATAGCTCTTTTGAGATACCAACAATTTTGTTGGTGTTATTCAATATCATGCTTCCCTTGTGGTTTCACTGGTAAAGAATCCACCTATAATGCAAAAGACCTGGGTTTGATTCCTGGGTTGGGAAGATCCTCTGGAGAAGGGAGAAGCTACCCACTCCAGTATTCTAGCCTGGAGAATTCCATGAGCTGTATAGTCCATGCGGTTTCAAAGAATCAGACATGACTGAGAAACTTTGACTTTCACTTTCACATTCCCTAGGAAAGACTTATTTGTCTGTCAAAGGAAACTTTAACTTTGGTAAATCCCAGATCAGACTTGTTGCTACCTCAAATATTACTCTCTTGAATTAATGCCTGAAACATTACACAGGTCTTTTCTTTCAGATAATCATCAGTTAGTGGCAGATAGCTGGTAAATACCACAAAGGGCAATAATTAGGGACATATTGATATAAGTAAAGAAAAATACCCACTGGTTGGTTACATATGTACTATAAAAGCCATATTTCTAAGACAGAAAAAAAAAATTCAGAGGGAAAAAAAATAAGCTTGGTCACATATCTTGTCTATTATACAGGCCTAACAAAACCTAGAGCCATGGACCTCTCAATACCATCTCTCTGCTCTGTGCTCACCACTCTGGTCATATAGCCTTCTCTATCATTGCTCAGACATCTGCACTTCCAGTACCTGGATGTGTACTTCTTCCTTCTGGGCTGTTTCAACCTCATTCCCTGATAGCTCTTATTAAAGTTCTGACATCCAACCTTCACAGTTATTTCTGCTAAGTCACTTCAGTTGTGTCCAACTCTGTGCAACCCCATAGAGGGTAGCCCACCAGCCTCCCCCATCACTGGGATTCTCCAGGGAAGAACCCACTGGAGTGGGTTGCCATTTCCTTCTCCAATGCAGGAAAGTGAAAAGTGAAAGTGAAGTCACTCAGTCATGCCCGACCCTCAGCGACCCCATGGACTGCAGCCTTCCAGGCTCCTCCGTCCATGGAATTTTCCAGGCAAGAGTACTGGAGTGGGCTGCCATTGCCTTCTCTGACAGTTATTTCTAGTCCTTCCCAAACTTCATATTTCAGCATGGATCCCAGCTGTCTTCATCTGGCTCATTCAGTAAGCATGAGTGTTCTTAGGTGCTCTGTTTATTGTTCTGTCTCGAGACCCTGCTACAGTATCCAAAACAAGGCTGGTTCCACTCGCCACTCTCTATCTCTCTCTCTTCAGATAGATAGGTAGGTAGGTCAGTCAGTCAGTCAGTCCAGTCGCTCAGTCATGTCTGACTCTGACCCCATGAATCACAGCACGCCAGGCCTCCCTGTCCATCACCAACTCCCGAAGTTCACTCAAACTCACGTCCAACGAGTCAGTGATGCCATCCAGCCATCTCATTCTCTGTTGTCCCCTTCTCCTCCTGGCCCCAATACCTCCCAGGATCAGGGACTTTTCCAATGGGTCAAATCTTCACATGAGGTGGCCAAACTACTGGTGTTTCAGCTTTAGCATCATTCCTTCCAAAAAACACCCAGGGCTGATCTCCTTTAGAATGGACTGGTTGGATCTTCTTGTAGTCCAAGGTACTCTCAAGAGTCTTCTCCAACAACACAGTTCAAAAGCATCAATTCTTCAGAGCTCAGCTTTCTTCATACTCCAACTCTCACATCCATACATGACTACTGGAAAAACCATAGCTTTGACTAGATGGACCTTTGCTGGCAAAGTAATGTCTCTGTTTTTGAATATGCTGTCTAGGTTGGTTATAACTTTCCTTCCAAGGAGTAAGCGTCTTTTAATTTCATGGCTGCAGTCACCATCTGCAGTGATTTTGGAGCCCCAAAACAATAAAGTCTGACACTGTTTCCACTGTTCCCCATCTATTCCCCATGAAGTAATGGGACTCGATGCCATGATCTTCATTTTCTGAATGTTGAGCTTTAAACCAACTTTTTAACTCTCCTCTTTCACTTTCTTCAAAAGGCTTTTTAGTTCCTCTTCACTTTCTGCCATAAGGATGGTGTCATCTACATACCTGAGGTTATTGATATTTCTCCCAGCGATCTTGATTTCAGCTTGTGCTTCTTCCAGCCCAGCGTTTCTCATGATGTACTCTGCATATATGTTAAATAAGCAGGGTGACAATATACAGCCTTGATGTACTCCTTTTCCTATTTGGAACCAGTCTGTTGTTCCCTGTCCCTAACGCAGGTATAAAGTATAAGACCAACTGGAACAATTGGAATTTCCATTTATTTTCCATATTACTATCAGAGATTAGGCATCTTTATAGAGTTGGTTTAATGGATGTTTGACCACTGTTTAAATGTGTAGAGGTGTAGAGTTTGTGTTACAATATTTTCAAAAGTGTGTTGCTTCATTTTTAGTAAAAAACTGAATATCCTTCCATTCCTTCATCTCAATATGTCTCTTACCAAATGAGTATTCTGTAAAATTAAGAAGCTTTCATAAATTTCTAAAATCTGACCTTTTCATTTAAAAGTATTTCTAAAGAAGTTTATAACTTAAAAACCAGTGCTTGGTGAGGGAGGTGGGAGCGGGGTTCAGGATGGGGAACATATGTACAACCACAGTAGACTCATGCCAAAGTATGACAAAACCAATACAATATTGTAAAGTAATTAGCTTCAAAAATTAATTAATTAATTAATTTTATAAAAGATAAGCAGGTAGGGATTAATTAAGAAAAGACAAGCATGATTTTTTATAACATTTAATTTAAACAACAAAACAACCTTTAGAACACTAAAGAACATATTTTCTTTTTCATCTTATGGTTGCAGATAAAGGCAAACACTTTAAATAATAGCAATAATAAAGACAATGACCACAATAAAAGTAGTTCTTAATATTTTGGGAACTCTCCAAAAATATTATGTGAGATTTGATGTATCTGCCTTACCAAAATTGCCAATGCTCAGAAATGTTATCTTCAGACTTGTGGTAGTTTCTTCTTTATTCTATTTGTCAGGGTTTTAATGCCTTATTTGCTTAGATTTTTCTTTTTATAATAAGAACATTAAAATGAACAATTTTGCTTTAAATGGAGCAATCATCAGCAAACCCCTGGATTACTCAGAATGCCTGTGCTTTTTTCCTGAGCATCATTCCAACACGATTCTGTGAGATTCTTCCCTGTCTGCAGAATGTGAGGGCAATAGTTGAGGGTGCATGTTCTCCTAACAGCCTTTTAATTTAAAACAAAATTATTTGTTGGGACATTGTTTTAATAATCCCTCAAATACTTATTGCCAATTCAAGTGAAATATTTAGAAAGTGTTAGGAAGAGGAAAATTTCCTCTATCTTTCCAGGTTCTTGTGGCTTGTAAAAGAATTCACCTGATATCATATAGATTAACAGGAAAACCTCAAACAAAAATTTAATAACATGGGAGAGCCCCAGTAAAATTGAGTATCCCATCAAAAGTGTGAGTTTCTCAAATTAAATGCGATATTCAGCTAAAATAAAAGGAGGATATTGGGCTAGTCCTTTGGAACTTCAAAGTGGGAAATTTAATTTACCTGGAGATGGAAAAGTAAGAGTTGGTAAGCAAATATTTGCAGGACTAGGCAGGAACAATTGGACACAGATAATAATATTTAAAAAGGAGACTTTGCCGAGTTCCTACTTGTCCACACACCCAGTTTATACTAACGATTATCTATGGTGACAACTCTCTTCTTGGACCAGGTCCTTTACCTACATTCTTCAAACAGATGGAAGAAGGTGAACATTTCTTTTTGAGTCCTTTGGACTTTAATTGTTGAGAATAATCCATAAGCCAAAGAGACATTTTTAGGGTGAGAAATTTTGTTCCACTATGACAGTGTACATTAAACATAAATAGAAAATAAACACATTAGGCCTTCAAGAATACTAGCAAATTTGAACTGGAAAGGGTATTTAGAATTCAATCTTTCCTGAAGTAATCAAACAGACTTTTTTTTTTTTAACTGTGAGGAAAAATCTTAATTTCCTACTTTAAAAATCAACACATTCAATTCCAGATTCATCAAAGACTTAAAGGTTAAAAAAAGTTATTATTTTTTTTCTTTTTTTAATATAAATTTATTTATTTAATTGGAGGTTAATTAAGAATTAGATGTGGGTTTTCAAGCCACTTCTCAGTGACCCTGTGGCGTTTGACCTCAGTGAAACCTCTTGAAATTGTTTTGATGAAATTTTCTTGTTAAATGATCAGTGAGGGTTTTTCAAGGAATATGTAAGTTCTGATTTTTCTTCTAGGATTGCTAGAATGTTGTATATACTTTTGTGATGGAGAAGGTTTTTCTAACCCTGAAACCAAAGACAAAAACCAAAAATACTACATCATATGTTTTTTACTACATGAATATTTTAAACTTCTAAGTGTCAAATCACATACACACAGAAATAAACAATAACAACAAAAAAAAGTAGAAAATATACTCCAATATTTTATAATGAATACTGCAATAGAAGAAATAAAATGTATCAATATGTTTGCCAATAAGTGTGCTAGAGGAACCACACTGATTGAAACTACCCACCCTGGCCAGGCACTATAGTAACCATTTGCATAAGTTGTTTTACAACAGGAGGTCCTCGTAAGGAACATGGAACTAATAAGCCACCACCAACCAGAAGAGTTTGGGAAAGGTCAAAAGGAGACACCACATGTCTGACCACTTCCCAGAATCCTTCTTACTGGCATCCACCTTGGCTGAACAAGGTGTGTACAACCAGAAAAGACTCTGAGTCAGAATGATTGGCTAAACACAACCCAGAAACTAATTCCATCACCATAAAACTGGAAACTGCCATTCACATAGCAGAACAGCTCTCCTGGATTCCCTGACCCTATTGCTCTCTGCTAGACACACTTTCCCCATAAAGTCTCTTGCTTTGTCAGCACATGTGTCTCCTCAGACAATTAATTTCCAAGTGTTAGACAAGAGCCCAGTTTTGGGCCCTTAAAGAGGTCCCCCTTCTTGCAACAAATGCAGTAGGGTAAAATGAATAATGTTTATGTTATATAAAAAGTTCAGTTTCATTATTAATCAAAAACACACAACATGATTTGATTTTTAACCTACCCACTGCTTATTTTCAAATGTGTTACAGACATAGTCTAAACAACTAATAACGTTAAAATCTGAGTTCCAGAAATATTGCTATGACTTTATTTTATCTGTTTTTTTGACATTAACTAAAAGTGGTATTTGTTTTCATTTTTAATCTGAGAAACTTATTCAAACAATTTAACTTACAGTTTATAGACATAGTAAAATATTTATTGAAACTTTTATTGTGTTTCCCCAATGCCTTATCATATTATGCCCTTGGAGTGAAGTTAATAAATATAAACATTCAAGAAGGTTTTAAATGCTTATGTAGGAAAAAAAGGAAAGCCATTTTAATATGTGACAAACTTGCTTTGCCACTTATTCAAATTTGTATCAGTCCTCAAATGTTTTGCTAATAAAAGGTAATCCTATGGTCTATGCTATCTAAATTGAATGGGATGGTAATATCTTATGGGCCAACTAGTATACAGCTTTTCAATCCCTTATCCTCTGAATTAGTCATGCAATTTCTACACCTGTCATCTAAATTTGCTCAGGAATTTCAAAAGAATAGGTTGTGCTGATTTTGTTATTCTATACTTGACTTAGGACATTATGAGTTGAATTTTAAAGTAGTAGAAACCACATATCATATGTAAAATAGCTAAAACTTTAGAGATAACTTTAAGGAAATAAAATATCAAGTTAGAAAATAAATGTTAATGAGATTGTAGTTTTTAATATCAAAATACTCCTGATTATACTTAGTTTTCATTGTCTAAGTATTTGAGATTTATACAAATCCCCTAAGTGCATTTTTACATGAATTTTTGTAAAATTATTATTTAAAAATGGGCCAGTTGTAGTCACATGGACCTATTTGCCGTATGACAACTTACTTCTTGAAAGACAAGAGGGAATAGTACCCTTGCATTATACCAAAACAAAGTCTTATATAGCACGGTCTATGGAAGGAAGTGTCTATCTGACTATTCAGATTTTTTGGTCCCACTAAGGGAGAGGGCATTCAGGTGTGTACACTAGTGAGTGGTAATCTTTGTGTCATCAGTATTCGGGCTGGTATAAAGATAGAGCTTTCCTTGGGCTAAGGGATATTATATGGTTCCCAAGGTCGGGGGTGGGGGGTGGTGGGGAAGACTATGCAAACATGGAATTAAAACCACTCTGTGTCACATATTTTTGACACTCAAGAGAGTTTCCAACTAAAATTATATTATTTGATAAATGGTAAGAATATGAATTCAGTTGATAAGGATAGAGTATTACAATTAAACAGTTAATTTAGAAATCCCAGTGGTCTTCCCTGGTGACTTAGATGGTAAAAAATCCACCTGTAATGTGAGAGACCTGGGTTTGATTCCTGGATTGGGAAGATCCTCTGGAGAAGGAATGGCTACCTACTCCAGTATTCTGGCCTGGAGAATTCTATGGATGGAGGAACCTGGCAGGCTGCGGTCCATGGGGTCACAAAGAATTGGATAGGACTGAGCAACTTTCACTTTCACATATTAGAAATCCCAATAGGGGATTAAAGGCAGGGAAGGAATTTTAATGGAGTTTGGGAGACTATTGTAAGCTAATGACCACTCAAAAAAAGGAATCCTGTAACATAGCAACAATTTACATTACAGTACCTGGAAAGAAGACTTGATGCATTCCAGTGCCAGGCACATTCAAGCTAAACGTCCTGCTAGTTAATAATAAAACACAGAACAATACTTTTGGAGTCTGATTATTGTTCCATGAAGTCAGAGAGGTAATGGTCCTTGAAGAATAGTCTTTCTACATGTAGCCAAGAAGAATTATAGGTGAAAGGGGAAATAAACTAAGTGAGAGGAGACATTGTAACAAAACTTGAGATTCATAGCATATGTTGCCACCCTTCTGCTGATATACATATGATTTAAATAGCACCATGACAGTCCTGGTTAGACTATGTAGGGTTCAAAATGAACTAATGAAGTAAGCCTTGGTGCCTACCTAAAAATGAGGAATAAGACGGTCTTCTCCCCCCAACACACAGACTTTTTCTTTGATTATAAAAAGATAGGCCTCTTTGTTCTCAAGAGATTGCACACACTTGCCTGCCCACTTAAATCTCACACAAGTCCTAAGCCTGCACCTTGGCCTCATTCTGAATCCTTTCTGCATTAAGGCAAAATAACCTGTTCTTTAGTAAGCCCTCGGGCTTGCAATTAAAGTATAGTGGGTTCAAGCTCTCTCCTAAATCAGGACTTGTGGGCTGGAGTCCCATCCTAGAAGGAGTGCAGTTTCATGCTCACACTATAAGAACTCTAAATGTAGAGTGGTTGTAGTATTGGTAAATTCAACAACTCATTGATATCACTCAAGGTGAAAATGCTTTCCATCTATCACTTGTATGAGGTCTCTATAGTAACTACACCATGGACTATACTGGACTATAGTAACAACACACAGTTATTACATTGGTCTATAGTAATTAAATCATCTTATTTCATTAGCTCTGCCAGTCTTTATGTTCTGGGTACATGCCAGATGGCAGATCTTAGCAAACTACTCGTGGCAAATGGATTATTTATAAGGACAGAACAGATGTGTTTGCTGTAGGATGAAAGGCTAAGGAAGTCAAATGAGGGGGAATGCGTTGGCTCTCTGGCCGTTTGCATTGGTTTGATTCTCAAGCATCTAGGTACTGGTGGAGGGGAAATGCGCAAACACAAGAATAAACCTTTCTTTTGTTTTCTTAGATGTCAGCAAATGAAAAGTACTTGCATATGGATTACTACAGAGGTAACTTCTCAAAATTTCAGTGGAAGAGTGGGTAAACTATCTGAATTAAAGAGGGAGTTCACTTCAGTTCAGTCGCTCAGTTGTGTCCTACTCTTTGAGACCCCATGATTCACAGCACTCAAGGCCTCCCTGTCCATCACCAACACCCGGAGTTTACCCAAATTCATGTCCATAGAGTCGGTGATGCCATCCAGCCATCTCATCCTCTGTCATCCCCTTCTGCTCCTGCCCTCAATCTCTTCCACTAAGTCAACACTTGGTAAGGGGTAGCCAAAGTACTGGAGTTTCAGCTTCAGCATCATTCCTTCCAAAAAACACCCTGGACTGATCTCCTTTAGAATGGACGGGTTGGATCTTCTTATAGTCCAAGGAACTCTCAAGAGTCTTCTTGAACAACACAGTTCAAAAGCATCAATTCTGTGGTGCTCAGTTTCTTCAAAGTCCAACTCTCACATCCATACATGACCACTGGAAAAACCATAGGCTTGAGTCGATGGACCATTGTTGGCAAAGTAATTTCTCTACTTTTAAATATTCTATCTAGGTTGGCCATAACATTCCTTCCAAGGAGTAAGCATCTTTAATTTCATTGCTGAAATCACCATCTGCAGAGATTTTGGAGCCCAAAAAAATAAAGTCTGACACTGTTTCCACTGTTTCCCCATCTATTTCCCATGAAGTGATGAGACAAGATGCCATGATGTTCATGTTCTGAATTGCCAGGGTCCAGCCCCGGTGGATCCAGGGTGATTCAAAGGTGGGGACAGAGTTGGCATCCTTGGAAATAACTTTTTAAATTACAGGTAGAGAGGGATTAGAAAATTAGCAGAGAAAAAGAGGCTAAATAACTTGGTTTACGTGGAATACCAGTCACCACCTACGTAGGCCACAGGCATCTTTCCATTCTCCCTAAGGAGAGGAGGCACTGAGGCCTCCCTTGCCCGATCTTAAAAGCCCAGGCAAAATTAGTAGGCTTGGTGGGTACCCATGTACCAGATGGGAATTCAGCCAGAAAAACGGAGAGCAAGAAAGAAGTGACATGGGGGAATCAGTCTTTCTGGAAACTGAGCCCATTTCATTATTTTTGGGTTTGCTTACATACCTTTTGTTACACATAGGGATGAATACAGAGTCACACGGGGGTCAGCAGTCCTGACCTTTATCAAAATCAGGTGCTTCACATAAATGTATAAAAAAAAGGTCTTAGGGATTTTACATCATCTTCTGGCCATGAGACCTGCTGACATGTTACGACCCTTTCTTTCTGATAACCAAAAAACTTATTTTTTCCAAAGGTGTATTTTCTTAAACCAGGCACTACCCTCCAAATAAAGTGGCCTTCCTATAGGGTGAGGGTGTAGTGAGCTACAATCAAGAAAGGAATTTATTTAACCCAAGGTTAACATGATTAATCTCAAAGGTTAATACTTATTTCTCCTATATGCTTAAAGGTTAATACTTATTTCTCCTATATGTTAGTTATATTCATTATAAGGGCGGGGAATATGGAGATTTAGAAGCAAACATCAGCCCAACAAGTGAAAATCCTTCCATCAATGTTCCCCTTAAGATCTATTTAGTCTTAAGATAGTGATAAAGTTACATTTTTACATAGCAAGGACACAGTGATTTAGAACAAACTACAGTGATCTATTACAAAAGAGAAAATTCATTAACTCAAAAAGTCTAGTATTGCTAACCTTAAAAACTACTATGTTTCCTTTTCTGTATTCCATATACATTGAATAACATATTCCCAGGTGCCTAAGGATATGGAGGCCTAGCGGCAATCATTGACTCAACAATGAGAAAAGCCCTATGCTAATTAAGACTCTCAAAATACTCCAAACTGTCTGTGCTTTTATGGTTGAGAGGTAGTAAACAATCATGTGCATAGTGGCAGGAGTATGGATAATCCTGCACACAAGCTAGTCTGTCAGCAGAGAGGTTTGACCTGAGACACCCTTGTCACACCCAGGGCAGGAAATTAGCAGCAACTATAGGCACAACAAATGAAAAACCCTTCACCAATATAATTCCTAACCATCCCACTATACTGACAATTTCCAACTTCCTAAAGGAATTTGCTTTCAGTAAGTCTAAAACATCTCGTGCCTTTCCTCGTCAGGAGGCTGTAAACAATCACATGTGGCTGGACGAACCTATACAGGTGGGCTAGATAACCTTAAGAGGAGTTCGTAAATTGAAACACTCTTGTCACACCCAGGAATATTTATTGACTTGGAGCTGCACGTTAACTCCTTCTCCGAGAGAAATGGTAATGGGGGAGAGCCCCCGATGAAGTCAGAGGTGTAGGCGAGAGCATGAAACAGTAAAGTAGATAGATTCTGGTTTTGGGGGTAGATGCTTGGGAACAGGGGGTTTCCTGAGGCTTGATCACTCCTTTGCGTATGCCAAGCCTCCTTCCTCATGACTTTGGCATGGGCGGAGTTCCTCATGCTGGCTCACAACACTGAATGTTGAACTTTAAGCCAACTTTTTCACTCTCCTCTTTCACTTTCATCAAGAGGCATTTTAGTTCCTCCTCACTTTCTGCCATAAGGGTGGTGTCATCTGCATATCTGAGGTTATTGATATTTCTCCTGGAAATCTTGATTCCAGCTTGTGCTTCTTCCACTCCAGAATTTCTCATGATGTACTCTGCATATAAGTTAAATAAGCAGGGTGACAATATACAGCCTTGACGTACTCCTTTTCCTATTTGGAACCAGTCTGTTGTTCCATGTCCAGTTTTAACTATTGCTTCCTGACCCACATATAGGTTTCTCAAGAGGCAGGTCAGGTGGTCTGGTATTCCCATCTCTCTCAGAATTTTACACAGTTTATTGTGATCCACATAATCAAAGGCTTTGGCATAGTCAATAAAGCAGAAATAGATTTTTTTTTTTCCTCTGGAACTCTCTTGCTTTTTCCATGATCCAGCAGATGTTGGCACTTTGATCTCTGGTTCCTTTGCCTTTTCTAACACCAGCTTGAACAAAGAGGGAGAAGCATAATTAAATGTATAAAATAGTCCCGCCCAGAAAAAGAGATGGGGAAGAATTCAACTCTTCTATCAAAAGAGTTAGGTTCTATAATGCTCAGTTGTACGACATGGGGCAATAGTGTTCTATGCATGAGAGATTCTCTGAAAATGGAACATGGTGTGCTTGTATCAAGGATAAGTAGAAACTTGAAAATACCTCTAATCCAGGGAGGAACCATTTCCCTCTTAGTCTTGCATGAAATTCTTAACTAAATTATATTTATAAAATGCTTCTTACAGCAATAGTAAAATATATATCTTTTCAAATCAATATATAATATTCATATAAAACATTCTTCAATATACTTAAAGAACTGAAATCAGCAGACTATGATTTCTTATGAAAACAAAACTAAATTATAAATCAATAACATAAATATTTGTTATGAAATGTACAAGAATTATCAAATCACGAGCTTCTAAATAACTTGTGCTTTAAAGCAGGTTAGACATTACTAAACAAAAATAAAACAGAATGTGTAAAAACTCATAAAATGCAATTCAAGGAGTCCAGGAGTTTTATTACATAAACACTTATTTAGAAAAAGAAAGCCAAAGAATATTATAATGCAAATTATAATGTATCAAAATAAAAGTCTGAGTATCATCAAAGCTAAAGATTGAGTTAACAATACAACAGCAGAAAACAACAAAATAGAAAATAGATAAACAACTTAAAAATTAAGGTAGGAAAAGGCTAGTTCTTTAAAATAATTAAGAATTTACCTCTTGCTAGCGATTAGATATGATAGACAGAATGCCTGAAGAACTATAGATGGAGGTTCATGACATTCATTGTACAGGAGACAGGGATCAAGACCATCCCCAAGAAAAGAAATGCAAAAAAGGCAAAATGCTTGTCTGAGGAGTACTTACAAATAGCTGTGAAAAGAAGGGAAGGAAAAGCAAAGGAGAAAAGGAAAGATATACCCATTTGAATGAAGAGTTCCAAAGAAGAGCAAGGAGAGATAAGAAAGTCTTCCTCAGTGATCAGTGCAAAGAATAGAGGAAAACAACAGAATGGGAAAGATTAGAGATCTCATCAAGGAAATTGGAGATACCAAGGGAACATTTCATGTAAAGATGGGTACAATAAAGTACATAAATTGTACGGACCTAACAGAAGCAGAAGATATTAAGAAGAGGTGATAGGAATATAGAGAAGAGCTATACGAAAAAAGATCTTCATGGCCCAGATAATCACGATGGTGTGATCACTCATCTAGAACCAGACATCCTGGTATGTGAAGTCAAGTAACCCTTTGGAATCATCCCTATGAACAAAGCTAGTGGCAGCGATGGGATTACAGTTGAGCTTTTTAAAATCCTAAAAGATGATGCTGTGAAAGTGCTACACTCAATACGCCAGCAAATTTGGAAAACTCAGCAGTGGCCACAGGACTGAAAAAGTCAGTTTTCATTTCAATCCCAAAGAAAGGCACTGACAAAGGATGCTCAGACTACCATAGAATTGCACTCATCTCATATGTTAGCAAAGTAATTCTCAAAATTCTCCAAGCTGGGCTTCAACATTATGTGAACCATGAACTTCCAGATCTTCTACCTGGTTTTAGTAAAGGCAGAGGAACCAGAGATCAAATTGCCAACACCTGTTGGATCATCAAAAAAGCAAGACAATTCTAGAATAATATCACTTAGGCTTTATTGACTATGTCAAAGCCTTTGACTCTGTGGATCACAACAATCTGTGGAAAATTCTGAAGGAGATGGGAACACCAGACCACCTGACCTGCCTTCTGAGAAATCTGTATGCAGGTCAGGAAGCAACCTTGAGAACTGGACATGGAACAACAGACTGGTTCCAAATCAGGAAAGGAGTACATCAAGGCTGTATATTGTCTCCTTGCTTAGTTAACTTATATACAGAGTACATCATAAGAAATGCTCAACTGGATGAGTCAGAAGCTGGGCTCACAATTGCCAGGAGAAATATCAATAACTTCAGATATTCAGATGACACCATACCTATGACAGAAAGCAAAAAAGAACTAACAAACCTCTTGATGAAAGTGAAAGAGGAGAATTAAAAAGCTGTCTTAACCTCAACATTCAAAAATCTAACATCAAGGCATCTGGTCCCATCACTTCATAGCAAACAGATGGGGAAACAATGGAAACAGTGACAGACATTATTTTGGGGAGGTTTCAAAATCACTGAAGATGGTGACTGCAGCCACGAAATTAAAAGACACTTGCTTCTTAGAAGAAAAGCTATGACCAATCTGGAGAGCATATTTAAAAGCAGAGACATTACTTTGCCAACAAATGTCCATCTAGCCAAAGCTATGGTTTTTCCAGTAGTCATCCATGGATGTGAGAGTTGGACTATAAAGAAAGCTGAGTGCCAAAGTATTGATGCTTTTGAACTGTGGTGTTGGAGAAGACTCCGGCTAGTCCCTTGGACAGCAAGGACATACAACCAGTCTATCCCAAAGGAAATCAGTCCTGAATATACATTGAGAAGACTGATGATGAAGCGGAAACTCCAATACTTTGGCCACCTGATGTGAAGAGCTGACTCATTGGAAAAGTCCCTGATGCTAGGAAACATGGAAGGCAATCAGAGAAGGGGATGGCAGAGGATGACATCACCTACTTCATGAACATGAGTTCAAGTAAGCTCTGGGAATTGGAGATGGACAGGGAAGCTTGGCATGCCGCAGTCCATAGAGTTGCAAAGAGTCAGACAGGACTGAGCTACTGAACTGAACTGAACTGAGACAGATCTTGAAGACACTAGAGAAAACACTAGTAACAGCACAAAATACCACTATAAGAAACAAAAGCAGTGAGGCTACTACAGATCCAGTAGATTAAAACTGAGAAAAAAGATTTTAAACAGATTTTACCAATAGTTTCCCTATTTAGAAGAAGGACATATTCTTAGAAAGACACATATTCTAAAAATTGAAAAGAAAAAGGTTTGAAAAGTAATGTTGTGGGTACTGGTATGTGAGACATCACAACCAACCCAATAGTAATCTATAGAACCATAATATCAATTTCAAATGTAGGTAGAGTGTCTGATTGTCTCATGAAGACTAAGCATAACATTATTTCTAACCCTGACTCTACTTTCTTGCTATTTTGTTTTCTTTTAGCATGTATTACAAGTTATTTAACTTATATGCAGAGTACATCATGAAAAACTCTGGGCTGGAAGAAGCACAAGCTGGAATCAAGATTACTGTGAGAAATATCAATAACCTCAAATATGCAGATGACCCCACCCTTATGGCAGAAAGTGAAGAGGAACTAAAAAGCCTCTTGATGAAAGGGAAAGAGGAGAGTGAAAAAGTTGACTTAAAGCTCAACATTCAGAAAACGAAGACAATGGTATCTGGTCCCATCACTTCATGGGTAAAAATGGGGAAACTGTGGAAACAGTGTCTGACTTTATTTTTGGGGGGTCCGAAATCACTGCAGATGGTGATTGCAACCATGAAATTAAAAGACGCTTACTCCTTGGAAGGAAAGTTATGGCCAACCTAGATAGTATATTCAAAAGCAGAGACATTACTTTGCCAATAAAGGTACATCTAGTCAAGGCTATGGTTTTTCCAGTGGTCATGTATGGATGTGAGAGTTGGACTTTGAAGAAAGCTGAGCACCACAGAATTGATGCTTTTGAACTGTGTTGTTGGAGAAGACTCTAGAGAGTCTCTTGGACTTCAGGGAGATCCAACCAGTCCATCCTAAAGGAGATCAGTCCAGGGTGTTCATTGGAAGGACTGATACTGAAGCTGAAACTCCCATACTTTGGCCACCTCATGTGAAGAGTTGTCTCATTGGAAAAGACCCTGGTTCTGGGAGGGATTGGAGGCAGTAGGAGAAGGGGATGATAGAGGATGAGATGGCTGGATCCATCACCGACTCTATGGACATGAGTTGAGTAAACTCCAGGAGTTGGTGATGGACAGGGACGCCTGGCGTGCTGTGATTCATGGGGTTGCAGAGAGTCAGACACAACTGAGTGACTGAACTAAACTGAACTGATCAAGTTATTTGTCATTATTGTTATTTTTATATTTCTCTCCCAATACATTAAAATCCAGTTGTAGCAAAAAACACAATCATTCACCTTTATTCACCTATTTTATTTTCAGTGTCTAGAGCACATAACACATTACATTCAGTTCAGTTCAGTTTAGTCGCTCAGTCATGTCTGACTATTTGCGACCCCATGAATTGCAGCACGCCAGGCCTCACTGTCCATCACCATCTGCCGGAGTTCACTCAGACTCATGTCCCTCGAGTCCGTGGTGCCATCCTGCCGTCTCATCCTCTGTCATCCCCTTCTCCTCCTGCTGCCAATCCCTTCGAGTATCAGAGTCTTTTCCAATGAGTCAGCTCTTCGCATGAGGTGGCCAAAGTACTGGAGCTTCAGCTTTAGCATCATTCCTTCCAAAGAAATTCCCAGGTCTGATCTCCTTCAGAATGGACTGGTTGGATCTCCTTGCAGTCCAAGAGACTCTCAAGAGTCTTCTCCAACACCACAGTTCAGAAGCATCAATTCTTCGGCACTCAGCCTTCTTCACAGTCCAATTCTCACATCCATACATGACTACAGAAGACATTACATTAAAATACTGAAAAAAAAATGGACTATTTGGAGAAATTACTTTGGTCCAGATAGTGTCCTTATTGTATGCATCCTTGAACTGTTCTGACACCTTACCAGATGTTCAACTAAACTATGTTCAACAGCACTCCCTCTCAGGAAAGTATATGGCATCCTAATATATTAGTGAAACTGGTATTTTCATATATTGTTAGTACTGCCTTTATATTCTCCTTGAAAACTTGCCCTTGTATCTGCCACTAATAATTCTTCCTTTCGTTAAAGTCTTACGGCAAATATTATTTCTCTCAAAAAAGCTTTCCAGTTTATAAAATATAGATTTTATTCCTTCAGATACATTTTATTTACCTATATTTAATCATATACTGAGTATATGGTGGTTCCCTGATGGCTTAGTCAGTAAAGAATCTGCCTTCAATGCAGCAGACAGCTTATAATGCCGAAGACTGCCTTCAGTGTAGGAGAGCTAGATTCAATCCCTGGATTGGGAAGATCTGGAGAATGAAATGGCATTCCACTTCTGTATTCTTGTCTGGGAAACCCCATGGACAGAGGAGCCTAGCGGGTCCCAATCCATGGTGTTTCAAGAGTTGGAGATAACTTATCGACTAAACCACCACCTGTAGATATTATATAATGACAATTGTATCACAGAAAACTTTTCAGAGGATGTTTTCCTATACTTTTTGTTGTTGTTGTTCATAAAATCAGATATCTTTTGTATCCAATAAATATTTTAGTTCAACCATAATCTCTGGCAGGTACAGTGCCTCTGTTCTCAGTGGAGAGGATTTCACAGAGATTCTAGCCACATGGGGTGTCTTAAGAATCCAGATATTTTCCTGTTCTTCACCAAGGGTAGAGTTGCCCTTCCCTCTTTTCTTCTCTTCCTTCTTCTTTTCTTCCTTCTTTCCCTTCTTCCCTCATTTCTCTCAACTCTCCTCTCCTCTACCCATCTCTTTCCCTTTATCAAAGGATAATAGATTTTCACTGGGAAAAAATAAGTTTGAAACCTTCCCCGAACAAGTTTTGGACTTTTGTGTCATGAGAGAGTCAGGAGTGAAGGACCTCAAGGGGATTTCCCCCCCATGGGTGCTGCTGTTCACGTTCTTGATACTTAAACACAGAGGAATTTTCCTTTTATATCTAACTCTTCTTCCATTCTTTTTCATGAAGTAATGGTGAGGTCTGCGTAAAAAGACTGTAAGAAGATATGAATTTCTCTGTTATTTTAGTGTCTATAAATCTTAGCAGAAATCTTTTTACCAGCTCCCATATTGTTCCATGTTTGCTCCAGGGAAGCAAGTGCTTGCTTTTGGATTTCCTTGGAGCTGCTGTCTTTTCTAAGTTACCCTCTAGCAAGTTGAAAAAAAGATGTATTTTTGTAAATTATCCACCATTTATATAGAGTTTGTATAAGGATGGAAACGATGTTTCTTCCACTTTTTTTCTATTCTAAGTGGAACCTGGAGGTGCTAGAGATGTTGAAAGCCATGAAGAAAAATCAAGCCTATTGTCAGAGAAAATACATAATTTTGTGTTACTTGGCTACATATACCTCAAACTCATAAACTTTTTATTTATAATGCATCAGCCACTGAGATTCTCTGTTATTTTCTAGATCCAGAATTTGATTATATTGAAATTGTTTCTATTTCATTCCTTTTAAGAGAATTCACACTTTCCAGGACACCCTGGAATGTGTGAATTCTCTTACGACACATCCACCCCCCCCACCTCAACACACACACACATACACATGCTGATGTCTGTAAGAGGGATATTTTGGGTTGGACACTTCTGTGCAGTAGTTGTAGACATTGTGTTAATGGAATTTAAATTTGTTACATTGAATGAGGATGCTTCTTTCTTGGTCAACTGTGTAAAAGACCCATGCCAAGGTGGAAGAAGCACAGTGAAAGAATCACTGTGCAAATGGACTCTGGATCTCTGGTGTCTGAGTTCAATTAAATATAAATTAACAAATGCAGTGGTTTTCATCCATGGTTTCAGAAAAAAATATATATATAGTCTGTAATTAGCATCCAATTAAAATAAATAAATTTATATTAAAAAAGAGACAGAGTTGGATGCAGAAACACATTGGGGAAATACTGTAGTTTTGGATTCAATTTAGAGCCTGAGAGAGATGTGTTTTAGAAAAGATGCTTGGACATTGTGACTTATATTTGAACATATAATCCACAGACAAAACAGGGGTGTGGTGCTCTTTCTTCATTTCACAATTCTCTGGACTCTTGCCTTAGATACTCAAAAGCCTCTAAATGGAGTTAGCACAACATTGAGCTATAATGAATTGTAAGCTATTTATAAATACATATGAATTTTATTGCCACTGTGAGAGTGTATATATATAACTTGTGCTCATTAATCAGGTAAGAGAAGAAAACAGGGACAGATTTAGCAGGCCAAGAGAGAGAGAAATATCAATTAAGTTCAGGCAAGTAGTGCTTGGAGGTCTGGGGTTGAAATAAGTTTATTCTATATCTAAAATAACTCTTAAAGGAGACTTACATCAAAAATTCATATTCTTAGATCAGAAAACATACATTGACTAATTTTATGGAAATATGAGAACATAGTTTTCCATAATTTTTGAAATGCTATACAATCGGAGAAAAGAGAATTTTATTGGAAGTTGGCAATAGCTAAGCAATTAACATAAACAATGGGTTGGAATTTTTCTTTATATTCAGCACACCAGACTTAAACTATGTGGGGAAATCATGTTTATAATTTTTTCTTTTTAAAAACCTAAAATTAAGAAAGGGAAGCTGGAAACATACCAGAAGAAGAGGGAGGAAAAAAATGTTCTCACTGAGTTTAAGATGAGGATGGGTAAATGGGCTTCTCTGATGGCTCAGACGGTGAGGAGTCTGCCTGCGGGGAGGGAGACCCAGGTTTGATCTCTTGGTCAGAAAGATCCCGTGGAGAAGGGAATGTCTACCTACTTCAATATTCTTGCCTCAGAGATCCCATGGACATAAGCACTGCCACCTTGGTGTATCCAGTCTCATGTAGGTGCATCATCCATTATCCAGGAAACACTGGAAAATAAAATTTGAGACTAGAACCTAATAGAGTTCTAACCACGAATTCCTCAGTAGATACTACTAATAAAATGTTCTCGCTTTTATCTGAACGTAAGACTGACCTCTGTACCAAATAGGCTCCAATTTGCCAAATATAACTTTAAGAAGGGCAATGTATTAGTTCTAAAATTAATAAAAATATAAATGCCAGTTTGCAGAATCCTACTGCAAGTTAGTGTTGTCTGAATTACAATGATCTCATCTCTGTGTTATATACAGTAACATGTTCACTCAAGAGTCATGTTGAGAAATAAAAGGAGTGATGCTTGCAAAGTCCCTAAACATGGTAAATGACCAGAAAGAGATGTGGTAAATGTAAAGATTTTTTTTAATTAAATTAGATCAATCCACAATGGATAAAACCATTGATATCTTTTTGTGAATCATGAGCATGAGATTTAATCCATATTCTTTTATTTTGTTCAAAAAATATGGCTGATTAGTTATGTGGAAAAAAATTGATTCACTGAATATAGGACAAGAATAAGATCACCTAGAATAGGAAAGGAAAAATAAGAAGAACAATGGAAGAAGCCTAGGGTTGTGAATTTTGATGTCAATAATAATATACATTAAACTAGGGCAAAATTATACATGTCTAATTTAAATTCAATTTATTCAAACAGATGCTACCTACAGAGTAACATCAAGTTATTAAGGGAAAGATCTGAATCTTATCCTCACTGATCTTAAAAGTGGGCCAATTGTAAGAGTTTCTAGCCATCTGTTTCCCCATAATTACATTGAAGCAGTCTAGATGACTTCTGAAGAATCCTTAAAATAGTTGTCTCTGCATTCTTTTTTTTTTTTTTTTTTTTTTTTACTAGTTACAGGAAGTTTTATAATTTTATTTCCTGGGACTGATAAAATAACCAGTATATATTAATGTATATTAAGGAGCTCTATATATTACATTAAAACTTTCAAGCAATTAATCTTATTTTAATAACCTGAAAAATGATTACCTAGAGCCTGACTTTTGTTGCTTTTGTCATTTTTGATCAGTCACATATGTAGTAAATATTTATTGGCTGCCACAAATATGTATACCATTGTGCTGTGTACTGGGTATATAATAAGAAGCAGATGGGCCTCTTATGGATGTACATTCTAAGGAATGGATAGTGACTAATTATATATGATAATAGTATATTCTGCAATTTTGAACTGTCATTAGTTCAATGAATGAAAACTACAAGAATGTGAGAAACAAAATAATACAAAAGGCATAGAATGGTGTTTCTCAACTAGAATCATCTGTGTTGCTTGTAAGAAATGAAGAGCTTCTGGGTTTGATTCAGAGACCTGCCTTATCAGAATTCCTGCAAGTCTGGTAGAGAAACACAAAATTTTTATAACTTCTTCAATTACTTCCTATTTACAGCAAAGTTCCAGGACTAGTGTAAATAACGTATTCACTAGTAAGTAGAAGCAACTGATTGCTATTCTAAGTTGCAAACTTTCAAAGGAAGATTTTTATTTATTTTCTTACAGTTGACAAGAATGTTATATTTAAATATATGACATTGCATTTGGAAATCAGGCCCCACAAAATTTTACTATGGAAACACTAAAATAAAACAAGTGAAAGTGTTTTAAGAATCCTTGATAAATGGGTATGTAATAGGAAAACTATTAGGGCACTATAGATATCACTTATACTGTAAAATGCTCATTTGACAGGAAAATGATTTTATTCTTTAGCATTCAAAATAGGAAAACTTTGGAAGAAACTGAGATTCTCACACTGCACTTAGGGTTGATCAAATTTATATATCCTTATACATTCTACATAATAACTGTGGTGTTGGAGAAGACTCTTGAGAGTCCCTTGGACTGCAAGGAGATCCAACCAGTCCATTCTGAAGGAGATCAATCCTGGGATTTCTTTGGAAGGAATGATGCTGAAGCTGAAACTCCAGTACTTTGGCCACCTGATGCGAAGAGTTGACTCATTGGAAAAGACTGTGATGCTGGGAGGGATTGGGGGCAGGAGGAGAAGGGGACGACCCAGGATGAGATGGCTGGATGACATCACGGACATGATGGACGTGAGTCTGAATGAACTCCGGGAGATGGTGATGGACAGGGAAGCCTGGCGTGCTGCGATTCATGGGGTTGCAAAGAGTAAGATATGACTGAGCGACTGAACTGAACTGAACTGAAAATTAGAACACATAAATCCATTCAAAGCTGATTACAAATAATATTTCACTTCAATTATGCTTGAGTATGGAAAGAGGTAAACAAGTAGGGATATTCATATTGCAGAGAGAAACAGGCAGAGAATATACAGAAGTAGGAAAGTGTAGCTGGCTTTTACCAGTGATGGAATATGTAAATTACATGGAAAATACCAGGCCCTACCTCAATGGAAATATATTGAGAAAAAATCTGAGGCAGGGAAGGTCTCACCATTGACAAGCTAAAATGAAGACCTTTGAAGTATGCATGGCCTCTAGGCTAGGAATTTCCAGTGGCTTGAATGGGGTGGTGTTCCTTGTGGACTTGGGATTAAAAGGAGGAAAAGGAAAAAAAAAAAAAAACTTGATAGAGCTTAAGAAATACATAGTATTGGGTCATCAGTGGACACACTATATCCTCCTTTCTCTCTCATTGAACCAAAAGAATTGACATCTTGAGATATAAAATCCAATAACTCAACCACATATGTTACCACTGCCACTGGTCAAGTAAAACATAATATGTTTTAAGACATCTTAATAATGACAGATTTTCATGTAAGCTGCCACAGAAAAAAGTGAAAACTTAAAACCGAATTTATCAGCGGATTAATAAACTTCTTAAAATACCAACCATGAAGCAGAAGAAAATATTCATAAAACACTTCAACAAAAACTAAATATTGATAAATAAACACTTGCAAAAGTGAAAAAAAAAAAAACTACTTAAATCAGACACTTAAAAATGAGAATACTAGAAAATCTCCATGTACATCTGGTTGAAGCTGATCCTCCAAGCAAAGATTCCTCTTATAATAAAATCAAGATTGTATAAGATGTTTTTCCACAGGAAAACATGATTATAGTAACATTTTTGAGAGAATTTTGGGAAAAGACATCCAAATCAAACATTTTTTTTGTTTAGTCAATACACCATTTAAATTTGGAAACTGATGAAAGAACTCAGAGAAGGTTGTACTCAGGAGCCCTTTCTAAGGAATCAGATTTATTCCTGCAAAAAATATCCTCCTCTCTCAATATCTCTCTCTCTCTCTCTTTCCCTCACACACACACACTCACACACAACCACATACACTCAGGCTAGTCTATAATATTGAACTCTTCTTTTTAGCTCATTGTAGTTACTTTTTTTCAGTCAGAAGCAACAATAGTGGTTTCATAAGTTGTACCCTCTCTTACTCCCCTTTGTGTTGAGTTGCAGTAGTATTTCTATTGCTTCCATGAATAGAATCTTGCCTCTCTTTCTTTTCTTGAGTCTTACAAGCTAACAAAAGAAGAAGTGATGAAGAGGAGACCCAGAGAGAACAATGAAAGGAACAAAGAGAAATCTACTTATATAAATCCCAAATGTAGAACAGAACTGTGAAGAGAGGGGAATATAAGTGACAAAAGAGACGAGCAAAAAACATATTAGGAAAAGTGTAAAAGAGAAATTGTTCATTGAAAGAATACAAAGTTGGACATATTTCTATGTGCAAACTTGCTTCCAAAGGTCAAAGCAATCCACAGCAATTGTGGTTTTTTGCTGACCTTTTGAGGAAGCCCTGGAACATGTGTAGGTCCCACATACAAGAGCCCAGCACGGTTGCCCCTGACATAATAGGGATTTGCATTTAATGGAAAAACCTGAATCCAGCTAGCAGGAAAAAATCTTAACATCTACTTCTGCTCTTTAAAATAATACATTCTTTATTGAAGAATTAGAAGTTATATAAAAAAGTATTATGAAAATAACAATAAAAGTATTATCACTATTCAGAGATAATATCCTAATATTTCAGATTTCTTTTTTAAATACATGATTAAGTACTTCAAATAGCTTATTTATCTATCGATTAACTGGCTATTCTTTTGATGAATTCTTTTGATGCATAAGTATTGGTGGGCTACAGTCCATGGGGTCACAGAGTTGGATGTGATGGAGTGACTTAGCACAGCACAGCATTGGATCCCACAGCTACATGTTTCCCTCAGAGCAACTTACCTACAAATATGAATATGCCTCCTAAACACATTCCAATAAGTTCCTGTTTCTTTTCTTTTTATCTCTCATCTTAAGCCTCAAATCATTGTATATGGGCTTCAATACAATTAGGAAAATGTTCAATTCTTACTGATCTTGAATTCTTGAGATTCTTGTCCCTTATGGAATAAAAATCTGGCATATTTTTCAGCTTCTAGGTATTCTTATATTGCTTTGAAATGCAAAAAATATTCTGATCCTTATGTATTCTCTACACTTTTTCCTTCATGGATTAGATTGATACGTTATTGTATCAACAGTAAATAAATATATAGACTAATGGAGGATGCTAGAGAACTCAGGAAAAGACCAATGTATGTATGGGAAATAAGTATACAATTAAGTTAGTAACACAAAACTATTTACATGGCACTATAGGAACCGCTTGAGTCATGTGAATACAAATTTAAGTAGTGAAATCTAGATAGATTTAAATAACATGTGATATGTAGAACTGTGTAATTTATATAAAATGTATAATAATCTTTTTTTGAGTGTGAATAGAAAAGAAGTTTTAAAGAAAATATCTAAGACACACAATCTAAGAAAACGTTTTGTTAATATGATTGTATAAAATTAATTGTTTCTCTTCAAAAAAGAACATCATTTGCAAAGGTAATAGGCAGATAACAAATTGGGAAAGTAATCTGTAATGTCTAAAACTGAGAAGAAATTAATGAGGAATTGAATACAGCAGAAATTCCAGCACTCCAACTAGTGAAAAAGATGTTCAAACCCATAAGTAAAAAGGAAAAATTGCACCTACAAACTAAAGAGACTGTGTGTGTGTGTGTGTGTGTGTGTGTGTGTGTATAAAACATATGTATTTTTTACACTGATAAAAATAGCTGAACATTACCAAAATACTGGTAGAGATGTTGGCATAGTAGAATTCTCCCATTATTTAAAGTGTAGACTGGTACATCCTTAAATTGTGACATAAATTAAGGAATAAGACTAACTCAAATCTCTGCACTTGGGATGCAGACATAAGAAAAAAATAGATGGAAATCTCCTTTGAAATATACTTGCAGGACCTCACTGTCCCTCTGAAAGACTAAAACAAGTGCACAGCACAGGGTGTTTTAACAACTTGTCAATAGAAGCAATAACTGAACATTACCAGAGTGACACAGAAATTTACGTTCACGGTGAAGGAAATGCCGATGTGTCTCTGAGCTGCCTGAGAGATTCAAAGGAGATGTATAAAATAGGAAGGGAAAGAAGGAGGGGATTCAAAAAGGGAGTGAGGAATAAAAAAGAAAGGACAGGGCCAAAAGAGATTGAACAAAAGAAACAAAGGGATCACTTGTTCTTCGGTATTTCAAGGATTGCATTTCTCTTCAGCTGAGCCGATATAAAACCTATATAAGACAGATCAACTGTCCCTTATGTTGTTTCACATCAGAATATTACTGCCAGGGATATAGAAGCAGGCGCTGGGAGGCTGAGGTTGGGGATATTATTGGAGATAAAAGAGTGGTCAAAACAAAGTCTTTACACTGGGAAGCCTGAAAGAGATGCCAGCAAAGCAAGTTGTGGTTCAAAAACAATAGGCATATCTGAAGTTACACTAAGCAGGGTGTTGTGGACTTTCTAGAATTTTACAGTAGATTAGAACAAATTAATATCTGTCCCTGATAATTTAATCTGTTGAGCCTCTATTGCAGCAGGGGACTATAAAAATAGAAATTTGAATAAATTATTCCTGCCTTTGAAGAATTTATCTGCAAGGAGGAAACTAAAAAATATATTTTTTATTGTTGCAAAGTATAATAAGGGTATGAGATAAAACACTAGTGGGAATACAAACATGAAAGAATTTTAAAAAGGAGATGATATTAGAGCTAGGACTCTAGAATTTAGAGAGAAGGTTTACCCAGTATTCCAGAAAGAAAGAACTAGAAGTATCATAAGGGAATTACTGCAGCTGTTTTCCATTGAACACACATTGTGTTTAAACTTCTAATTATATTATCTAACTTAACCCATACACTAGAACTTGGGAATTTGATGCTGTTATCTGTCTTAAAGAGTGAAGAAATTATTATGTAGATTCCTAGGGTAGCTTCCCTGGTGCCTCAGATGGTAAAGAATTCCCCTGCATCGCAACCCGGGTTTCATCCCAGGGTCGAGAAGATCCCCTGGAGAAGAGAATGGCTAACTACTCCAGTATTCTTGACTAGAGAATTCCATGGAGAGAGGAACCTGGTGGGCTACAGTCCATGGGGCTGCAAAGAGTTAAACACAGCCAATTGACTAACACTTATAAGAGTAACTCAGCTGGAAAGTGATTGAGCTATAAATATCTAAGTACTGAAGAGTCTACAATTTTTGGATTCCTTGAATTTCTCAACAATACAAATAAAATGATTAGACATCTAGAACATAAAGGGAATTGTCCATATAAATACCAAAGAATGACAAAAAATGGGCAGCTCAAAATAGGCCTTTTTAGTTACTCTTCACTTTCTGCCATAAGTGTGGTGTCATCTGCATATCTGAGGTTATTGATATTTCTCCCAGCAATCTTGATTCCAGCTTGGGATCACAATAAACTGTGGAAAATTCTGAGAGAGATGGGAATACCAGACCACCTGGCCTGCCTCTTGAGAAATCTGTATGCAAGTCAGGAAGCAATATTTAGAACTGGACACGGAACAACAGACTGGTTTCAAATAGAAAAAGGAGTATGTCAAGGCTGTATATTCTCACTCTGCTTATTTAACTTATATGCAGAGTACATCATGAGAAACGCTGGACTGGAAGAAACACAAGCTGGAATCAAGATTGCTGGGAGAAATATCAATAACCTCAGATATGCAGATAACACCAAACTTATGGCAGAAAAAGTGAAAAAGAACTAAAAAGCCTCTTGATGAAAGTGAAAGAGGAGAGTGAAAAAGTTGGTTTAAAACTCAACATTCAGAAAACAAAGATCATGGCATCCGGTCCCATCCCTTCATGGGAAATAGATGGGGAAACAGTAGAAACAGTGTCAGACTTTATTTTTGGGGGCTCCAAAATCGCTGCAGATGGTGACTGCAGCCATGAAAGTAGAAGACGGTTACTCCTTGGAAGAAAAGTTATGACCAACCTAGATAGCATATTCAAAAGCAGAGACATTACTTTGCCAACTAAGGTCCGTCTAGTCTAAGGCTATGGTTTGTCCTGTGGTCATTTATGGATGTGAGAGTTGGACTGTGAAGAAGGCTGAGCATCAAAGAATTGATGCTTTTGAACTGTGGTGTTGGAGAAGACTCTTGAGAGTCCCTTGGACTGCAAGGAGATCCAACCAGTCCATTCTGAAGGAGATCAGCCCTGGGATTTCTTTGGAAGGAATGATGCTAAAGCTGAAACTCCAGTACGTTGGCCAACTCATGCAAAGAGTTGAGTCATTGGAAAAGACTCTGATGCTGGGAGGATTTGGGGGCAGGAGGAGAAGGGGACGACAGAGGATGAGATGGTTGGATGGCATCACTGACTCGATGGACGTGAATCTGAGTGAATTCCGGGAGTTGGTGATGGAGAAGGAGGCCTGGCATGCTGCGATTCATGGGGTCGCAAAGCGTTGGACACAACTGAGCGACTGAACTGAACTGAACGGATACTTATTTTTTATTGGTCATATTTGCTTTTCTGGAGATTGCTTCATTATGCTAACTCTCCTAAAGAGAATTTTGATCTTAATCATGTAAGATATGTACATTGTATAGAAAAGTCAGAATCTGGGTGTGAATACCTTTTACAGTGGCTTAGGCAGGAGGTGATGGCTTGTTTACTAAGGCAGAAACAGGTTTGCTGGAGAGCTAAGACAGAGATGCCAGCAAAAGAAGGCAATAGCAGCACCTTTCAGAAACACTAGAGGGTCTTTCGCTTTCCTCTCCTAAAACTTCAGAGGTAAGAATTCTAAGTAAATCTGCATTGATTAAGGGAGCTGGGGCACACTGACTGTAGAGAGTGCATTTATCCTCACACTAGCTCTCTGTAAACTTCCTCTGTGGATAGTCTTCTCCCTGCCTCTGATTGCATTTTCAGGTAGGTCCCCAAACTTTTCAGGCATGTTGTTGTTCAGTCGCCAATTGTGTCTGACTCTTCATCACCCCAGAAACTGCAACACACGAGGCCTCCGTGTGCCCTGCTGTCTCCTGAAGTTTGCCCAAGTTCATGTCCATTGCGTCACTGATGCCATCCAACCATCTCATCCTCTGTTGCCCTCTTCTCCCTCTGCCTTCAGTCTTCCCCATATATAATCAGGCAGTAAATATTTTCTGGTACAGTTCAGTTCAGTTCAGTCGCTCAGTCATGTCTGACTCTTTGTGACCCCATGAATTGCAGCACGCCATGCCTCCCTGTCCATCACCAAGTCCTGGAGTTCACTCAAACTTACATCCATGGAGTCGGCGATGCCATCCAGCCATCTCATCCTCTGTCATCCCCTTTTCCTCCTGCCCACAATCCCTCCCAGCATCAGAGTCTTTTCCAATGAGTCAACACTTGGCATAAGGTGGCCATAGTACTGGAGTTTCAGCTTCAGCATCATTCCTTCCAAAGAACACCCGGGACTGATCTCCTTCCGAATGGACTGGTTAGATCTCTTTGCAGTCCAAGGGACTTTCAAGAGTCTTCTCCAACAACACAGTTCAAAAGCATTAATTATTCGGTGCTCAGCTTTCTTCACAGTCCAACTATCACATCCATACGTGACTACTGGAAAAAACCATAGCCTTGACTAGACGGACCTTTGTTGGTAAAGTAATGTCTCTGCTTTTCAATATGCTTTTTAGGTTGATCATAACTTTCCTTCTAAGGAGTAAGTGTCTTTTTTATTTCATGGCTGCAGTCACATCTGCAGTGATTTTGGAGCCCAAATAAATAAAATCTGACACTGTTTCCACTGTCGTTTCCCCATCTATTTCCCATGAAGTGATGGGATCAGATGCCACGATCTTCATTTTCTGAATGTTGAGCTTTAAGCCAACTTTTTTGATCTTCTCTTTCACTGTCGTCAAGAGGCTTTTTAGTTCCTTCATTTTCTGCCATAAGGGTGGTGTCATCTGCATATCTGAGGTTATTGATAATTCTCCTGGCAATCTTGATTCCAGCTTGTGTTTCTTCCAGCCCAGCATTTCTCATCTTCACAACCAAGATAGTCATGATGGTGTGATCACTCACCAAGAGGCAGACATCCTGGAATGTAAAGTCAAGTGGGCCTTAGAAAGCATCACTAGGAACAAAGCTAGTGGAGGTGATGGAATTCCAGTAGAGCTATTTCAAACCCTGAAAGATGATGCTGTGAAAGTGCTGCACTCAATATGGCAGCAAATTTGGATAACTCAGCAGTGGCCACAGGACTGGAAAAGGTCCGTTTTCAATCCAATTCCAAAGAAGGAAATGCCAAAGAATGCTCAAGCCACCACACAACTGCACTCATCTCACATGCTAGTAAAGTAATGCTCAAGATTCTCCAAGCCAAGTTTCAGCAATACGTGAACTGTGAACTTCCATATGTTCAAGCTGGTTTTACAAAAGGCAGAGGAACCAGAGATCAAATTGCCAATATCCGCTGGATCATGGAAAAAGCAAGAGAGTTCCAGAAAAACATCTATTTCATCTTTATTGATTATGCCAAAGTCTTTGACTGTGTGGATCACAATAAACTGTAAAACATTCTGAAAGACATGGGCATGCCGGAACACCTGACCTGCCTCTTGTGAAACCTATATGCAGGTCAGGAAGAAACAGTTAGAACTTGACATGAAATAACAGACTGGTTCCAAATAGGAAAAGGAGTACATCAAGCCAGTATAGTGTCACCCTGCTTATTTAACTTATATGCAGAATAACATCATGAGAAATATTTACTGGTTACTATTATCACGCGACTGTATGTTCCTCTATTCTTTGCCTCATCACAACAAAGATTGGGCGTGACGGACATTAAAGCCCCCTAGGCTTGTCACAGCTCTCAGGTCTTGGATAGACCGTGTTATAGTTCTCAGGTTTCCAATGGACCATGTTATAGCTCTTAGACAAATCAGTGTTACAGCTCAGTGTTCAGCTCTCCTTTATTTAAAAGATAGCAGGAAAATCCATCTTCGAGGCATGAGGGCATGTCGATCTAAAGACAGGAGGAGAAGAGCACCCCAACGTGTGGGGGAGAGAGAGAGAGAGTGAGCATGCTGGCTTTGGCTCCTCTATTTATATGTTTATCTCTCCCTGGGCCTGTCCTATGTAAATTGTGCCAGCCAAGAGTGTTGTTTGTTTTACCTGAGGTCCTCACTCCAGTCCTCTGGAACTTCTTTTGTTTCATTTTTGCAGGCTTTTCCCTTCCTTGTCTTGTAGCCACTGCCATTTTGGACTCCTTTTCCCTGTTCTACCTACCTAACATTCCTCCCTCAAGAGATGCAAGGCCCAATTCGTTGGGAAAAGGGGCATTGAGGTCTTTCTGGCTACTTCCTGCTGAACTGGGATGTCGAGGAGGTATTGGGCCTCCCCCTCCTCCTGGTCTCAAGCCTCAGAGTCCTTATAGCGGAGTCCATCTAAGGGTATGTGATATTTTCTTTGGCCAGCTGTAGTTTTATATCTTTTTTGAACTGGCACTGCATGTTGTAGCTTGTTGACCTGGGCAGAGACAAAACAGGTTAGACAATTGCCAGTACATGGAATAATCATAAGCGTCATCAATATAGCATAACAAGGACTAGTAGCGGCATTAGTCAATTTTAAATTCACATTGCCAGGATGGCTCAAGTCCCTCCTTGTTCAGGGATCAGAAGATCTATCTCTTGTCTGTTTTGGAGTACAATCTCTGTTGGCTGTTTAGAGCTATCCTGAGAAATCTTATTCCCAGACTAGATTTTGGGAGTGTTCTTTAGAATGGCACTCATTGGTAGTCCTGAGTAGGTATCTGAGATCTCCCAGGGGCTCACAGGTGTATTGAGTGTCCTCTTCTGTTTTCTTCCATAGCTTGACTCATGAGTAGTGAATCCAGGTGTCATGTCCTGATACCTTGACTGCTGTGGGGGTAGAAAGTATTACAGGGTAGGGGCTCTTCCATGTGGGCTGGAGTTGAGCTTTTCGGGCCCCATCTTTCCAGATTTTAATTAGGACTTGAGTCCCTGGAGAATATAGTGGTGACTCCTTAGAATCTTTTCAGTCTTGGTTTATAACCAGTACTCTTGCCTGGAAAATCCCATGGGCAGAGGAGCCTGGTAGGTTGCAGTCCATGGGGTCGCTAAGGATCGGACATGACTGAGCGACTTCACTTTCACTGTATACCCCACAAGCGTATATCCTGTTGGAATTACTCAATGGCCATGATATAAGACTGGAGGATCTGAACTTCTGAATCTAGGAAGAGGTCATTGACATAAACAAAATGTCTCCCATATAGCATCTCATAAGGACTAAGACCAAGCTGTTCCTTAGGGGCAATGCGTGTGCAGAGGAGAGCTATAGGTAAAGCCTCTTTCCATCCCAGGGAGGTCTCCTGGGTTATCTTTTTTATCACTGATTTTAAGAATTGATTGGCTCTTTCTACTTTTCCCGAAGATTGACGCCTCCAGGCACAATGGAGATAATAAGTAATGCCCAATGCTTTTGAGACCCCTTGGGTGACCTTGGGAGTAAATGATGTCCCATTGTCACTTTGTAATGACCTAGGCAGACCAAATCTTGGAATGATTTCATGAAGCAGTATTTTTTACCACCTCCTCAGTCTTTTCAGTCCGGGTGGGAAAACCTTCAATCCATCCTGTGAATGTATCTATCATGACTAATAAGTATTTATACCCTTGAGAAACTGGCATCTGGGTGAAGTCCATCTGCCAGTCCTCTCCTGGGTAGGCCCTGTGTCGTTGGATGGGCTGGGCCAGCTGGGGTCTTCGAGCTCTTTGGGGGTTGTTTAATTGGAAAGTGGGACAAGAGGAGACCACCTGTCTTGTAGCTGTTTGGAAGCCTATTTCTCTGAAGGACCTTTCTATTAATCTTTGGTGGGCCTTTTCTCTTAAATGAGTAGTGGCATGTAAGGAGTTAACCAAATTTCATTGGAGGTTCCCAGGCAGAAAAAGGAGTCCTTCCTTTTGGAACCATCCCATATGATCTTCTTGAAAGCCCTCACTCTTAGCTTTAAGAGTCTCACCTTCAGTATATGAAGGACTTTCTGGCAAATTAGTCTTTGGAACTAAGGTGGCAATCCCTATTAGGTCATGGTTCTGTAATGCTGCTCTCCTAGCTGCCTGATCAGCTGCTTGGTTCCCTCGTGCCACTTCTGTGCTCCCTTTTCGGTGTCCTTTACAGTGGGAGACTGAAACCTCAGTGGGCAGATGGACTGCCTCCAAGAGTCGAAGAATTTGATCACCATATTTGATTGGGGACCCTCGGGTGGTCAAGTGGACCCTTTCTTTCCAAATAGCTGCATGTGCATGTAGCACCAGAAAGACATACTTGGAATCAGTGTAAATGACTATTCTTTTTCCTTTTCACAGCTCTAAAGCTGGAGTCAGGGCTATGAGATCAGCTAATTGGGCTGAAGTACCTGGTGCCAGAGGCTTAGCCTCTAAGGTCTCAAAATTGGAAACTACTGCATACCTGGCTCTTCTTTTTCCATCCAAGACAAAGCTGCTTCCATCAGTGTACCAGATTTCCTTCAGGATTGGTCAGAGAATCTTCTGACAATCCTTCTCAGGGTTTTATCTAGTGGTCCAAGGTTTCTAGACAAGAGTGAAAGGGGAGAGAGCCCTCGGGGGTAGGCAGGAAGGTGGCTGGGTTAAGAACCTCGCAAGGGGATATAGTGAGGCCTGGATTTTCTAACAGCATTACTTGATATCTGAGGATTTTTTGATCAGACATCTATAAATGGCCTCTCCATTTAGCAGTTGTTTTACTTGGTGGCTGGTAAAAATAGTTTGCCCCCAAAGGAGAGTTTTAAAGCATCTTCTATCATGATTGTAATAGCTGCAAGATTTTGAAGGCAGAAGGGCCAGCCTCAGGTAGTTGGATAGAGCTTTTTGGATAAGTAAGCTACAGGCTGGGGCTCAGATCCCAACCTTTGAGATAACACTCCCAAGGCTATTCCCTCTTTTTCATGGACATAAAGTTGGAATGTTTTTTTCTGGGTCTGGCAACCTCAAAGCAGGTCCCTGAATTAAGGCCTGTTTTAGTGTAGCCTCTGCCTTCTTTTGAGGAGGTCCCCATATTGGTTGAATTGAATCATCTCATCCCTTTAAGCTTTCATATAAGGGCTGGGAAATTAGACCATAGTTGGGTATCCAGATTCTACAATATCCAGTTAGCCCCAGGAAAGCTCTCAATTGTTTTCGAGTCTTGGGGGAGGGCAACTGAAGAATTCCTTGTACCCGATCAGAGGACAGCCTCCTGGACCCGTGTGTAATCTGAACTCCCAGGTAAGTGACCTTTGTCTCGACCATCTGTGACTTACCACGGGAGACTTTATATCCTCTTTCTGTCAAGAAGCTTAGAACCTGAATTGCATGTTGTTGGGCACTTTTCTCATCTGAAGAGCAGATTAGTAGGTCATCTACATATTGTAATATTCTCCCATTAGGTCCCAGGTCCAGATCTAGGAGGTCTCAGCTAAGGGCCTGTCCAAACAGGTGGGGGCTATCTCTGAACCCCTGAGGTAATACTGTCCAAGTCATCCGTTGGTGTTTTTCTCCTGGGGCCTCCCACTCAAAAGCAAAAAGATCGTGGGATTCTTTAGCCAGTGGTATGCAAAAAAATGCATCTTTGAGGTCCAAGACTGTAAACCACCTGGCGCCGGGTGGGGTTTCTCCCAAGATTACATAGGGATTGAATACTGTGGGATGGTGGGGGACTACAGCTTCATTTATGATCTGGAGATCTTGAACCATTTGCCAGGTTCGGTCTTTTTTCTTTACTGAGAGGACTGGGGTGTTACATGGTGAACTGGTGGGGACCAATAGCCCACAAGCAAGGAATTTATTTATTAAGGGCTGTAGTCCCTCTCGAGCCTCTCTTTTGAGAGGGTATTGTTTCCAGTTAAGAAACCAAGTGGGATCTCAGAGGACAATGGTGACTGGTTCAGCTTGGTGAGCTCATCCAGGAATCCTCTGGTCCCACACCTGGGTGTTAATTTTGTTTTCCCATAGTTTTTGGTCCCTCTCTATTGAAGGTGTAGTATGTTCTTCAGTAGTAACCAGGAGCTGCAGGGCTCTAGGGGCTGAAAAACTTCCCATCACAAGGGTGGTTCCCAGTTTAGTGAGTATATCTCTTCCCAATAAGGGAGTAGGACACTCAGGGACCACCAGAAACTGGTGGGAAAATATTTGTCCATCCCAGCAACAAAGAAGTGCTTGGGTGAATCTTTTAGTAGTTGCTTTTCCTGTAGCACCCAAAATGGTACAGGTTTGGGAGGAGAAGGCTCTGGAGTAGGAGATCAAGACAGAGTAGGTAGCCCCCGTGTCAACCAAGAAATTTCCGGACCTACCTGCCACATCCAGTTGCACCCTTGGCTCCAGCCCCATGATGGTTATCTTTGACAGGCAGGCTGGGTGGAGCAGGCTGCTTCAGTCCTCTTGAACCATCGTGAGGGTACACTTGGCACTTGACCTTGAGGGTCTTGGGTCCTGAAGGCAGAGTGCCGCCCAATGTTCCAGTTGATAGCTTGTGGCAAGCAGTTTTAGGAGACTTGTCATGGTTTGGACACTCTTTGGCCCAGTGTCCCTGTCTACAGATCAGGGATTTGTCTTGTGCCTTGTCCTTCAAGGACTCGGGTTTGCAATAGGGCTTCTCTGGAGGGCGACCAGCATCTGGGCATGCCTTTTCTCTTTCTTTCTCTCCTTCTCCTGGGCCTTGGCCTCCTCCTGTTCTGTTATAAAGGTATTGGTGGCTGTCTGGACCATCTCATCTAAAGAGGCAGCAGGGTCCTGCTGTTGTAGTTGTTGTAACTTTATTCTGATATCTGATGCACATTGGGACAGGAATTTGTCCTTTAAAATCACCTGCCCCTCATAAGAGTCTAAGTCAAGATAGGCAAACTTTTGGAGTGCCTCTTTTAGCCTTTCCAAAGGGAATGGGGTTCTCATTGGGCTTCGGAGTTATTGCTGAAACTGGGCAGAGTGCCACAAGTAATAGGCTTCCTTCTGTTTCCATGGGTGGACTTCCTTAGGGCTGAGTCTTTCTGAAGCTTATCTTACCCAGAACTGTTGCAACCTGAGAGCCAGGCGTCCCTGGGTCAGGGTGCAGATCCCCAGGTAGGCTGAGGTGTGACAGCCTCCTAGAGATCGAATCCCCAGGCAGGACAAGGTGTGACGGCCTCCTGAGAATTGGGTCCCTGGGCAGGTCGAGGCGTGACAACCTCCTGGGACCCCTGGGACTGGCGGATCCCCGAGCAGGTTGAGGTGTGACAACCTTTTGAGGACCAGATCCTTAGGTAGGTCAAGACATGATGGAGGTGGCAGGGCAGCTGCAAGGCACTGTGAAAAAGATGGAGGAGTGGGTGGTTCCCCAATGGCTGGGATGATCCTCCCACTCATTAGCATATGAATTCACCCCGCTCGCAAAACCTAGCCAGGCCGCATTCAATGGCCAGTACCCTGTAGAGTGCAGCATGTTTTTGAATCTTAAAAAGTCTATCTCTTATCTATCGCTTTGACTCTTAATGAATTTTTTAATGAGACCTCAGAGCCTGAGCTTAATTAGTTTTGGCCGGGTTTGAGTTCCAGGAGAGAGCTGAAGGATAGGAGGAAAAAGCAGTGGGAAAAACGTGCCAAGGAATCCCCTTCATAGCCCGCCGGAAAATTTGCTAAATATCTGACCAGTGCTCACCGTTTCTTCGGTCTGATCCTTGGCACAGAGAAGAGAAAGGACAGAAGAACCCCCACCGGCTAGTGTTACAGCTACTGGGGTTCAGAAGATAGTGCCTTTGGGACATTTTGAGGAGTAGCCTCTCCAGAGCCCCTCAATTGTGCCCCCTGCCACCACCCGCCTGTTTGCGGGAGGTTTGAAGAAACAAGAAACAAGAGATTGTAAAGGAATTAAGTCTTTGTTAGGCATGTCCCTCCAGTCAGAGGAGCGAGGACCTCTTACCTTAACTGGAGGTCTGGGATCTGAGACTGGGCTGCGTGGGCTTTCTGCTGTCCCCGTTTCCAGCATGATGGGCCTTCCCCTGCGCTGGATTTTCTTCTCATTCTGCCTCTAGCACAGGAGCTTCGCTGAGTTGGGCTCTGGCTGTGCTTGGCCTCTTCCATGTGGAGGTTGTTTCAGCCAGGTTATATCCGAGTCATGACACCATAGATGTCACTCGAGTGTATGTTTCTCGGTTCTTTGCCTCGTCACAACAAAGATTGGGAGTGACGGACATTAAAGCTCCCTCAGCGTGTCACAGCTCTCAGGTCTTGGATAGACCATGTTATAGCTCTCAGGTCTCCAATGGACCATGTTATAGCTCTTAGACAAATCAGCGTTACAGCTCAGTGTTCAGCTCTATTTTATTTAGAAGATGGCAGGAAAATCCATCTTCGAGGCATGAGGGCACGTTGATCTAAAGACAGGAGGAGAAGAGCGCCCCAACGTGTGGGAGAGAGAGAGAGAGCGCTAGCTTTGGCTCCTCTATTTATATGTTTATCTCTCCCTGGGCCTGTCCTATGTAAATTGTGCCAGCCAAGAGTGTTGTTTGTTTTACCTGAGGTCCTCACTCCAGTCCTCGGACCTTCTTTTGTTTCATTTTTACAGGCGTTTCCCTTCCTTGTCTTGTAGCCACTGCCATTTTGGACTCATTTTCCCTGTTCTACCTACCTAACACTATCAGATAAAGACTGGTGAAGTCCACTTTAACAAATATACAGCTCCACACTCTTCCATGTAAAGCTTGTCTTCATCACTGGCCCCCTACCCAGCTTTCAGCCGTAGGCTTGTTTCAGCCTTGGAATCCAGCAGTGGTCTATTGCCTCTGTTTCTGCAGGTCAGGGCTCCAATCCTCCCTCCTGTGAGTTGCTGTTTCAAATCTCTGATAGGCAGCCAGCCCTTTATTCTCTCTGACAGAGATTAGTGGCAAAGGTCAGAGCTGTGTGTGATTGAATGCTTGCAATCTAGACTCATTGCCTCTTAGTCATCACAGATTGTTAGGGTTTCCTGCAAGCAAATAATTAATATAGAAGAATTTTAATCAATGTGATCATCAGGTAGAGAGAATTGAGCCAGAAAAAATGTGAGCTAAAACATTCTGGAATGACACGGTACTATTGATAAGATTGATGACATCACTTATTCTTTTTTTTTTCAGATTTTTAAAATTTATTTATTTTAATTGGAGGCTAATTACTTTACAACACTGTATGGGTTTTGCCATACATCAACATGAATCCACCACGGGTGTACACATGTTCCCCATCCTGAACCCCCCTCCCATCTCCCTCCCCGTACCATCCCTCTGGGTTATCCCAGTGCACCAGCCCCACGCATCCTGTATCCTGCATCAAACCTGGACTGCAGATTAGTTTCTTATATGATATTATACACGTTTCAATGCCATTCTCCCAAATCATCCCATCCTCTCCCTCTCCCACAGAGTCCTTAACATTGTCAGACCTAGTGTGACTCTCTAAAGACCCAGACCTAACCCAGATTTAAGTGGGTGGGTCTGGGAAAATCATCTACAAACACATCCTGAAGTCCTCAATAACAGTAACGAATCAGTCAGAATGTAAACTCCTCAAGGCACTGTGTGTGCCCCCTTTATGTTACATTTTCAATTTAGCATTTTATGCAGCTTTTGGCAGGAAAGAGCTCTCTGCAGGAGGCCCCTTTGTCTTGTCACTAACCTTAAACTAGGCACCCCATGGCTGAACACATGTCTGAAATATTTTGATCATATGAAGTATTGCCTAACTTGTTTTTTTCTGAAGAAAAAGTAGAAATGAAGAATAAGTGATTAACACGACCACATATCTTCCCCAGCTTCCCCTTCAGTGATCTCACTAATAAATTGCATGAACAAGACAGCATCTAAAACAAGTCAAGGCTGCACACAATGAGGGGTGATGATGACTCTGACCCCTCAGCTCAATAATTAGCTAAGATTACTTCCCCTTTTCCCTTTAAAAACTCTCATGGCCAAACAGAATCTTCAGAGATGGTTTCAGGGCTCACTAAGTCCACTATCTCCCCAGATTTCTGTCATTCTGATTAAAAACAACTTTCCTTTCCGCTAACATCTATCTCTCTTGAATACTGATTTTTGCTTGGTGAGGTGTCAGACCTGGTTTGGTAACAGTTTGTGTGTACATAAAGTTACTTAATAATAATAATAATAATAAATAATTGAATAAAATGAAGCAAGTTAATTTCTTGTGTTGTAACAAAATTTGTCTTAAATACACTTTCATATTCTCTTTTTTATAATGATTCTGTCACACCAGAGATGGAATGAATTGTTTTAATGGTTGGTTAGGAATCAAGTTTTAGTTTAAAATGTGTTCCTATGGGAAGTGGTTACAAGCTTCAAACATTCAACTTATTTATAACAAGCTTTTGAAATNGCAACTAGAAATACATAAAAAACATAAACTAAAAATCAACAGTTACTCATTATTCTCAACCTTGGAAGTAACCACTGTTAGTATTTTGTTGCATTTGTTCCCAGTGTCTACAAAAAATTTTAATTCAAGTATCATTGACCCATATCACTGTGTTGGATCAATGTGTACATGAGCTATGTATACAGCATAATGATTCACTATTCTATACATTTCAAAATGGTCACCAACTAGAACAGTTCTAGTTACTGTCTGTCACCATACAAAGCTATTATAACATAATTGACTATATTCCCCATGCTGTACTTTCCATCCCCATGGCTCATTTATTTTGCAACTGGAAATTTGTAACTCTAATCTTCTTCACTTATTTCACTTATTCTTCAATCCATTTCCTTTCTGATTTGTTCTTTGGATCTATGAGTATCTTCTGTTTTGTTTGTGAATTTTGTTATTTAGATTCCAGTTATAATCAAAATCATATATTTATATTTCTCTTTCTGCTTAATTTTAGTTAGAGCAATATTTTATTAGCATCTATCTATATGGTTGTAAATGGCAAGGTTTCATATGCACAAACTTAACAGGCATATTCTCCCAATAAGTAGGTGGTCTTTTCACTTTGTTGAGAGTTTCCTTCACTGTGATAAAGCTTTTAAGTTAGTTGCAGTACTGTCTATTTTTGCTTGTTTCCCTTACCTAAGCAGACATATCTGAAAACTATTGCTAGGTCAATTGTCAAATAATACTCTGCCTATGTTTCCTTTTAGAAGGTTTATCATTTCAGGTAGGACTTCACAGGTGACACAGTGGTAAAGAATCTGCCTGCCAATACAGGAGATGAAAGAGATGAGGGTTTAGTCAGGAGCATCCCTTGGAGTAGGACATGGGAACCCACTCCAATATTCTTGCCTTGAATTTTCCTACAGAGAGAGGAACCTTGTGGGCTACAGTCGATGGTGTCACAGAGTCAGACATGATCAAGTAACTGAGCACACACAATCTTCAATTTCTTTCATCAGTGTCATAATTTTCTGAGTACAGGTCTTTTATATTGTTGTTTAGATGTATTCCAAGGTATTTTGATTTTATGTGACTAAAGTAATGACTTTTTTTTTTAACTTATATTTCTGGTATTTTTTTTCTTTGTGTATAGAAATACAGATTTATGCATATTGATTTTATATCTAGCAACATTTATGAATTCACTGATGAATTCTAATAGTTTTGTGGTGTCATCTTTAGGGGTTTCTTTGCATAATATCATATTATCTGCAATAACAAGGAGAGATAAGAAAGCCTTCCTCAATGATCAATGCAAAGAAATAGAGGAAAACAACAGAATGGGAAACACTAGAGATCTCTTCAAGAAAATTAGAGATACCAAGGGAACATTTCATGAAAAGATGAGCTCAATAAAGGAAATACATGGTATGGACCTAACAGAAGCAGAAGATATTAAGAAGAAGTGGCATGAATACACAGAAGAACTGTACAAAAAAGATCTTCATGACCCAGAAAATCATCATAGTGTGATCACTCATCTGGAGCCAGACATCATGGAATGTGAAGTCAAGTGGGCCTTAGGAAGCATCACTACGAACAAAGCTAGTGGGGGTGATAGAATTCCAGTTGAGCTATTTCAAATCCTGAAAGATGATGCTGTGAAAGTGCTGCACTCAATATGCCAGCAAATTTGGAAAACTCAGCAGTGGCCACAGGACTGCAAAGGTCAGTTTTCATTCTAATCTCAAAGAAAGGCAATGCCAAAGAATGCTCAAACTACCGCAAAATTACACTCATCTCACACGCTGGCAAATGAATGCTCAAACTACCGCACAATTACACTCATCTCACATGCTGGCAAAGTAATTCTCAAAATTCTCCAAGCCAGGCTTCAGAAATGCATGAGCCGTGAACTTCCAGATCTTTAAGTTGGTTTTAGAAAAGGTAGAAGAGCAAGATATCAAATTGCTAACATTTGCTGGATCTCCAAAAAGCAAGAGAGTTTCAGAAAAACATCTATTTCTGCTTTATTGACTATGACAAAGCGTTTGTGTGGATCACCAGAAACTGTGGAAAATCCTGAAAGTGATGGGAATACCAGACTACCTGACCTGCCTCTTGAGAAATCTGTATGCGGGTCAAGTACAACAGATAGAACTGGACATGGAACAATACACTGGTTCCAAATAGGAAAAGTAGTACGTCAAGGCTGTATATTGTCACCCTGCCTATTTAACTTATATGCAGATTACATCTTGAGAAACGCTGGCTTCAAAAGCCTCAGATATGCAGATGACACCACCTTTATTGCAGAAAGTGAAGGAACTAAAAAACCTCTTGATGAAAGTGGAAGAGGAGAGTGAAAAAGTTGGCTTAAAGCTCAACATTCAGAAAATGAAGATCATGGCATCTGGTCCTGTCACTTCATGGGAAATATATGGGGAAACAGTGGAAACAGTGTCAGACTTCATTTTTCTGGGCTCCAAAATATCTGCAGATGGTGATTGCAGCCATGAAATTAAAAGACATCTACTCTTTGGAGGGAAACTTATGACCAAACTAGACACCATATTAAAAAGCAGAGACATTTTGTCAACAAAGGTCCGTCTAGTCAAGGCTATGATTTTTCCAGTAATCATGTATGGATGTGAGAGTTGGACTATAAAGAAAGCTGAGCAGAGAAGAATTGATGCTTTTGAACTGTGGTGTTGGAGAAGACTCTTGAGAGTCTCTTGGATTGCAAGGAGATCCAACCAGTCCATTCTAAAGGAGATCAGTCCTGGGTGTTCATTGGAAGGACTGATGTTAAGTTGAAACTCCAATAATTCAGCCACTGCATGCGAAGAGCTGACTCATTTGAAAAGACCCTGATGCTGGGAGGGATTGAGGGCAGGAGAAGGGGACGACAGAGGAAGAGATTGCTGGATGGCATCACCGACTCAATGGACAAGAGTTTGGGTAAAGTCTGGGACTTGGTGATGGACAGGGGTGTCTGGCATGCTGTGGTCATGGGGTCACAAAGGCTGGGTGACTGGACCGAACTGAATTGAATATTTTCACAGAAGTTTCATAATAAGCTGCCTGGATCTCACAGTCACAATAGACTTTTCCTTGCAAAAATTCACACAACAAGGTCGAATGGAAGAAATTTGACTGGAATTTCTTTTGACTTGATGGCTGAATAGCTGAATCACTTTTAAAAATAATTATTGACAGATTTTATGGGATTTTAGCAGAATATAAAGAATGAAGACAGCTCAATTATTATTTTTAATGCTAGCCAGAAACATAAACAATCTCACAAATTTTCATCCTAGAATAAGTTTACTATAAGCAAAAGTATCTGATAACTTCTAATGGAAGGCTTTTAAAAGTTTTATATAAAATGTCTCTAAAATGATTGATGAAAAAGTATATTTATTGACAATAAAGTTTCACAACTTTCAGTATGCCACTTTTCTAACTCCTTTCATGATCCCAGTCCACTTAAATTGTACTATCTGTCCACTGTCCTCTGCCCCAACATCTTCTGCATACTCCCCTTACTCTCTTACTAGTAAGGGAATTCCAAGCAAGTTGCCACCACCAAGGCTCCTCACTTTCCAGCACCCCAGTCATTAGTACTAGCTCCCTCTAAAAAAAAAAAAAAAAAAGAATAACTGCTCATTTATGCACTGGTTATCAATCCTGCTTGCTTCCCAAAATGTACCACTTCAGCAACTTCCTGTTCTCTCTTTCTGGCTGTATCAGTTTTTATTTCTCTATTGCTAACTTCCATGTGTATACAGACATTTTGCTACTTCCTACTTCTCTTATAATAGATTGGGAAAAAAGTCTCCGTTGAGTATACTTGCAGCATACAAATAACATATTACTTTGGTGACATCCAATTATAAAAAAAAAGTCTTGAATTATTGAATTATCTTGAATTGTCTCATTGTCTCTAAACACAGAAATTCAATATCCTCTTAAAGCTATTAAAACCGTTAGTTCTAAAGGGGCAATCCACTAAAACCACCTCACCAGGCTGAAGACAGGCAGTGATTTCCTATTCTTGTCCTACTGGGCCAGTTAATGACACCTGACCCAGTGTGTCTTTCTCTTCTTCTAGAAACCACAGTCTTCTGGATTCTGTTTTATTTTTCTTGTTCCTCATTATGCATCCAATCTATATTGTCCCAGATCTCAGCACGTAGGGCTGTTTACTTCTAAGGCACTCCTTGACAAGCCATAGGATCCCACGCTTGAAACATCAACTGTACTCTGAAACTCACTTCAGCTCAAGTTCTTTCACCAAATTCCAGATTCTTACATCAAATGATTCCAGGCATTGACATTGGATGCCAGACATGGCAGCCTGAACTCAGCTTCAAGATCTGCTCTACCAATGCTCATTCCCTCAATGCCTCTAAACTGAGTACCACCAATTGCTGTTGTGAAGAAATGCAATTTTTTTTTATTTCCTTTACTACACTTATTTTCTCATGCACACACATATGTGCCATCCCATTTTATGGTTCCATTTTGGAAGTGCAACATGACCCTAGTCACTGTGATCACCCTCCCTTGTCATTCACCTAGCTTCAGCATCAGGTCTCTTGAACGGTAACGATAGTTTCTCCTACCTGCTGTTGCGCATCTTCTCATGCTTTTCTGGGGTACATTTTTGGAGAGCAGCTGAATAAGTTTCTCAAAATATAGACAGATCATGACAATTATCTGCTGAAAATAACTTCATGGCCAGTTGCCTCACCATAGGGAACAGACAACTCATTGACAATGAAATACAAAACTTTAGATAGCCTGATGACCCATAAATTCTGTGACTTTATACCCCAACTGACTCATCTTCGTGTCATCAGCCTCCTGTCCATTCTTCAAATATACTGTGCAAGCTACCTCTGGACCCTTGTGCTTGCTCTCTCCTCTTTAGGAACAACTTCTTCTGAGGTCCACATGGAAACAAGCTTTTTCTCAGATATCACTTTCTCAACTATATATTACTTTCCAACAACCTTAACTGCAATTTTTCTTAATATGTCTATTTCATTTTTCTTCATAACATTTATCATCATTGAATATTCTCTAATTTACTTATTTATTGTGCTTATTGCCCATATCCCCCTACAAAATAATAATAAATGTAGAAATATATTTTTTTTTAACTTCAGAATTACATGGTATTAACATAATATAGCACCTAAATTGTACTCAGGTGGCTCAGCAGTAAAGAATTCACATGCCAAGGCAGGAAATGTGGATTTGATCCGTGAGTCAGGAAGATTCCCTGGAGAAGGAAATGGCTACTCACTCCAGTATTCTTGCTTGGGAAATCCCGTGGACAGAGAAGCCTGATCGGTTATAATCCATAGATTTGCAAACAATTGACACAGCTGAGCATCACTACTCCTTAGACTTTCTGTGTAACACTGGAATCAGTACTCTTGGCAATGCAAGAATTGAGGTGAGAACTGAGGTGAGAATCCTCAGTCCCTGGAAGGGCACCTCCCACCTAGCTGAGCTTGTGGATCATAATACTCTCTCTGTCTCCTTGTCCCAGCCCTTAAATTGTAAAGAAATGTTTTTCTTATGATGTCTTTGATGTGACATTTTTTTGAATGTTTGTGCTCTTTGTTGGTGATTTCATTGTTTGAAATACCACTGCAGGCGTCATGCTAAAGTTCTGTCTAGTGTTCCTAAGAGCAGGAAGACTGTGAAGTGAGTTATTAAGAAAATACATGTATTTGAAAGTCCATGTTCAATCATGGTTTGGAGTAAATTCCGTGTAATGGACAAAGAATATGCATATTAAATATGGTGTCTTTAAACGAACACACATAGAACAGGTTTAAGTATTGATCAGTTGACAAAAATGTGATTAGAGGCTGTTAGGAATCTTATTCTATATTTTGTCTAGAAGCAATGATTCAGTATTCACTAATTCAATATCATGATGACTTTAAAGAACATAACTATTGCTAATATGAAGAACTGACATTTTAAAATTATATCATGAACATCTCCCATATAATTAAAAATAATATTTGTCTAAGCAAGAGTTTATGCTCAAAATACATATGTCCAGGTGCTTGCAAAATAAGATGGATAATTTTCTCTTTTGACATATGTTCTTTCAAAACTCATGGAATTCTCCAGCAAGAGGGGATCTTCCTGACACAGGGATCAAAACTGTGTCTATTGCATTTCCTGAATTTGCAAGTGGATTCTTTACTACTACACCATATGGGAAGCCTGGAGAATTATCTATAGACCCTCTGTGTCTGGCTCCCAAAGCATACTGTCAGGGAGAGTGGTTACCTGGGGCTAACATGTCCTAGAAATTCTTATAGTCATGTTACAGTTCAGTACATAAAAAATGATGCAGGCTGAAATTAGCAAAGGGAAAAGTCTCCAGATGTGACAACACATATGAAATGGTAGCAACTACAGAGACTCAACTGGGTGTTGATGTCCAGAGTTTTATAGATAATCAGTCATGTCGGGACTTGTGTGATTGACCTCAGTTACCCATGCTTTACACTCCCCACAAAAGAACAGATGTTCATCATAAACACTATTGTTAGCATAGACTATGTGGGCACAAACTGCCCAGCAGGCAAACACTGTTATCAAACAGGCTTTCCTTGGAAATGTTCAGCATTCTAGCATTAAAGTCTGCCAAGCTCATTCCTTCTTACATACGCTCAAGTCCAGGTTCCATGTTCACTCTGGGTCTACAACCATGCACACAGGTTTCCTTTTACTTGCATCATTTTTCATTTCATAATGTGTGGTCTTCCTATTGACATACCTGAGAACATAAATGTTAAAAAATTTTGGGCTTTATGCACATAGACCTCTAGATTTGTATCAACTTTTTAAAGTCCTCATGCATTTTTTCCAACATAAATTAACACATCGGTAGCGTCATCTTCGCTGAAAGAGGAAAAATTATACTCACTAGAAAACATCATAAAGAACGTCATGATGAAGAGTAAAATAGACTTGGCTTAAAGAGCAAGCATGGGGTGTACCAGATACGGAAGGAAAAAGTGAGTTTGCACACAGTCTTCTTCCTCTCAAGCTACCTCTCTTTTTGATCTTCCTTATTTGATAATCTGTCTCTATACTCTGGATTCTTTTATATAACTATGACTTAAGTTTGAATGACACAAAACAGTGATACCTGGTAATTTACAGATATTGCTTTTGAACTTAGGAACATAAAAATCAAATTTTTATTGGAAATTTAAAATCTTCAGCTCTTAGCTCATGCATTATTCAATATCCATATTCACTGTGATAGAACAATTGATGATATTTTAAAGACATCTTAATATAAAATGTTTGATAAGCTATTCATAACTTAAAATGTCAACCAACGTTTTCTAGTGAATAAATATCACTTTGCTTCACATTAAATTTCTCACAAAACTAGATCAAGAGATTTGTCAAAAAACACTTAATTTCATAGGTAAATGAGCACTCATAATTTTTGAAATAACTTCAAATAAACCCCCCAAAGTTCTAGTCACTGTGAAGTCTTTCACAATTCAAAACTAAGTAAAACTTTTTGTACTAATTTTCACATATATATATATATATAAAGTTATGATATATATATATATGCACACATATACATGCATATATATATATATAAAACTTTTTTTGGATTGCTTCAANCAACAGTGGGATCTTCTTCAGTAGCAAAAGATTAGCAAAATTAGTATTTTATATTTAATTCATTAATATGTTTATTCTCAGAGAAATATTAAAATTATAATAAACTAAATGGCATACTATAGCAACAACTAATATTTAACATATAGTTTTTCACATATATAAACCTTTACTTTCCTTCAGTTCAGTTCAGTTGCTCAGTTGTGTCCAACTCTTTGTGACCCCGTAAACCGCAGCACGCCAGGCATCCCTGTCCACCACCAACTCCCGGAGTTTACCCAAACTCATGTCCATTGAGTCGGCAATGCCATCCAACCATATCACCCTCTGTGGTCCCCTTCTCCTCCTGCCCTCAATCTTTCCCAGCATCAGGGTTTTTTCAAATGAGTCAGGTCTTCGCATGAGGTGACCAAAGCATCAGTCCTTCCATTGAATATTCAAGACTGATTTCCTTTAGGATTGACTGGCTGGATTTCCTTGCAGTCCAAGGGACTCTCAAGGGTCTTCTCCAACACCACAGCTCAGAAGGATCAATTCTTCTCTGCTCAGCTTTCTTTAGAATCCAGCTCTCACATACATACATGACTACTGGAAAAACCAAAGCCTTGACTAGACTGATCTTTGTTGGCAAAGTAATGTCTCTGCTTCTTAATATACTGTCTAGGTTGGTCCTAGCTTTCCTTCTAAGGAGTAAGTATCTTTTAATTTCATGGCTGCCATTATCATCTGCAGTGATTCTGGAGCAAAGGTTTTCCTTAAAAACAACATTTATCATTTCTCATAAAACAAGAGAGAACTTTACATCAAGAACTTTATTCTGATCATTCATGCACTCAATCCTCTGGTGACTGTAGAAAAAAGTAAATCTGCTTTATGGCATATTAGAAAGAGTCATTTGTGTTCCCATCAGTCATTCATATTCAATTTCTTCCAGTGACACAGGTCTCTTCTCCCAACCCAGGAGGAGTTGCTGGGAAAGGCATGGCAGAATTGCCATTCAGGTGTAGAGAATTGAAAACTAATAAATCCTCCACTGATGCTTTTCTCACTGCATCTTCTCCTCAGCTGTTTTCCCTGTGGTATTCACTTTGAAATAAAGTGGGCTCACCTTTGATTTGAGAGAAGGGAGCCAAAGTTCTAATAACTTAAGAAAAGTTCGTGAAGAAAGTGTACTATATTTTGTCATAGGTGGAGATATAACATGCATGTAAATAGGAAAATGCAATATTCCACATATTAATTAATATTCATATATTAATTTGATATGAAGATAACATTTCTTAGGGTAAATGAGAAAACAGATATGTCATTTTTTATATTTTTTGAAAGAGCTTTGTTGCAATTAACGCTGCAGAAACACACATACACACACACACCTCACAAACATACATTCAACAATATAGATTTATCTTGACTCAGGGATAATTTCCCTTTGCTTTTGGCTTTTATACACTTCCATAGGGGAAGAATATAGTGTTAAATTCATACAAAATAATATCATAGGCCCATTTCAAATGATGACATATAGCTAGGTTGCATTGAAATATATTCATAGAATTATATTTGCTATAATAATGTTTCAAAAGAGATGTCTAGTATAATTTCATATATTTACAAAATTAAAAAAATCAAATAATTTAAGAGTGAAATTTTATAGGATTTTAGAATATCATTTTGGATTGTAAATTTATTGAGCTGTTTTTATTAAACCATGTAGTTCCTCAGGTTAGAAAAAAATATAATCCTAAAATACAATTAAATATTTTTTAAAATTATATTAACAGATAAGACACGTTAAAGTTTTCAGGAGTTTATTTGAGCAGATGTGTATTTGAACCAGACGGTTGCAGTCTGTAAGAACTTGGGAGCATTCTGTCAACAGGAACTGGGGACAGACTTTTATCGAGAAGACATCCAAGCAGATCAAGGACATAGTTTTATTGGCTGCAGCTGAAATAGTTGCCAAATCTGGGAAAGGATCCTCAGCAGTTTGTAACTGTTTTCCTTCCCATCCTTGAAGGATTCACAGGAAGCAATGCTGACTTACATTTCAGTTTGCCTACTTAGGGGAGAAGCCATTAGAGCAACCTAAGGTTAATAACTTCCTGGTTTAATTACTTTAGCAAAGGAAAAGACATCAAAATGAAAAGGTGGTAATGTCGCTTATTATAATTACACTATTTATAAATATAATATATATAAATCTATCTATCCATCTATCAATCATCTACCTGACTATGATATTTTTGACAACAATGGCAGACTACACACTCTTTTAAATGATCAAGAGATATTATCAATTTAACCAAAATTTGGCTCATATAAACCAAGTCTCATTAAACTTCAAAGCATTAAATGAATTGTCAGTATTTTATTAGATCATAGAGAGATTAAGCCAGAAATCAGTAACTAAAGTAACTAGAAGATTTAGACATTTCAATATCTTTAATGTGTTTGTACTTTTAAATAATTCCCAGTATAAATTTTGTAAATGCTACATTCAATCTCAAAACCAGTATAAAATATCAGTGTACTAGGCACTGGGTGTGATAAAAGACTGAGTGGAAGCAAAACATAGTTATTGGGCAAGTTTTTCATCCAAATACATGCATTTCATCCTTTTTATGTCTGCTTTTTGATGTTTACATTCCTTTCTCTTTTCTGGTTGAAAAGGTTTCTGAGAAATAATATTACTCTACATATTTTATATAATATATAAATATAGACATTCTTGTGTGGGGGGGTGTCATGGAGACAACACATGGCTATTTATTTAGCCCATCACAAATTATGGAATTACTGTAACAGAAATAAATAAAACAAATTTCATATTGGTGGGTATGTAATGAACCTTGAAATTACATACTACATATGAAAAAACAATTATAAACTTTGGAAAATTATTAGTGTTTTATTATTTGTATGTTTGAATTGAGATCTCATTATTAATTATAATATAATATGTAGAGCATGCACATTATTTTTTAAAATCAATAATATTCCATTATTATGCCATATGTGATTCATATATGAGCTTATATGTAAAGAGATATATGTGGAGATATTCCAGAAAAACATCTACTTCTGCTCTGTTGACTATACTAAATCTTTGGATGTGTAGATCGCAAAAATACCATGGAAAATTCTTCAAGAGATGGGAATTCCAAACCATGTTACCTGCTTCTAGTGAAACCAGTGTGCAGGTCAAAAGCAAAAGTTAGAACCAGACATGGAACAAGAGACTGATTCAAAATTGGGAAAGGAGTCTGTCAAGGCTGTATATTGTCACCCGGTTTATTTAACTTATATGCAGAGTACATTATGCAAAATGCTGGGCTGGATGAAGCACAAACTGGAATAAAGATTGCCGGGAGAAATATCAATAACCTCAGAAATGCAGATGACACCACTCTCATGGCAGAAAGCAAAGAGGAATTAAAGAACCACTTGATGAAGGTGAAACAAGAGAGTGAAAAAGTGGCTAAAAACTCAACATTCAAAAAACGAAGATGATGGCATCTGGATCCATCATTTCATGGCAAATAGATGGGACAACAATGGAAACAGTGACAGACTTTATTTTCTTTGGCTCCAAAATCACTGTGGATGGTGACAGCAGCCATGAAATTAAAAGACACGTGTTTTTGGGAATAAAAGCGATGACAAACCTAGTTGTTGTTGTTCAATCTGTCAGCTGTGTCCAGCTCCTTGTGACACCATGGATTGCAGCACACCAGGCTTCCTTGTCCTTCAACATCTCCCAGACCTTGCTCAAACTCATCTATTGAGTCAGTGATAACATCCGACCATCTTGTCCTCTGTCGTCCCCTTCTCCTCCTGCATTCAATCTTTCCCAGCATCAGGATGTTTTCCAATGAGTAAGCTCTTCAAATCATGTGGCCAGTGTATTGGAGCTTCAGCTTCAGCATCAGTCCTTAGAAACCTAGACAGCATACTAAAAAGCAGAGAGATTACTTTGCCTACAAAGGTCCATATATTCAGAGCTACGTTTTTTCCATTAGTCATGTACAGATGTGAGAGCTGGACAATAAAAAAGACTGAGACTAAATAATTGGTGCTTTTGAACTATAGTGCCGGGGAAGATTTTTGAGAGTCCCTTGAACAGTTACATCTGAAATGGCATAATTCAATACATCGTGTATCTGATATTTAGATTTAAGGGAAAACTTTTTTAATTGAAGAAGAAAAATTAGGACAATTATTGATTAGGCTTTATATTAACAATGAATGTAAACACTTTATTCTGAAATCTTGGACTCATGTCCAGGACATTGCTGGGCATTTGCATTGCCTCCTTTCATGGTGTGACATTCCCTTTTGTGTGCCGTGAGATTCACAGTGGCTTATGAGTACTGGGTTCCAGAAAGGACTGGCCACTCTGGGTGCTGTGACTAAAAGTAGCCTGCTTAAGGTAGCTTCAGACTCACACTATTCATCTGATGTGTTTTTAATGCACAGTACTTTTCAGGAGATGTTCCTTAATCACTTCAGAAACAAAATATGGTAGATGTTCTTATTATCTCTATTACAACTACAATTTAATTTTAATATATTTATTTACTTATTTTGCTTTTCTGGCTCTTAGTTGTGCCATGTGAACTCTGCATTGCAACATAAGGGATCTAGTTCCCTCATCAGAGATCAAACTCAGATCCCCCTTCAGTAAGAGCTTTGAGTCTCAGCCACTGGACCACCATGGAACTCCCTACCATTTCATTTGGAAGAAACATAAATCTAAGATAGAGATCAGGCTACACATACAACTCTGAACATTAATTTAAATTCTAAAAAGGGGGGTATTTTCTCCTTTAGTTGTGAAATAAAGATAATATCCATTGAGGTATTTTCTTTTTCTTAAGTGATCATCTGTGTACTAATTTCCAATTAAATATAAGTATACAAGCTAATTAGGATATGTATGCTCACTTTATCTTCCATGATGTCTGTTTAAGATCAGTGCAAAGAAGGTCACATACTTTTTTAAGTTTTTTAATTTATTTATTTGGCTATCAGTTCAGTTCAGTAACTCAGTCATGTCCAACTCTTTGCGACTCCAAGAATTGCAGCACGCCAGGCTTCCCTGTCCATCACCAACTCCCAGAGCTGACACAAATTCATATCCATCGAGATGGTGATGCCATCCAGCCATCTCATCCTCCGTCGTCCCCTTCCCCTCCTGCTCCCAATCCCTCCCAGCATCAGAGTCTTTTCCAATGAGTCAACTCTTCACATGAGGTAGCCAAAGTATTGGAGTTTCAGCTTTAGCATCAGTCCTTCCAAAGAATACCCAGGACTGATTTCCTTTAGGATGGACTGGTGGATCTCCTTGAAGTCCAAAGGACTCTCAAGATTCTTCTCCAACACCACAGCTCAAAAGCATCAATTCTTCAGCGCTCAGCTTTCTTCACAGTCCAACTCTCACATCCATACATGACCACTAGGAAAACCATAGCCTTGACTACACGAAGCTTACTTGGCAAAGTAATGCATCTGCTTTTGAATAGTAATGTATCTGCTTTTAGTAATGTATCTGTCTAGGTTGGTCACAACTTTCCTTCCAAGGAGTGTCTTTAATTTCATGGCTGCAATCACCATCTGCAGTGATTTTGGTGTCCCAAAAAATAAAGTCTGACACTGTTTCCACTGTTTCCCCATCTATTGCTTATGAAGGGATGGGACCAGATGCCATGATCTTCGTTTTCTGAATGTTGAGCTTTAAGCCAAATTTTCCACTCTCCTCTTTCACTTTCATCAAGAGGCTTTTTAGTTCTTCTTCACTTTCTGCCGTAAGGGTGGTGTCATCTGTATATCTGAGGTTATTGAGTTTTCTCCTGGCAATCTTGATTCCAGCTTGTGCTTCTTCCAGACCAGAGTTTCTCATGATGTAATCTGCATAGAAGTTAAATAAGCAGGGTGACAGTAAACAGCCTTGACGTACTCCTTTTCCTATTTGGAACCAGTCTGTTGTTTCATGTTCAGTTCTAACTGTTGCTTCCTGCCCTGCATACAGGTTTCTCAAGAGGCAGGTTAGATGGTCTGGTATTCCCATCTCTTTCCGAATTTTCCACAGTTTATTGTGATCCACACAGTCAAAGGCTTTGGCATAGTCAATAAAGCAGAAATAGATGTTTTTCTGGAACTCTCTTGCTTTTTTGATGACCCAGCAGATGTTGGCAATTTGATCTCTGGTTCCTCTGCCTTTTCTATTTGGCTATAATGGGTGTTAATTGAAACACACAGGCTCTTTAATTGCAGCATACAGGAGTTTTTAGTTGTGGTGTGCCAACTTTCAAATGCAGCATGTGGGATCTAGTTCCCTGGGCAGAAATTGAACCCAGGCTTCTTGCATTGAGAGTAGGGAGCTTGGAGTCTTAGTAACTGGATCACCAGGGAAGTCCTAGTTACATTTTTGAAGGATATTCTAAATTACCTACTTTCCCCCTATCTTTGTACATAAATTTCTAGAGAAGAAATAAACTAAAATCATCAGCCTCCTCAAACAACATATAATTTTCAAAAACTTTTTTTTCCATATTGAAAGAGAAAAAAGAAAATGGCAACTCATGTCAGGAGAGTGAATGACATCAGCAGGCAGTTATATAAGATGTGGGGGCCATTAATCACCTAGTATCTTACCCCTTCCCCTCCACAAGGCACTCAGCAGCCCAGATTTACTGCCCTTTTCCCTTAGTGCCACAAACAGAATCTAGATCCTGCTCATTACTCCAGAAGTGAAAAGATTAACAATATGTATTTCACTTTTTTGACCTTTTAATTTCTATATTCGCCACCATGGCAAGTATAGGAGTGGAAGATAAATGACATTATGCCTTTTCTTACATTTACTTCTGGCTGTGCTGTTCCTGACAGATAAATGAGCTGTGGATATTTCCTTTTGGATTTTGTGTCAAGTCTATATGTTGTTGATGTTCTATGAAATATGCATATACTGCCTTGAATAGCCAGGTGAATGCGTCAGAGAAGAGAAATTGAGAAAGATGTTAAGCTCATTCTAGAAACAAAGCTACTTAGTCATCTAGACAGATCATTGACAGGAAGGAAGTTTGAGACTAATCTAACGCTTTGCACCTGACACATTGAACTGCAGAAGATAATAAGCCGATGGAAGAAATGCTGCGTGGGTGGCCTCATAGAGTGTCAGACAGAAAATATCTGAGCAGTCCAGAGTCCCATTTCAGTGTACAAGGTCCTTTGATTCTTCCTCTTCCTACTTCTTGCTCTATCAAACATAGATTCTGTCTTGAAAGTCATTACAGTCTGGCGAGGTTGCTGACACAAGTATGCTGAAGTTCCCAGAAAGTCACAGATTATTGATGGACCTTGTTCATCCTCCTCTGGTCCTGCTAGAGGGACATTACACAGTCCCACAAGTGCAATGGGGGGAGTGTAAGGTCTCCAAGAACATCTCCATAAATCCGCCAAGACAAAACTACTTTCAAAATAATATGAGTTTACTTTTTTCTCTCTCTTTCTCTCCTAAGTAAAGAGTGGTATTACCAGAGACTATAATGCAGGCTGTTTCAACTGATTGACTACTGAAGCACATTTGAGAATCATGCTATCATTGATTCAGCCAGATTCACAAAGTGTAAGAAATGCTATTCTTCATATATATATATGTGTGTGTGTGTGTGTATTTTTTTTTTTTTTTACTGTGAACCTAGAATGCTTAAAATTCTCCAAGCCAGGCTTCAGCAATACATGAACCATGAACTTCCAGATGTTCAATCTGGCTTTAGGAAAGGCAGAGGAACCAGAGATCAAATTGCCAACATCTGCTGGGTCAACAAAAAAGCAAGAGAGTTCCAGAAAAACATCTATTTCTGCTTTATTGACTATGCCAATAATCTTTGGCTGTGTGGATCACAATAAACTGTGGAAAATTCTAAAAGAGATGGAATACCAGACCACCTGACCTGCCTGTTGAGAAAACTGTATGCAGGGCAGGAAGCAACAGTTAGAACAGGACATGGGAAAACAGACTGGTTCCATATAGGAAAAGGAGTACGTCAAGGCTGTTTACTGTTACCCTGATTATTTAACTTCTATGCAGAGTACATCATGAGAAACGCTGAGCTGGAAGAAGCACAAGCTGGAATCAAGATTGCCGGGAAAATCCTCTTGATGAAAGTGAAAGAGGAGAGTGGAAATTTTGGCTTAAAGCTCAACATTCAGAAAACGAAGATCATGGCATCTGGTCCCATCACTTCATGGGCAATAGATGGGGAAACAGTGGAAACTGTCAGACTTTATTTTGGGGGGCTCCACAATCACTGCAGATGGTGACTGCAGCCATGAAATTAAAGATGCTTACTCCTTTGAAGGAAAGTTGTGACCAACCTAGATAGCATATTCAAAAGCAGAGACATTACTTTGCCAACTAAGGTCCATCTAGTTAAGGCTCTGGTTTATCCAGTGGTCATGTATGCATGTAAGAGTTGGACTGTGAAGAAAGCTGAGCTCTGAAGAATTGATGCTTTTGAGCTATGGTATTGGAGAAGAATATTGAGAGTCCCTTGGACTGCAAGGAGATCCAACCAGTCCATTCTGAAGGATATCAACCCTGGGTTTTCTTTGGAAGGAATGATGCTAAAGCTGAAACTCCAACACTTTGGCTCATGTGAAGAGTTGAGTCATTGGAAAAGACTCTGATGCTGGAAGGGATTGGGAGCAGGAGGAAAAGAGGACGACAGAGGATGAGATGGCTGGATGGCATCACTGCCTCTATGGACATGAGTTTGAGTGAACTCCAGAAGTTGGTGATGGACAGTGAGGCCTGGCATGTTGTGATTCATGGGGTCACAAAGAGTTGGACACGACTGAGTGACTGAACTGAATTGAGAGCTATTTTTAATAAATTTTGATATTTACGCTATCTTTTAAAGAGTCTATTATTACTTTTATAAGTATTTCATGTATGCAGTCTAAATTTCTCATCTTAATTTCAAATATGGGTAATTTTGATGGTCTTATCCCTAATTTTTAAGAGACCAATGGGTTTTTGACCCCAAAATATTTTGAGAACCACTGACATAGAACATTCATGTATAGAATCAGAAACTCATTTTTAAAAACATGTAAGCAATTTTCCCATTTCTAAAGTAAAAAATATTAATTTGCTTACACTGAGGATCTTGGCAACTACTTCTCACAAATAATCTGAAGTGTGTATTACTCTCTGTTCAATTAAGTTCAGTTGCTAGTCGTGTCTGACTCTGCAACCACATGGACTGACGCATGCCAGGCATCCCTGGCCAACACCAGCACCTGGAGCTTACTCAAACTCATGGCCATTGATTCAGTGATGGCATCCAACCACAGAATTTTCTGTCATCTCCTTCTCCTCACGCCTTCAATCTCTCCCAGCATCAGGGTCTTTCACAAAGACTCACTTCTTTACATCACGTGGCCAAAGTACTGGAGTTTCAGCTTCAACATCAGTCCTTCCAATATTCAGGACTGATTTCCTTTAGAATGGACTGGTTAGATCTTCTTGCAGTCCAAGGGACTCAAGAGTTTTCTCCAACACCATGGTTCAAAGCATCAATTCTTCAGTGCTCAGCTTTCTTTATAAATTCTCACATTCATACATGACTACTGGATAAACTATTGCTTTGACTACATGGACCTTTGTCAGCAGAGCAATGTCTCTGCTTTTTAATATGCTGTTTAAGTTGGTCATAGCTTTTCTTTCAAGGAGAGAGCATCTTTTAATTTCAAGGCTGCAGTCACAATCTTCAGTGATTTGGGAACTCAAGACAATAAAATATGTCACTGTTTCCCCATCTATTTATCATGAAGTGGTAGGACCAGATGCCATGATCTTTGTTTTCTGAATATTGAGTTTTAAGCCAGCATTGTCACTCTCCACTCTCACTTATATAAAGAGGCTCTTTAGGTCCTCTTTGCTTTCAGCCATTAGGGTGGTGTCATCTGCATACCTGAGGTTAGTGGTATTTCTCCCACCAGTCTTGATTTTAGCTTGTGCTTTGTCCAGCCTGGCTTTTTGCATGATGTATTATGCATAGAAGTTAATCAGGGTGACAATATACAGTATAGACACACTCTTTTCCCAATTTGGAAGCAGTACTTTTTTTCTTGTCTGGTTCTAACTGTTACTTCTTAACCTGCATACAGATTTCTAGGGGGCAGGTAAGGTGGTCTAGTAATCCCATATCTTGAAGAATTTTCCACAGTTTGTTGTGATCCATACAGTCAAAAACTGTAGCATAGTCAATAAAGCAGAAGTAGATGTTTTCCTGGAACTCTCTTGCTATTTCTATGATCCAGTGGATGTTGGCAATTTGATCTCTTGTTCCTCTGCCTTTTCTAAATCCAGCTTGAACATCTGGAAGTTCCTTTTTACATGTACACTTGAAGCCTGACTTGGAGAATTTTGAGCATTACTTTGCTAGCATATGAGATGAGTGCAATTGCGTGGTAGTTTGAACATTCTTCGGCAATGCCTTTCTTTGTGATTGGAATGAAAACTGACCTTTTCCAGTTCTGTGGCTACTACTGACTTTTCCAAATTTGCTGGCATAGTGAGTGCAGCACTTTCACAGCATTATCTTTTAGGATTTGAAATAGCTCAACTGGAATTCCATCACCTCCACTAGCTTTGTCCATTGTGAGGCTATCTAATGCCCATTTACTTGCTGAGTGATCACACCATGGTGGTTATCTGGGTCATTAAGATCCTTTTGTATAGTTCTTCTGAGTATTCCTGCCACCATTTCCTAATACCTTCTTCTTCTGTTATGTCTATATCTTTTCTCTCCTTCATTGTGCCCATCTCTGCATAAAATGTTCTTTGTTATCTCTAATCTTCTTGAAAAGATCTCTCAGTTCAATTCAGTCGCTCAGTCGTGTCTGACTCTTTGCCACCCCATGGATCACAGCATGCCAGGCCTCCCTGTCCATCACCAACTCCTGGAGTTCACTCAGATTCATGTCCATCGAGTCAGTGATGCCATCCAGCCATCTCATACTCTGTCATCCCTTCTCCTCCTGCCCCCAATCCTTATCAGCATCAGAGTCTTTTCCAATGAGTCAACTCTTCGCATGAGGTGGCCAAAGTACTGGAGTTTCAGCTTTAGCATCATTCCTTCCAAAGAAATCTCAGGGCTGATCTCCTTCAGAATGGACTGGTTGGGTCTCCTTGCACTCCAAGGGATTCTCAAGAGTCTTCTCCAACATGACAGTTCAAAAGCATCAATTCTTCGGTGCTCAGCCTTTTTCACAGTCCAGCTCTCAATCCATACATGACTACTGGAAAAACCAGTCTTGACTAGACGGACCTTAGTCGGCAAAGTAATGTCTCTGCTTTTGAATATGCTATCTAGGTTTATGATAACTTTTCTTCCAAGGAGTAAGCGTCTTTTAATTTCATGGCTGCAGTCACCATCTGCAGTGATTTTGGAGCCCCAAAAAATAAAGTCTGACACTGTTTCCACTGTTTCCCCATCTATTTCCCATGAAATGATGGGGCTGGATGCCATGATCTTCGCTTTTTGAATGTTGAGCTTTAAGCCAACTTTTTCACTCTCCTCTTTCACTTTCATCAAGAGGCTTTTTAGCTCCTCTTCACTTTCTGCCATAAGGGTGCTGTCATCTGCATATCTGAGGTTATTGGTATTTCTCCTGGCAATCTTGATTCCAGCTTGTGTTTCTTCCAGTCCAGCGTTTCTTATGATGCACTTTGCATATAAGTTAAATAAGCAGGGTGACAGTAAACAACCTTGACATACTCCTTTTCCTATTTGGAACCAGTCTGTTGTTCCATGTCCAGTTCTCACTGTTGCTTCCTGCCCTGCATACAGGTTTCTTAAGAGGCAAGTCAGGTGGTCTGGTATCCCCATCTCTTTCCGAATTTTCCACAGTTTATTGTGATCCACACAGTCAAAGGCGTTGGCATAGTCAATAAAGCAGAATTCTCTTGTTTTCCTCTATTTCATTGCATTGGTCATTGAGTAAGGCTTTTTTTTTTTTTTTAAGCTCTCCTTGTTATTCTTTGGAACTCTGCATTCAGATGGATATGTCTTTCCTTTTCTCCTTTGCCTTTCACTTTTCTTCTTTTCTCAGGTATTTATAAGGCCTCCTCACACAATCATTTTGCCTTATTGCATTTCTTTTTCTTCAGGATGGTCTTTTTAACTGCCTCCTATGTAATGTCATGTACCACTGTCTATAGTTCTTCAGGCACTCTCTATGTCAGATCTAATCCCTTGAATCTATTAGTCACTTCCACTGTTTTAATTGTAAGGGATTTGATTTAGGTCATACCTGAGTGGTCCAGAGGCTTTCCCTATTTTCTTCAATTTAAGTCTGAATTTTGTAATAAGAAGTTCATGACCTGAGCCATGATCAGCTCCCAGTCTTGTTTTTGCTGACTATATAGAGCTTCTCCATCTTCTGCTGCAAAGAATATTATCAATCTGATTTCAGTATTGACCATCTTGTAATGTCCATGTGGTGAGTTGTCTCTTGTGTTGTTGGAAGGAGATGTTTTCTATGACTAGTGAATGCTCTTGGCAAAACTCTGATATCCTTTGCCATGCTTCATCATGTACTCCAATGACAAACTTGCCTGTTACTTCAGGTATCTCTAAGGTTCCTACTTTTGCATTCCAGTCCCCTGTGATGAAAAGGATAGTGTGTGTGTGTGTGTGTGTGTGTGTGTGTGTGTTTTCTAGGGAATCTTGTAGGTCATCATAGAACCATTCAACTTTAGCTTCTTTGGCATTAATGGTTGGGGCATAGACTCGAATATCTGTGATATTGATTGGTTTATCTTGGAAATGAACAGAGATTATTCGATTATTCTGTCTTATTTCAGATTGAACTCAAGTACTGCATTTCAGGCTCTTTTGTTGACTATGAGTGCTACTCCATTTATTACAATTGATTTTTGCCCACTTTAGTAGATATAAACTCAACATTCAGAAAACTAAGATCATGGCATCTGGTCCCATCACTTCATGACAAATAGATGGGAAAACAATGAAAAAAGTGAGAGACTTTATTTTTGGGGACTCCAAAATTACTGCAGATGGTGACTGTAGCCCAGAAATTAAAAGACACTTGCTCATTGGAAATAAAGCTATAGCCAACCTAGACAGCATATTAAAAAACAGAGACATTACTTTACCAACAGAGGTCCATCTAGTCAAAGCAATGGTTTTACCAGTAGTCATGTATGAATATGGGAGTTTGACTATAAAGAAAGATGAGTACTGAAGTACTGATGATTTTGAACCGTGGTGTTAGAGAAGACTCTTGAGAATCCCTTAGACTGCAAGGAAATCCAGCCAGTCAGTCCTAAAGGAAATCAGTCCTGAATATTCATTGGAAGGACTGATGCTGAAGCTTAAACTCCAATACTTTGGCCACATGATGCGAAGATCTGTCTCATTTGAAAAGACTCTAATCCTGGGAAAGACTGAAGACGTGAGGAGAAGGGGATGACAGAAGATGAGATGGACTCATACCGATGGACAGATCAACTAAACAGAAAATTAACAAAGAAATGCAAACTTTACATGAGGCAATAGACCAGTTAGACCTAATTGATATCTATAGGACGTTTCACCCCAAAACAATGAATTTCACCTTTTTCTCAAGTGTTCACGGAACCTTCTCCAGGATGGATCACATCCTGGGCCATAAATACAACCTTGGTAAATTTTTAAAAAATCGAAATCATCCCAAGCATCTTTTCTGACCATAATGCATTAAGATTACATCTCAATTACAGGAGAAAAACTATTAAAAATTCCAACATATGGAGGCTGAACAACACACTTCTATATAACCAACAAATCACAGAAGAAATAAAAAAAAGTAATCAAATTATGCATAGAAACTAATGAAAATGAAAACACAACAACCCAAAACCTGTGGGACACTATAAAAGCAGTGCTAAGAGGAAAGTTCATAGAAATACAGGCATATCTCAAGAAACAAGAAAAAAGTCAAATAAATAACCTAACTCTACACCTAAAGCAACTAGAAAAGGAAAAAATGGAGAACACTAGAGTAAGTAGAAGGAAAGAAATCTTAAAAAATTAGGACAGAAATAAATGCAAAAGAAACAAAAGAGACCATAGCAAAAATCAACAAAGTCAAAACCTGGTTCTTTGAAAGGATAAATAAAGTTGACAAAACATTAGCCAGACTTACCAAGAAACAAAGAGAGAAAAATCAAATCAATAAAATTAGAAATGAAAATGGAGAGATCACAACAGACAACACAGAAATACAAAGGATCATAAGAGACTACTATCAGCAATTATATGCCAATAAAATGGACAACGTGGAAGAAATGGACAAATTCTTAGAAAAGTACAACTTTCCAAAACTGAACCAGGAAGAAATAGAAAACCTTAACAGACCCATCACATGCACCGAAATTGAAACTGTAATCAGAAACCTCCCAGCAAACAAAAGCCCAGGTCCAGACGGTTTCACAGCTGAATTCAACCAAAAATTTAGAGAAGAGCTAACACCTATCCTACTCAAACTCTTCCAGAAAATTACAGAGGAAGGTAAACTTCCAAACTCATTCTATGAGGCCACCATCACCCTAATACCAAAACCTGACAGATGCCACAAAAAAAGAAAACTACAGGCCAATATCACTGATGAACATTGATGCAAAAATCCTCAACAAAATTCTAGCAATCAGAATCCAGCAACACATTAAAAAGATCATACACCATGACCAAGTAGGCTTTATCTCAGGGAAGCAAGTATTCTTCAATATCCGCAAATCAATCAGTATAATTCACCACATTAACAAATTGAAAAATAAAAGCCATATGACTATCTCAATAGATGCAGAGAAAGCCTTTGACAAAATTCAACATCCATTTATGATAAAACTTCTCCAGAAAGCAGGAATAGAAGGAACATACCTCAACATAATAAAAGCTATGTATGACAAACCCACAGCAAACATTATCCTCAGTGGTGAAAAATGGAAAGCATTTCACCTAAAGTCAGGAACAAGACAAAGGTGCCCACTTTCACTGCTAATATTCCATATAGTTCTGGAAGTTTTGGCCACAGCAATCAGAGCAGCAAAAAAATAAAAGGAATCCAAATTGGAAAAGAAGAAGTTAAACTCTCACTGTTTGCAGATGACATGATCCTCTACATAGAAAAACCTAAAGACCCCACCAGAAAATTACTAGAGCTAATCAATGAATATAGTCAAGTTGCAAGATATAAAATCAACACACAGAAATCCCTTGCATTCCTTTACACTAATAATGAGAAAGTAGAAAAAGAAATTAAGGAAACAATTCCATTCACCATTGCAATGAAAAGAATAAAATACCTAGGAATATATCTACCTAAAGAAACTAAAGGCCTATATACAGAAAACTATAAAACACTGATGAAAGAAATCAAAGAGGACACTAATAGATGGAGAAATATACCATGTTCATGGATCGGAAGAATCAGTATAGTGAAAATGAGTATACTACCCAAAGCAATCTACAAATTCAATGCAATCCCTATCAAGCTACCAGCGGTATTTTTCACAGAACTAGAACAAATAATTTCAAGATTTATATGGAAATGCAAAAAACCTCGAATAGCCAAAGTGATCTTGAGAAAGATGAATGGAACTAGAGGAATCAACTTGCCTGACTTCAGGCTCTACTACAAAGCCACAGACAGTATGGTAAGGGCACAAAGACAGAAATATAGATCAATGGAACAAAATAGAAAGCCTAGAGTTAAATCCACACACATACGGACAACTTATCTTTGGCAAAGGAGGCAAGAATATACAATGGAGTAAAGACAATCTCTTTAACAAGTGGTGCTGGGAAAATTGGTCAACCACTTGTAAAAGAATTAAACTAGATCACTTTCTAACACCACACACAAAAATAAACTCAAAATGGATTAAAGATCTAAATGTAAGACCAGAAACTATAAAACTCTTAGAGGAGAACATAAGGAAAACACTTTCCGACATAAATCACATCAGGATCCTCTATGATCCACCCCCCAGAATTCTGGAAATTAAAGCAAAAATAAAGAAATGGGATCTAATTAAAATTAAAAGCTTCTGCACAACAAAGGAAAATATAATTAAGGTGAAAAGACAGCCTTCAGAATGGGAGAAAATAATAGCAAATGAAGCAACTGAAAAACAACTAATCTCAAAAATATGAAAGAAACTTATGCAGGTCAATTCCAGAAAAATGAATGACCAAATCAAAAAATGGGCCAAATAACTAAATAGACATTTCTCCAAAGAAGACATACAGATGGCTAACAAACACATGAAAAGATGCTCAACATCACTCATTATTAGAGAAATGCAAATCAAAACCACAATGAGGTACCACTTCACACCAGTCAGAATGGCTGCGATCCAAGAGTCTGCAAGCAATAAATGCTGGAGAAGGTGTGGAGAAAAGGGAACCCTTTTACATTGTTGGTGGGAATGCAAACTAGTACAGCCACTATGGAGAACAGGGTGAAGATTCCTTAAAAAATTGCAAATAGAACTGCCTTATGACCCAGCAATCCCAATGCTGAGCATACACACCGAGGAAAGCAGAATAGAAAGAGACACATGTACCTCAATGTTCATTGCAGCACTGTTTATAGTAGCCAGGACATGGAAACAATCTAGATGTCCATCAGCAGATGAATGGATAAGAAAGCAGTGGTACATATACACAATGGAGTATTACTCAGCCATTAAAAAGAATACATTTGAATCAGTTCTAAGGAGATGGATGGAACTGGAGCCGATTATACAGAGTGAAGTAAGCCAGAAAGAAAAACACCAATACAGTATAGTAACGCATATATATGGAATTTAGAAAGATGGTAATGATGACCCTGTATGAGAGACAACAAAAGAGACTCAGATGTGTAGAGTGGACTTTTGGACTCTGTGGGAAAGGGAGAGGGTGGGATGAGATGGGAGAATGGCATTGAAACATGTATACTATCATTTAAGAAATGAATCGCCAGTCTATGTCCGATGCAGGATGCAGTATGCTTGGGGCTGGTGCATGGGGATGACCCAGAGAGCTGTTATGGGGTGGGATGTGGGAGGGGGTTCATGTTTGGGAACTCATGTACACCCGTGGTGGATTCATGTCAATGTATGGCAGAACCAATACAGTATTGTAAAGTAAACTAAAGTTAAAATAAAAATTAAAAAAAAAAAAAAAAGATGAAGTGGTTGGATGGCATCATCGACATGATGAACATGAGCTTGAGTAGCTTCCAGAAGTTGGTGCTGGACAGGGAGGCCTGGCGTGCTGCAGTTCATTGTATTGCAAACAGTCGGACACGACTGAACAACTGAACTGAACTGAAATGAAGTGGATATAATTTTTATCTGAATTAAATTTGCCCATTCCAGGACATTTTATTTCATTGATGCCTCAAATGTTGATGTTTACTCTTGCCATCTCCTGTTTAACCTCTGCCAACCTATCTTGATTAATGGACCTAACATTCCAGGTTCCTATGCATTATTGTTGTTTACAACATTGGACTTGAGTTCCATCACCAGTCCCATCTACGACTGGCCTTTTTTTTTTTTTTTTCACTTTGGTTCCATCTCTTCATTCTTTCTGGAGTTATTTCTCCGCTCTTCTCCAGCAGTGCATTGGGCACTTACTAACCTGGGGAGTTCATCTTGTTACTTCCTGAGCAGGTGCGTAAGGCCCTACTGCTCAATGGTGCTGGCCAGGGACTATCTCCCAGCTGTATTTTCTTACACTCAGATTCTTTGTTGAGTTCTGGACTGCTTGATTTTTAATTACCTGGTGACAATGATCCTCTATACCTTGATAACAATCTTATTTCTATCCAGATTTCTCTGTATAATCTCAGCAGAACTTCCCTGTGGTGACAGGGAACTCAGTGAACTCAGGACAGTTCACTCATGCCTGCTGCATGAAGCAACCCTGCATTCCAGAAAATATGAAGATTCATAAATGCCTTTAAGGACAAAAAGAGAAAGAGAGGATGTGCACATCTACCTGGCTCCATCAATTTTTCTATTGTCGCATCTCCTTGAAACATCAGCTGTGTGAAGTTATTTTCTTTTTTTCCTTAGCTTAGCAAAACTAAAGCATGAAATTCTGATAGGTGAAATAGCTTGGATTTTGCATCCAGTTTGGTGCACTCTGAAATCCATCTTGTTACATTTTTCAATGTTGTGATTATAATCAAGAACGATATTAACTAATCAGTGAAAAAATATGTCACTAACAGTAGCTAAACTAACACTGTTCTGTATTAACATAGAGAATAGAAGGTTTATTGGATTATAAAGTGAGCATTATAAAGTGCTCACCCATGTAATACCAAAGAGTCAAGAAAGCTGGACATTGCCAACAACTTTAAAGTTCTATATATGCCTGATCTCAGTCACAAAATACTGGTTACTCTGATTACTGGTTACTTTTTCCATGACCACATTATTTCTTATTTTTATATTTTTATGATCTGTGAAACTACATTAAATGTGTTTGTCTTATTTGTTTCATTTAATATATGATATTTGACACTGATATTGGGCTGTTCTATTGTATGAATTAACTATAACTTATTTTAGTCAAGTATTGAAGAACATTGAGCTGTACACAATTCCAGCTATTACAAAGAATATTGCTATGAACATGCATTTTCATATATGACTATGAATATATACTCTTTTGCACAGTTGCACGAGTTTGTCTAAGAGGTTCTCAAGAATATTGGTCTCTAGACAATTTCAAAGTTATTGACGACCTCAGAGTCTTCATTCATATATGGTGTATGATATCAATATTTACAAACTGAAAATTAAAAATGATAAAATATATATGCATCCATT
>SJYQ01000925.1:498346-510705 GCA_006410935.1 Redunca redunca | reverse complement strand
CCACCTCTTCTTAATATCTTCTGCTTCTGTTAGGTCCATACCATTTCTGTCCTTTATCGAACCCATCTTTGCATGAAATGTTCCCTTGGTTTCTCTAATTTTCTTGAAGAGATCGCTAGTCTTTCCCATTCTGTTGTTTTCCTCTATTTCTTTTCATTGATTGCTGAGGAAGGCTTTCTTATCTCTTCTTGCTATTCTTTTGAACTCTGCATTCAGATGCTTATATCTTTCCTTTTCTCCTTCGCTTTTCACCTCTCTTCTTTTCACAGCTATTTGCAAGGCCTCCCCAGACAGCCATTTTGCTTTTTTGCATTTATTTTCCATGGGGATGGTCTTGATCCCTGTCTCCTGCACAATGTCATGAACCTCATTCCATAGTTCATCAGGCACTCTATCTACATTCAGAAAACAAAGATCATGGCATCCAGTCTCATCACTTCATGGGAAATAGATGGGGAAACGGTAGAAACAGTGTCAGACTTTATTTTTTTGGGCTCCAAAATCACTGCAGATGGTGACTGCAGCCATGAAATTAAAAGACGCTTACTCCTTGGAAGAAAAGTTATGACCAACCTAGATAGTATATTCAAAAGCAGAGACATTACCTTGCCGACTATGGTCCGTCTAATCAAGGTTACGGCTTTTCCTGTGGTCATGTATGGATGTGAGAGTTGGACTGTGAAGAAGGCTGAGCACCGAAGAATTGATGCGTTTGAACTGTGGTGTTGGAGAAGACTCTCGAGAATCCCTTGGACTACAAGGAGATCCAACCAGTCCATTCTGAAGGAGATTAACCCTGGGATTTCTTTGGAAGGAATGATGTTGAAGCTGAAACTCCAGTACTTTGGCCACCTGATGCGATGAGTTGACTCATTGGAAAAGACTGTGATGCTGGGAGGGATTGGGGGCAGGAGGAGAAGGGGACGACCCAGGATGAGATGGCTGGATGGCATCATGGACACGATGGACGTGAGTCTGAGTGAACTCCGGGAGATGGTGATGGACAGGGAGGCTTGGCGTGCTGCGATTCATGGGGTCACAAAGAGTCGGACACGACTGAGCGACTGAACTGAACTTAACTGATGTAAATGAAACTATCTGTATGGTGATCTGCCCTTCTTCAAGATTCAAGTTAATCATTTTATGGTCCAAGATAAACAATTTGGTGCCAAGATTATCCCAAAATACATCTTATGGGTGAGGGGCCTGGTGCCATTCTGAGTTCTGAGACATTCCTTTCTTTCATTAACAGGCTGCTTGTGACTGTATAACATCCAGCTGAAGACTAGCAAGGGGGTACTCTTTCTGCCCCCTTCTGATACCTATGTCTGAAGCTTTCTCTATCTCCATTATACTTTAATAAAACTTTATTACACAAAACCTCTGAGCGATCAAGCCTCGTCTCTGGCCCCGGATTGAATTCTCCTCCAGGTGCCAAGAATCCCGGAGTCGTGATTCAACAACAACCTTCACTTTCTTATGCTCACTTATTTCTGTTTTATTTTAAGACTTGGTGCTTTATATTTTTGACTACACCAGATGTTTATAAGTTTCAAAAGTCAATATTTTATTAATTGTCATCCTCAGAGTAGTTTTCCTTTTATAGTTGTCATTTCAATTCCATCCTCTTCTAGTATTTATTTGTATCTGTTAGGTGGTGATGGACAGGGAGGCCTAGCATGCTGCAATTCATGGGGTTGCAAAGAGTCAGACACGACTGAGCGACTGAACTGAACTGTTAGCTTTTTTGAAATCTTCACTACTTTTAGCAAAAATAAGCGATAATGTGAGCATTTTTATTTTCCATGGTTTCTCATAGAAGTGTAAAATACTCTCTACCTTTATGCCATTCACATGACTTCTAATCTGCTTAATAAAATATCCTGCAGGGAAATAGTTTTCTTATTTTTAAAGACTGTGAAATAACCCATCTTAAAATGAATGCTCATGTTTTGTTGAAGAGTTCTAAATGGATGGTCTTACAGGTTGTTTCAAAATATCAGCTATTGCAATTAGATTCTGCCTTACACTGGAGCCCTAAGTTTACTGGATAATTTCACTCACATCTGAGTGCCCATGTGATGTATAGACAGTTTTCTGTGTGCTCTATCACAGTACAGCAAAAGGCCCTTTACTTCTTTACAGTAAGAGTTTAGCTTTGTAGTCAGTCAAAAACTTAGTTTTAGTCTTCTCTAATACAATCTGGTTTATTTATCATAACTAAGTAGATTTTTAAAATATTTTATATTGGTACATAGTTGATTAACAAAGTTGTGTTAGTTTTAGGTGTACAGCAAAGTAAATAATTTATGCTGTGCTGTGCTTAGTCACTCAGTGGTGTCCAACTCTTTAGAACACCATGGATTGTAGCCATTCAGGCCCCTCTGTCCATGGGGATTCTCCAAGCAAGAGTATTAGCGTGAGTTGCCATGTCCTCCTCCAAGGGATCTTCCCAACCCAGGGGTAAAATCCAAGTATCCCACATTGCAGGCAGATTCTTTACCAGCTGAGCTATCAGGGAAGCCCAAGTTATTTATACATGGATATATATCCATTCTTTTTTAGGTTATTTTTCCATGTAGACTATTGCAGAATATTTAACAAAGTTTCCTAACTAGCTTTTTGAGAAAAAAAAAAAAAAACTAGACAAGCGATATTCTTAATTCTAAATTAAATTTTTTTTGTTTCTGACTCATGTAGAAACTTTTGGGTTAAGTTCATTGTGAAATTAGAAATCAATATCCCTTTACTAAAATCATTTAATCCTGAATGAAGATAATATCTTTATTAAAATTTACATGGATCCATTCATCTCAGTTATTGACATATCCTTCTCAGATTAATTTTATAATACATGCATTGACCATTTACTCTTTAAAACATATTTAGTCTCATTCATTTGAAAGGGACTTGAATTGAGCTAAGATATGTAAGTCTATCTATTGGAAAATAACAATTATATGATATTATACATGTTTCAATGCCATTCTCCCAAATCACCCCACCCTCTCCCTCTCCCACAGAGTCAAAAAGACTGTTCTATACATCTGTGTCTCTTTTGCTGTCTCTCATACAGAGTTATCGTTACCGTCTTTCTAAATTCCATATATATGCCTTAGTATACTGTATTGGTGTTTTTTTTCTTTCTGGCTTATTTCACTCTGTATAACAGACTCCAGTTTCATCCACCTCATTAGAACTGACTCAAATGTATTCTTTTTAATGGCTGAGTAATACTACAAATTCTGTGAAAATGGAAATGTATTCCTGGTTATGAAAATTGTGTATCATTCTCTATACATTTTCACTTAATATGAATATTCATTTAAATATTTTGTGTGAATAGTGTGTATCTAAAAATTATGTCATATTTTAAGATATTTTGTAGAGTCTTCCAATCATTTGTAAGTGCTAAAAATTATCCTAAGAGGTTAGAGAAGAGTGTGAAAACTCTAGTTGTGAATGGAAATTTCATTGTGTAGATGACTTTTGTTCAATGTAGCTTTAATATATTAAAAACTTTATGTACTGCAAAAATAAAATACTCTTTTTATCTCTCACAAGCTAGAGAAAGTTTGTGTATTTTTTTTTTAAAGAACCCCATATGATAGTCAAGAAACATTATTATTGAAGAACTGAATTAATATCTCTTTAAGAAGAGCCTGGTTCATTGTCTATTTCTGTAAAATGCTGCTACTCAGGTGTACAATGCCCTGATGATAACACTGAGAAATATGCCATAGGCCTCTATATAACTTTGTTTGACACACCTGAGTTAAAACTGTGAGTATCAAGTGCTTTCTTTCAAAGCTAAGCTACTTAGATACTATTTTCTTTTTTATTAATTTGAAATATAGACACTGGATTGTTATGTATATTTTCTTTCTGTCTTCATCTTGAATATAGATTTTTATTTATGTCATTGTTAAATTTCATCCAAGGATTGATAATAAAAGCGAAAATAAACATGAAAATGAAACAGCTGGCAAATATATGATCTTTAAAAATAAATTAAAATATTTATTGAAATTTTAATGATCATGTGTTAAAAATTAATCTAAGGATTTTCATCATCAAGAAAGTCTTTCCTCAACTATAGACACACAAAAATGCCACTTTCTTTAGTAATTATCAGGTCAAGATTCACTTTCTTTGCTATTGCTCATTAGCTTTATCAGACTATATGTATATTTCTTCTAGCTTCTGTGAAATTATATATTGCCTAAGAGTTGAAGGGATTCTTTTCTTTGGCTTCTGTAAATCATATTTCCCTTTTCTGAATGCAAGGAAGAAAATATTGAAATATTCAAGGATTATCCATGCTTCAAAGTTTGTAGAAGGTGAGATATTCCAAACTGGTAGTTGGGGATTAGCATATCAAAAATATTACAAAACAAACTGTAGAGTTGTTGTTGTTGTTGTTTTTATTTTGCCTGAGGACAAACAAGGAATTTTAAAGTGAAAACTTAAACACTGTAATGTTTTATTCATTATTATTGATTATTATGACCCAACTTTATCCAGAGTTTCAAAAAAAGAAATGAGCCAAAGAATGTAAATGGACTTTGTAGTTAGAACTCAGGTATACAACAATGTTTTGGTTTTTTTTTTTTTTTTTTTTTTACTCTTTAACTAAACATTGTCATGGGCCCAAACTGTTTAACCTTTTCTAAGAAATTTAGTCAAATTCAGAGATTTCTAAGTTCTTTCAATTGCCTGAGGATATGTGCCTAAATCTTTCATCTCTCTAGGTGTAACCTCAGCACTTGCAGGAATCATCTATTTTACTGTCTGTCTGAGAGGACTGAATTCTCTGCTATCTTACTCTTTCAAAAGGAAGTTGACCTGTGTGGTCCTTAGATCTGTCAACAGTATCTCCTCAGAGATACATGAGTTATTGGAATAATTCATAATACTCTCTTCATCCAGTAGTTCTCTGTCCAGGGCAAGGAACCATATAACTGTTTCTTTCTCAGCTAATTTCAGAATTAAAAGCCAAAGGAAGGCCACTTCTAATACTTCTGTGTGAACTCATGAACACATGTGAGGGAGCTGTCTCCATCTCTCACAGAACTAGACCTTTATGTCACCATCCCCCCAGTGTGTCTGTAACAGCACCCACATAAGGGACAACTCCTCTTTGATTCCTATCTTCTGGTCCACTTAGTAACTAAGACCTACTCACACATTCTTAAACCCAAAGAAAGAGGGTTCTATCATGCCTTTCCCCAGGATGCATCACTGTCATGAAAAATGTCCAGAGATCTCACTCTGTACATTGACCTCTTCTTCATGTGTTCCTGTTTCCTTAGCAGTCACATTCAGTTAAAAAAGAAAGATTATCTTTTATTGTAACCTATCACAACTAGTCCTTAAATTATCTGATGGACTTATAGACTTAAGCTTAAAACACTGAAATGTACTACCTTTGCTTTCTACTCACACTCTTATATTTCTTATTCTGAAAAAAAAAAAAAAAAAAAAAAATTAGTGACCCAAGATTCCATGACCCAAGCTGGCCACAAGGTGAAACAGTGCAGAGAGAAAGAAAGAAAGAAAGAAAATTCTACTCTTACAAATTACCCACAGAATATAGTATCATCGTTGTGGCCATAGAAGTTGATAGAAAGAAATTATGTGTGCTATTCTTGACTCTTCTGTTTTATAATAGTAAGCCTTTGGTGCTTCATAAGTTTTCAGCTTCAGATTTATCATGAATGAAATAATAATATTAACTAATGATCATTTCTATATGCTGATGGTTTGCCCTTCTTTTTGTCATATAATCCTGTCAGAAATCCAGTGAAATGGGTGTGTTTATCCTCAGTGTCCGACTTTTGCAACCCTATGGCCTATAGGCTCCTCTGTCCATGGGATTCTCCAAGACAAGAATACTGGAGAGGTTTGCCATTTCCTTCTCTTGTAGATCTTCCCAACCCTGAGACCAAACCTGGGTCTTCTGTATTGCAGGCAGACTCTTTATCAACTGAGCCACCTTGGAAACCCAATAGAAGGGACAAGTGTTAACTATTTACCACATAGTGAAAATAAAACTCGAGTAGTGTGCATACTAAGTTGCTTCAGTCCTGTCCAATTCTTTGCAACTCTATGGACCACAGCCCACCATTCTCCTCTGCCTATGATATTCTCCAGGCAAGAATACTGGAGTGGGTGTCCATGCCTCCTCCAGAGGATCTTCCTGACCTAGAACTCAAACCGGAATCTCTTTGCATCTCCTGCATTGACAGGAGAGTTCTTTACCACTATCGCCACCTGGGAAGCCCAATTATTCACAAGATAATGAAAATAAAACTTGACTAGAGGTCAACTTATCTCTCAAAGTACATTTATTTCAATGTTTGTTTGCCTTGATAAATTCTAAAGAGATAATATCTAATAAATTTATTTCCTGGGTCTGTCTCTATAAATCAGCTACAACTTAGTTTTTCTGTTATATCTTTTGTTCCTTCTTTTAGACAGTTGTGATAAGAGATTAATTAGTATTAATGCATAGAATAAAAGGAAAATTTTGTTAGGAGTAACTAATTATTGGACGTTTGCAACTTATTTGGGGAAATATATTTTTCCTAAGCTTTTCCTAGTGGGAAACAAATGTATTTCTATATTAAAAAAAAAAAAATCACTAAGCTTGAAGCAATACAAGTCTCCTTGGTAATCACTATATCTTTCTTTAGGTCATCATGATATCTTTCCTCTACTATTTCTGTTGAGACTAATGCAAATACTGTTGTCTGGCCCACATAGGCTATTCCAAATCCAGAAGGGTAATTTTCTAGGTATTGGACCATTAACGTTGCTATGGTGTATTCAGAGGACAGCTTCTATGCTTCAGTCGAGGATTACTTTCTTATTCCTGACAAAATTAGAACAATGCAGAAACAAGTCAGGAAAACCAGATAATAAAGTGGGAGAAAACTGACTTTTGTTTGTTTGTTTGCAATTTATCCAGCTCTGGTCTGTACATTTGCTCCATGTTTCGGAATTTGTGAATGAATGACTTTGAGAAAAGTAAAAGATCTACAGAAAGTGAAAGTTTCTGACATTTCAAATCCTCTCTCTCTCTCTCTCTCTCTCTCTCTCTCTCTCTCTGTTTTCTTCTGCTTGGTGATGCATCACAAACCTCATTGAGGAGCCATTTTTTGCCAGCTACCTTTAGTCTGTTCTTGGGGTTCTCAAGGCAGGGATACTGAAGTGGTTTCCTATTCCCCTTCTCCAGTGGACCACATTCTGTCAGAACTCTCCACCATGGCCCAACTGTCTTGGTTCGCCCTACACAACATGACTCATAGTTTCATTAAGTTAGACAAGGCTGTGGCTCATGAGATCAGTTTGATTAGTTTTCTGTGATTGTGGTTTTCATTCTGTCTGGCCTCCTAGGGATAAACCAGACAGAGAAAGACAAATATGATTTCACTTATAGGTGGAATCTGAGGCAGGACTGAGCAGCCAGAGTGGTGCCTGCGCAGGCGGGAGGCAGAGGCAAAGACAGAGCAAGTACTTCTCACTGCTTGGAGGCAACACGGCTTTAGCAGAGGCAGTGGGGGTCCCTCTCGTAGAAGCCTGCAATTCCTTGGGGCTAGCAGTGGTGGAGGCCTAGGAGGTTTCTGCCATGAACTCGCAGTCAGGGTTGCTCCCTCCACTTGTTTGGTGGGGCCAGGAGGATGATCCTATGGAACATTCCTAAAGAGATGGGAATACCAGACCACCTTACCTGCCTCCTGAGAAAGGTGTATGCAGGTCAAGAAGCAATAGTTAGAACCGAACATGAAACAGATTGATTCCAAATCAGGAACAGAGTAAGTCAAGGCTGCATGTGAAATTCTGGGCTGGATGAAGTACAACCTGGAAGTGAGATTGCTTTGAGAAATATCAATAACCTCAGATACCCTGATGACACCACCCTATGGCACAAAGTGAAGAAGAAATAAACAGCCTCTTGATGAAAGTAAAAAAGGAGAGTAAAAACGTTGGCTTAAAACTCAACATTCAGAAAACTAAGATCATGGCATCGAAGATCAAGCCAATTACCTCATAGATGAAAACAATAAATAATCTGTTTATACGGTTTCCATTTGTGGCAGGAATTTAGTCACAGATAAACCATTTTAAATCTGAGATACTGAGTCATCTATACTCTTATCATCTGAAATTCTCATGCATGCATAACACTAGGATATGACACAGGGATGTTTTAGGGGCATAGGGGCATGGCTCACAAATATTTCAAAATGACTGTTGTCACCAAGAAAAAAAAAAATCAAGCAGACAACTGGCAGGACATGATGTTAAAACTGGCTTAAAACATGAGGTAAACTGCTGTCTAACTGATGTAAATGGCTAAAAGGAATTTTGATGATTTTGGAAACATCAATTTTAATTTTATATATATGAAAAATATTACAGAGTAACATAATTCACTGAAAAGAAGTTTGACTTAGCTAAGGTAAATTAAATTATAGATTTTGGAGTTATTCTTTAAGAGGTTAATGGTGATTAAGCCTATATATTATCATTTTGAAATTCCAAATTAAAATAAAATAGACTGACTTAGATTTCTTTGCAATCAAAAATACAAAAATACATGTCACCTCATACAGAGTGTGTTGCATCATTGATGAAAAATTAGATACACTAAATATGTCAGCAGTGTGAAATAAATTGAATTACATACTGTGTGTTTATGGAAGTAGCTTTGGTATCATAATTAATTGTAGTTTTAACCTCTCCTTAGTGAAAGAACCAACATATTAATGTATCGAGACAAGTTTTTGGTTTACCAGATTTTCTGATTTACCAAGAATTTTCTGGAGTATTTACAAATGGAACCATAAATATCTCTTTGACAAAAGTTAACTTGCCACATAGTAATCAACCAACCAGCAATTGAAATAGTCTGAAGCTAATGACTATTACCACAATAAAAGGATTGTATTAGGATTGAGAATACAACATAGATATGTTCTCCAATTATTCTTAGTTTATGCTGTCTAAAGTGATAGTATGAAATCTACCTTAACTTTTTTTTTTTTTTACTGTGGGTTTCTAAAATATAGAACAGGCCAACACTTTTAAGTCAAACAGCTGATCTTCTCATCCATAAATTTTACCCCTGAGGTCTGTGGTGAGTAAGAGTTCATCCACAAATATCAGTACCAAATTATGATCAATATATTTAGAAAATGAAGAGAACAAAGCACACATATTTCAGTGTATCACCTGGATCTTGTCAGGTTTTAAGGAATTTGCAGTTTCCCAATAATGTGATTTAGCAAAAAAGCTTTAAATATAATCTAAGCAAATGTTTATAGCAGACTTTATATTAGTTCATCAGACACGGTTCAAGGGAGATCTCCAAGGCTGATTTTTCCATTTTTAAAATTAATAATTTGTCTGAATAATAAGAATATTATTAATAAAGCATGTCAGTGTTTTACAATTTGATATGAGACATGATGTCATCTGAGTCATGGAGAACTCACATTCACCATGGTCCCCAGTGATAAGGTTAAGTGGTAGAGTCTCAACAGTTTCTGCAGAAAATTTTCTCTAGCACTCTCAGCACACAAAATGTTCATGACTTTCAACTTTCATAAGCCTGATGAATCTCAGAATCTCAGGCTCTGTCAATTTGATTTTTGCTTCTGTATTTTCCCAGAGGAACATTTGATTTTCTCTGTTGCTGTTTATTCTTTTGATATTTTTGGCCTGAACGGGTTAATCACAGTGTTGTNATGGTATATAATAAATATATGTAATGAATATATATATATATACATATGTATATATAATGGTGGATTTTGTAAAGCTTATTTAACACTCCAAACCCCTTTTTGAAAATTTATCTTCCCCATTTCTCTACTAGTTGAAATTAGTTCCCTAAGCAGTTCTTATTTTATCTCTCTATTTGGTAAAAAGTTCACTAAAAGAAAATTCTGAATCCAAATTAGAATCTATGATAATAGTAAACTCTTCTCTTTAGCTTTTCAATTAAAGTTGGATTTTGGAATTTTAAAATAATGAAAGGGATTTCGAAAAAAATTATATATTGTAAATGGTATAAGTACCAGTATTGTGTGTGATTGTTGATAGAAAAATCACTTAAATCCAGGCACAAGTACTCTGAAACAAACAAACAAAACAGTTTCCTTTATCTAAATATATTACCTGAAATTATTCACTCCAAAATGCTTATTCAAATTCTCTTTATTCTTTCCTTTAATTTATGTGTAGGACTAAGTTAGCAAGTGTAAATGGAGAGACCTTCCATTTTTCCTCACATTGATTTTTAATGTCATTTCAGTCCAAAGAGTTTCTAAGTGGCAGCCATCTTACTTTTTTTAACTTTAGTATTAGCATTATTCTCTTAATTATGCAATACATCTAAACTACTAACAGTAAGATATTAAATTTAGCTGTGACAACATTCAATTAGTCACTCTCACTAGTTCAGATAACGTCTTTTAAGCAATAACCTCTCATTTTTTTCCTCCAACAGATCCCTAACTGCATAATATTATAGAATATGTAATGTGTGTAATACAAAGCCTTAAAATTTGTCTGGAAATTTGAATACAAACTTAGAAAATCATTAACTCATTACACTACTTTCCCTGAAAACCCAAAATAAATTTTAGACGTTGTATAGGCCTGGATCTACAAATAAAGAAAGTAAATTTTGTTATTAAATATTTTCTCCAATACTTAGATAGTCATCTAATGTCATGAAAGGAAGAGCATATAAAGACTGAGACTTGTAGGTCTTGTTGCTGTTCAGTTGTTAAGTTGTGTCCGATTCTTTGCAACCCCAAGAACTGCAGCACACCAGGCTTGCCTGTCCTTCGAGATCACCCTGAGTTTACTCAAACTCATGTCCATTGAGTCAGTGATGCCATCCAATCATCTTATTACTTCTGTCCCCTTCTCCTCCTGCCTTCAATCATTCCCAGCATCAGGGTATTTTCCAGTGACTTGCCTCTTTGCATCAGGTGGCCAAAGTATTGGAGCTTCAGCATCATTCCTTCCAGTGAATATTCAGAGTTGATTTCCTTTAAGAGTGACTTGTTTGATCTTGCAGTTATAGATATTAATAAATATAAATTAAAAATGTTATTTTTCAAAACTATGTTGTTGTTGTTCTCTATATAAGTCATGTACAGCTCTATAATCCCATGAACTGCAGCACACCAGGCTCCCCTGTCTTCCACTATTTCCCAGAATTGCTCAAATTCATGTCCACTGAGTCACGATGCTAACTAATTATCTCATCTTCTGTCACTCCTTCTCCTTTGCCTTCAGTCTCTTTCCCAGCATCAGAGTCTTTTCCAGTGAGTTGGCTCTTCTCATCAGGTGGCCAAATTATTAGAGCTTCAGCTTCAGCAACAGTCCTTCCAATGAATATTCAGGGTTGATTTCCTTTAAGATTGACTGGTTTGATCTCCTTGCTATCCAAGTGACTCTCAAGAGTTTTCTCCAGAACTACAATTTGAAAGCATCAGTTCTTCAGCATTCTGCCTTTTTTATGGTCCAATTCTCACATGACTACTGAAAACACCATATATTCATGTAGTTAATCATGTCTGACTCTGCAACCCTGTGGAACATAGACCACCAGACTCTTCTATTCATGGAATTCTCCAGGCAAGAATACTAGAGTGGGTTACTATGCTCTCCTCCAGGGGATCTTCCCAAGAAAAGTTTCAAACCCTCATTTTTTATGTCTCCTGCATTGGCAGGAGGGTTCTTTACCACTAGCTTCACCTGGAACAATCATAGCTTTGACTGTATGGACCTTTGTTGGCGCAGTGATGTCTCTGCTTTTTAATACATTCTCTATGTTTGTCACAGCTTTCCTTCAAAGGAGCAAACATCTTTTAATTTCATGGCTTCAGTTACCATCCACAGTGATTTTGGGGCTCGAGAAAATAAAATGTGTCACTGCTTCCATGTTTTCCCCTTCTATTTGCCATGAAGTGATGGAACCAAATTCAATGATCATAATTATTTTTGAATCCTGAGTTTCAAGCCAGCTTTTTCACTCTCTTCTTTCACTCTCATCAAGAGACTCTTTAGCTTCTCTTCACTTTCTGTCATTAGAGTGGAATCATGTGCAGATCTGAGTTTGTTGATGTTTCTCCAGAAAATCTTGATTCCAGCTTGTGATTCATACAGCCTTGCCTTTTTACATGATATACTCTTCATATAAGTTAAACACACAGAGTGACAATGCAACAGACCAATTTTGTGGACATTGAAAAACTAATACTAAAGTTGATAGAGAACTAAAATAACCAAGAATTTTGTAATTTCAAAATTAAGTAAATTTTGAAAAAGAAATCTGA
>SJYQ01000925.1:467301-490711 GCA_006410935.1 Redunca redunca | reverse complement strand
AGTAAAAAAAATAAAAAAAAAAAAACAAAAAAAAAAAACAAAAACAAAACAGTTGCAGGGTAGGCTCATAAAAATCACTGGAACATTTAAGATAAATCAAAGTCTTGAAAGATATTCCAGTCTTAAGAATGCCAGGTTAGATTTTAATATTGCTATCTGCCTTTATTAACAGGACTTTCAGGAAGGCAAAGATAATATAATGAAAATTGCTATTCTAACTTCTACATAATTGCACTGACTTGAGATGTATACTTGCTTTGAAGCCAGGAGTCAGATTCATGAACAGCCTAAGGTTACCTGAGAGACTGACTTTCTTAGGCACACAGATATTTAGAAACTTTTAGGTTGCCTCAACTGTTTCTTCCATCATGGTTTTAAATATATATATATATATTTTGGGGGGGTGGTTTTCTACTTAGTTCACTATACACCTCTCTCTCTTTTGTAGAAAAATAAACAAATCTTCCTATAGTCTTTGTGATGTTTGATTTGCATTATGATCTTTTTGAATACTTCATTCTGTACTTTCTTTTTCCTTTCTACCCCCCCTCAAAAAAAAAAGTGAACTACAATGATAAGTTCTAGCACTTCAAATTTTGTGTGCACTAATATTTCAAAGTGTTTCCACCTATTTTCCTCATTTTTTCTTCTGCTTTTTTGGTCATTTATCTTGCTCTGTTTCTCCCTCCCACCAATCCCCCACTGCCACTCACACACAGAGACACCATCCTCTATCCTTTTACCCTTTCTGTCTGACCATTTCGACATTACACTCCTTATCTCATTTTCCAAAAGGAAAGTCAATACATTTATCAGATGGTACTATGATTCAGGAATAAGGCTTTGTATTTTATGAGTTCCTGAAGTTTCATAGAGTAGAGATTTGGGCTACAAAAGGGCCAGAATGAAGGGTTCACTTGAAACCTGTTAATCACTTTCCAGTTATGGACACATAATTCTTCCCATCATCCATGTTTCTTGTTCAGCTCTTATGGGAAGAGTATTTTTTGACACCAGTTGTGTTTCTGGGTGAAGTGCACCTTCATGTTGCCCCTGTAAAATACCTGTAATGTACAGCTTTGCAAAATGTTAATTCCCCTCATCCATTCTTCTTTATTTTTGTAAAAATTTATTAAATCCTGTCCCTAAAATATAACTGGCACAGGAACTCTTCTTTCAGATTTACCTCAAAATAAATCATTTCACTTTGATTTTTCCTTCCTATATTTTACTAATACAGAGATGTAGAAATCAGGAGAGTCAAGTGCGCAAAGGGCAGGATAGGACTTAAACAAGAAAACTTTTCTCTGTGGGAGCTGATTTACTTATCAAAGCAAAATAATCTGTGCTTGACACAACTGCACTGAGATAAATAATATCCACTTCAATATTTTAATATCTGGTGGGTATTCTTTCCATGTCCCAGTTTTTTCATTCCTCAGACTGCTTAACAGATTGCATTGTGAGGTTCATGGTAAATGCTATATTTATTACATAGAGGACTGCAAAATTTTATAGGATTCCAATGAGGAAAAGAATAATGCATATAATTCACTTACACAGTTGAATAAAAATGACATTTGTTTTTAAAATAAAGTGTATTTTGGGCAAAAGCAAACACTATCAAAATGATACATTTCTTGAATTCCCCGTTAGAATATAAAAGCAATATTTTCATTTGCAATTTTTATTGTTGTTATTCAGTTATAAATCCTGAAAATGTTAATCTGGAAGGCATATAGAAAACCTCTTAACTTTAACAGCCACTGGGATAATATAATTACATCCATAAATCTACAGTAAATAATTTGCTTAATCCTCCTCTCATGTAGACACAATTCTGAATATTGATGTTTAAATATTTTAAATATAAAATGGCATATGCTCTGATTTATCTAAGAATGACACAATCTCCAGGTTGATTCTCAATGAATAGAGAAAATAAAAGGAAAAATTACTAAATCTGAGAGTAGACTGTTTTCCTCAGTGTCTTTACTAAGAAGGGAGATAGCCAGCAGCTGACCAGATGATGTTTTTCTAAGTTTACAAAACATGGCATTATTGATCTCAACTTTGTTTCTACTGACAGCCTCTGAGTGGGTGTTTGGTTTAGTTTTTTTTTTTTTTAAACGCAGCTGTAGGTCTGAATAGTAATTTCCTATTGACTAAGTTCCTTCTTATTGATGTTGCAGATTCAGGAAATGTCACTGTCTGGGAAAGATTTCTGACAACCTGTTTGGGAGCGTCAAAAATAGAAGATTATCTGCCTCCTGAGAAATCTGTATGCAGGTCAAGAAGCAACAGTTAGAACAGGACATGGAACAACAGACTGGTTCCAAAGGAGGAAAGAGTACATCAAGACTGTGTATTGTAACCCTGCTTATTTAACTTATATGTAGAGTACATCAGGCAAAATGTCAAGCTGGATGAAGCACAAACTGGAATCAAGATTACTGGGAGAAATATCAATAAGCTCAGATATGAAGATGACACCACCCTTATGGCAGAAAGCAAAGAGGAATTAAAGAGCCTCTTGATGAAGGTTAAAAAAAAAAAAAAAAAAGAGAGAGAGAGAGTGAAAAAGCTGTCTTAAAACTCAACCTTCAAAAAACAAAGATCATGGCATCCAGTCCCATCACTTTGTGGCAAATACAGCCATGAAAATAAAAGACACTTGCTCCTTCAAAGCAGAACTATGAGCAACCTAGACAGCATATTAAAAAGTAGAGACATTACTTTGCCAAAAAATATCCATCTAGTCTAAGCTATGGTTTTTCCAGTAGTCATGTATGGATGTGAGATTTGGACTATAAAGAAAGCTGAGCATCAAAGAGTGGATGCTTTCAAACTGTGGTGTTGGAGAAGACTCTGGAGAGTACCTTGGACTACAAGGAGATCAAACCAGTCAATCCTAAAGAAAATCAACCCTGAATATTCATTGGAAGGACTGAGGATGAAACTCTAAAACTTTGGTCACCTGATGCGAAGAACAGACTCACTGAAAAAGACCCTGATGCTGGGAAAGATGAAGGCAGGACAAGAAGGGAATGACAGAGGATGAAATGATTGGAAGGCATCACCGACTCGATGGACATCTCCAGGAGTTGGTGATGGACATGGGAGCCTGGTGTGCTGCAGTCTGTGGGGTCGCAAAGAGTCAGACACCACTGAATGACTGAACTGAATTGAAAATAGAAGAAATTCAGGAACAAAAATCCTATTTGCAGCAAAAGCAAATTTTTTTTTTTTTTTTGCATTTCTCAATACTACAGAAAATGTTGACACAATTATTTCATCTAGTGTATATAGATCCTTATTCCTTAACTGACTTTGGTTACTTATGATCTATATATAAATTAGTCTATTTCTCTTTGCCAGAACCTGAAGCAGAAAAAGAAGTGGATATATCATGTTTTAATTGGTTTACATCATTTCCTTTGTCTTTTTTTAATTCAGAAATACTAATCCCAGAACACATATGTGTATGAGGGATGTTCTTTTTCTCCATGAAATGACTCTTTTCACAGGAAGCACGAACAACAACAAAAATAACAGTGATTCCTATTAATGTTCTCATTGATTTACTTTGTCAGTACGTATTTAGCAAATGTGGATGAAACTCTCCAAGGAAAAGAAAGGTTGCCAGAAGACTGGTGATTAGAAAACTTGGGAGCATTAATATTTTCTCTCATTTCTCATTTTAGAATGAACATGGATGGAGGAGGTTATGGGGAAACATGCACAGAAGGTGGAAAGACACAAGGTAATTGCTTACAAAATGTGTCAATCCTTCATTGTCTATACCTAGGAATAGGCAAAATCATCCCAAATCAACAAAAATATATCTCTGCACTATGTTTTAGTGTCTTTTTCTTCATCCAAGAGAAATAAATTAAGTACCCATTGCATTCCAGAGACAGAAATAAGTACACAGGATATGCAGAAGCTAAAGATACAATATTAGTTCCATACAAAAACAAGGGATTTTGACTATGAAACTGTAAGTACAAGTTTATTTTGTCTAGGGCTGCAATGGGAAAAGTGATATTTCTGTACTTTAATTAGGAAACAGAAATCCATCAGGTTGCCTTCACGTGGCTTTCAGCTGTTTGTTTTGAATCAGGAAAATCCATAGCCTCTGAAGGAGAGCTCAAGTGTAATTAAAAGTGTTATTGAACTAAACTCCATTACCAGTGTTTACCTCATTATATAGTACTGTTGGCACCAGAAGCAGAATTCAGACTAGTTTTCTTTCATGCATTCTTGTTAGACACGGTTTTAAAAAATGTCTAATTCAATTTAAGAATAATCAGCTACAAAATCAAGTTTGGAAAACTTGCTGACTTGGGAATCAAGGCATCAGGACTGCATTACATGCCAAGTTCCCCTGAAGCAGGAAAACTCCTAGTTCAACACTGAAACATTTGTGCTTTTTAATGTTTTAATTTGGGATTTTATCTCCTGAAGCTTTATGTTTACACTGTGATTGTTCTATTAAAAACAAGATTTGGGCATTCCCTGATGATCCAGTGGTTACAGCTCCAAGTTTTCACAGCTGTGGCTGGGTTCAATCCCTGGTTAGGGAACTAAAATCCCACAAGCCACATGGCACAGGCAAAAACAAAAAGCAAAAAATAACAATAAAGTAAAATAAAAACAAGGCAATTTTTCAGTTACAGTAAAGTGAGGACAATAATATGATGTCCTTATTTTGTGAATATAATTACAAGGCTATTAACAAGTTTATCAAAGGCAAATAGCTGAATAAAATCAGCATGGCACAAGATAGATTTCTTACTTTTTATCAAATTAAATAAATATCTAAAGCAGTTAATATATTAGGTGTCACATATTCTGAATAAGAATAGGAAAGCAGTTATTGGGGCTAAAATAGTCATGATCTTAAAGCACTTTTTAGATGAATAGAGAAAAGTATAACACAGTTTGTGTGTATCAAGCGCATTTTGTTAGGACATTTTTCGTATTCTGATAAGCACAGCATGATAGAATAAACTTCATAGGTGCACTTTGTGTGTGTGCTCAGTCACCCAGCCGTGTCCTATTCTTTGCGACCCCACTGTAGCCCAGGGTCCTCTGTCCATGGAATTTTCCAGGCAAGAATATTGGAGTGGGTTGCCATTCCTTTCTCCAGGGGACTTTCTTACCTAGGAAGTGAACCCAGGTCTCCTGCATTGCAGGCAGATTCTTTACCATCTGAGCCGTCAGGGAACCCTCTGTCTTTGTGGTGCTTACATGTAACTTAAATTCAAGTGAAATGTAACATGTGTACAATATATATTATTAATTGTAAGTTATAAAACTTCTTAAATCTTTAGAAATGGCAACTGAGTATTGCAAATTCCATTCATGATGAATCAAATATCCATTTAAGGCTCACATCTATGGTCACTTTCTATGAGCACTTCACTAAAGATTGTGTTATAAGGTTACTCCTATACCATAGGCTTGCTTTACCTAAGCTAGGATGGCTAAGGGACAGTTTTGCAGTTTGAATCAAAACCTGATGTGTATATTGAAAGTGTTAATCATTTGATCTAGTCTCTAAACATATGAAATTCAGGATTTGGATATTCCATGTATTTTCTAAGATTTTGCAAGCTATTTTAATGTCACTGGGCATTAGTCATAAGGCCTGAGCAGTTCTCCATGCATGATTATGATTTGCTCCATGTGCAGTTAAATTAGAATCTTGAACATCTTTTAGGCCAGAAATAAAAATGGGTTTGACTTCCTTAGTTACCAAAATAACAAATACTCCTTCTGATACGGCATACTTGACTCTCCCTGTCATTCATCTTACTATTTGTTTATTCTTTCAAGCTTAGTTACTGGGCATCTACAGTAGGGCTGCCCCGTGCTAATTGTTCCATTTGTTGAAAAGAAAAAAAGTCAGAGTGTATAAGCAAAAGAGGAAATATTGAGTTTACTATAGTACATGGAATATACATTGAGATAAGATCTATCAGATCATAAACAGAATGGTTATCAATCTTGGAGATGTTTCAGGGGTGCTTTCAATGAGGAAGTAACATGAACAAAGATATGAAAGATTTATTGAAAAATAAAAATGGTGTCACTAGAAAAGATGAAGAAGCATAAATGACCTTTATTACAGGCAGAGCAAAGAGATGATGAAGGATGTGTATGTTTCTTTTAGGAAACAAAAGGAAGAGAAACACACATATCAAGTTTAGGTGAAGTTATACTCATGGATAAAGTGTATAATACTTGAAGCTTGTTATGAATTGTTTTGACCTTTATACTTAATCAAATGGCAAAACACAAAACATTCTAAGAGGATGGTGGTGTGTGTTGCTTAAAGTTCACTCTGTCTTTGTGTAGATTAAAAGGGCAAAATGACATGAAGAAAACAAAACATATGGCAGTATTCCAGGTTGGAGGTAGGGGCAATTTGGACTGAAAGGGCATAATTTGCTATGGAAGAAAGAATTTACAAACTGTAGTGGATAAAATCTATATGGACAGTGGCTGAGGGAGAGAGGTATCAAGAAGGACTCCCAGAGATTTGCTTAAAGAGCAGGTGGATGGTGTTGCCATTCAAGGAGACAGGAATCTCTGTATGAGAGCCAGATTGGGGTGGAAATAATGTACATCGTTTTAGACTATTTATTTTCAAAAGGCTATATAAGCAGTTATTTATTTGTGGCACAAAAACTGATGAGATAGAAATTTTGTATATACATGTTTATGAATATATACATATGTGTATATGTATATAGAATCACAGGCACAGTCATGTCCAAGTTTTTGCAATGCTATGTACTGTAGCCCTCCAGGCTCCTCTGTCCATGGGATTTTCCAGGCAAGAATACTGGAGGGTGTTGCTGTGTGTGTGTATATATATATATATATATATATGTATGTACTCATATATATCTATGAATATATCTATGAATATAGTAGGTGACACAAGCAACCTACTGTGACTATGGAGTATTACTTTAGGTATTTTTTTAAGAAAACCCAGGTATCACTACTTTAGTTGTTTTGATGACTATGAAAGAAGTAATTATCTTTTTTTTTAATCTTAAGATTATGAGATGATGTAGTTGATGGAGTAGATGGATATATAGCATCTAATGGTTCTATGGGATATACTGTTTATGTTTATGTGGTTGTCAGGTCTTTTAGAGGGAACATCTTCAAAAACAAACAAAGGAATGTAATCCTTTGGCTCATCTTCATAGGAGTTATACTTGGCACATCTCTTGAATTCTGGTGTAGAGTAACAGGAATTTCTTTTGATTCCACTTCACAGATCTGGTAATGAACAAGTATCCACTTCACAGATCTAGTAATGAACAAGTATACCAGGAATCTTTGATCATCAAGATTACTAAACTTAGTATAGATTATCTTCACTCTTTCTGAATAAGACTTAAGTAGATTTTGAATATCACAAGCTCTGAAAATGCTTTTATTATGATGAATCTGCAAAAGAGTATCTTCATCTTCTAATACAATTTTAATTAAAGCTAGGCAGAGGGGTGGCTGAATTGGTCATCTCTACAGTATGGTAAAATGGTAGCACTCACTTTCTTTAAAACCCAGGAAGTATATCTGTTTGCTTTCATGTAGTAAGCCAAACATGTTTCAAGCTTTTTTTCTAAGTACTGAAGAATGACTCATGATATTGTACTTTAGATAAACCAATAACATCATGAAAGGCATTAGCCTTATGTGAAGACATGGTGGAAGAAAAAGACCCCATTATACTTTGTATATGAACTTCAAATCTAGAGTAGAATAAAGTATTTTTCTTTAATGTCTGTATCTCCAAGTTAGATTAATTTATTTCCTTCTCCCCTGTCTCCTATTTCCCCCCTCTTCCTCTTTTACTTCTGCTCTCCCACCTCATTCTCTTCCTCTTCCTGCTCCTTCTTTTTCTTCTTGCAATTTACTACTGTATTGACGTCTAGACACCCATCATCAAGGCCATTAGAGAAGCTAAAATATTTGCATAATTCCTTTCCTTACTGAACAAGAGGTTCGTGAACTTTTCCTCACATTTTTTCCCTAGAACCACTCTCGTTCTTCCAAAGATGCAGCAACTTGGAAAAAATGTTTCTCAGCCAAAAGGTCAGGGATTTGCTCCTATATTCATAGCCTGTGTCCAGCATGCATAGATGTATCCCTTACATTCCAGGTGATAACATTATGATTGGCACTCCTGTGCCTTAAGACAGCAGGTGGAACTGCATTTCTACATATATGTTGCGATCATGTTAGTCACTGAGAAATGATCAGTGGTATCTTGAATAGTAATCCAACTTAAATGACTTAAATGACTGAGTTAGGCATTTGCCTAACTTAAAGTAACTTTTTATTCTCACTGATTCCACGTTAAAAGGATATTTTCCCAAGAACTTGTAAAAGAAGAAAAGATAGTTTCCCTTTGTGTTAACCTGTAAATTAAAACAATGTGGATTAGTGAGAAAAAATGCATAAACACTCTAAAAGACTTGGTGACTAAGAAGATATTATAAATTGAATATATAAAGAATTAAATCTATGAAACCATTTAAGGAAAGAATATATATTTCAGAAATATGGGATATTAGTAACCTTTAGATTAGGAAAGAAAATCAAAATNCAACCTAGATAGTATATTCAAAAGCAGAGACATTACTTTGCCGACTAAGGTCCGTCTAGTCAAGGCTATGGTTTTTCCTGTGGTCATGTATGGATGTGAGAGTTGGACTGGGAAGAAGGCTGAGTGACGAAGAATTGATGCGTTTGAACTGTGGTGTTGGAGAAGACTCTTGAGAGTCCCTTGGACTGCAAGGAGATCCAACCAGTCCATTCTGAAGGAGATCAATCCTGGGATTTCTTTGGAAGGAATGATGCTAAAGCTGAAGCTCCAGTACTTTGGCCACCTGATGCGATGAGTTGACTCATTGGAAAAGACTCTGATGCTGAGAGGGATTGGGGGCAGGAGGAGAAGGGGACGACAGAGGATGAGATGGCTGGATGGCATCACGGACTCGATGGATGTGGGTCTGAGTGAACTCCGGGAGATGGTGATGGACAGGGAGGCCTGGCGTGCTGCAATTCATGGGGTCGCAAAGAGCTGGACATGACTGAGCGACTGAACTGAACTGATAAGGGAGAGAGAGCATTGACTATAAAGTTCAAGTATTCACTTCTTGAATGAAAAATGAAAACAAATCATTTTAAACAAATTGTTAGAACTGGGTGACCCACATATTCAAGTTCAAATTATCTCATTACCATAGTATAAAATACTTGTATATTGTCATCTGGAGCTCATTTGTCTCCCAATGCAGGGATAGAATGCATTGTCATACAAGTTTGCCAGCTGTTTCTCATTAAAAATAAGTAAGCTGTCATTTAACTTAGGCTGTATGTTGGCTACCAGGAAAGGATGGGCTGATCTTGAGCATTCTGGCTCTTTTGTGGTTCACTCAGACCCACATCCATCGAGTCCGTGATGCCATCCAGCCATCTCATCCTCTGTCGTCCCCTTCTCCTCCTGCCCCCAATCCCTCTCAGCATCAGAGTCTTTTCCAATGAGTCAACTCATCGCATCAGGTGGCCAAAGTACTGGAGCTTCAGCTTTAGCATCATTCCTTCCAAAGAAATCCCAGGATTGATCTCCTTCAGAATGGACTGGTTGGATCTCCTTGCAGTCCAAGGGACTCTCAAGAGTCTTTTGAAAGGTATGTTATTCACTGTGAGTTAATAAAATAGCATCCTGGGTCAGACAACTCTTTAGTGACCAACACTCAAATTCCTGACAAATGAAGATCTCTGTTCTGAGTTCAAAGTTTTAAAAGCGTAATGAGAGTTTCAATGGGCAGTCATTGAGGAAGCAACTCCTAACCTCCCAGCTCTTTGAGACAGACATTTAAAACTCTCCTTTCCATTACAAACGTTATATTAAACATCACCACCTACTTACTCTCAGACCTCCAAAGGTTTGAAGTTTCCTCAGGCATGCAGGCTTTCCAGAGTCTTGGCTCAGTGGTAGACAAAAATTAGCCCTAAATTAAATGCTGAATTGAGCCAACATGATGTGACCACTCACCTAGAGCCAGACATACTGGAGTGTGAAGTCAAGTGGGCCTTAGAAAGTATCGCTATGAGCAAAGTTAGTGGAGGTGATGGAATTCCAGTTGAGCTATTTCAAATCTTGAAAGATGATGCTTTGAAAGTGCTGCACTCAATATGTTAGCAAAATTGGAAAACTCAGCAGGGGCCCCAGGACTGGAAAAGGTCAGTTTTCATTCCAATCTCAAAGAAACGCAATGACAAAGAATGCTGAAACTACTACACAATTGCACTCATCTCACATGCTAGTAAACTAATGCTCAAAATTCTCCAAGCCAGGCTTCAGCAATACATGAACCGTGAAGTTCCAAATGTTCAAGCTGGTTTTAAAAAGGCAGAGGAACCAGAGATCAAATTGTCAACATCTGCTGAATCATCAATAAAGCAAGAGAGCTCCAGAAAATCATCTATTTCTGCTTTATTGACTATGCCAAAGCCTTTGACTGTGTGGATCACAATCAACTGTGGAACATTCTGAAAGAAATGGGAATACCAGAACACCTGACCTGCCTCTTAAGAAACCTGTATTCAGGTCAGGAAGCAACAGTTAGAACTGGACATGGAAAACCAGACTGGTTCCAAGTAGGAAAAGGAGTACGTCTAGGCTGTATATTGTCACCCTGCTTATTTAACTTCTATCCAGAGTACATCATGAGAAACGCTGGCCTGGAAAAAGCACAAGCTGGAATCAAGATTGCCAGTAGAAAACTCAATAACCTCAGATATGTAGATGACACCACCCTTGTGGGAGAAAGTGAAGAGGAACTAAAAAGCCTCTTGATGAAAGTGAAAGAGTAGAGTGAAAAAGTTGGCTTAAAGCTCAACATTCAGTCCCATCACTTCATGGGATATAGATGGGGAAACAGCGGAAACAGTGTCAGACTTTATATTTTGGGGCTCCAAAATCACTGCCAATGGTGATTGCAGCCATGAAATTAAAAGAGGCTTACTCCTTGGAAGGAAAGTTATGACCAATCTAGATAGCATATTAAAAAGCAGAGACATTACTTTGCCAACAAAGGTCCATTTAGTCAAGTCTACGGTTTTTCCAGTGGTTATGTATGGAGTTGGACTGTGAAGAAAGCTGAGCGCCAAAGAATCGCTGCTTTTGAACTGTGGTGTTGGAGAAGACTCTTGAGAGTCCTTCGAACTGCAAGGAGATCCAACCAGTCCATCCTAAAGGAGATCAGTCCTGGGTATTCATTGGAAGGATTGATGCTGAAGCTGAAATTCCAGTACTTTGGCCACCTCATGCGAAGAGCTGACTCATTGGAAAAGACTTTGATGCTGGGAGGGATTGGGGCCAGGAGGAGAAGAGGACGACAGAGGATGAGATGGCTGGTTGGCATCACTGACTTGGTGGACATGAATTTGAGTGAACTCCAGGAGTTGGTGATGGACAGGGAGGCCTGACGTGCTGCAATTCATGGGGTCACTAAAAGTTGGACATGACTGAGTGACTGAAATGAACTGAACTGAACTGAACAAATCTCAGCAGTTGATCCAAGAGGATCAAACTGTTTCCAACTAAATTAACTGTGCTCCAGGGAAAAACTCAGGAATATATTTTTTAAAAAAAATGCATTGGGCAACACCACAACAGGTAAAATTATAATCCTTGCCTTCCAATTTAACATGGCAAATAAGAGAAATATGTGGCACATTAAGAAAGAGGGACAAAATTCAATCAACAAAACTTATCCAAAATTGACACAAATGTGATTGTGTAGACAGAGAATTAAAGCAGTTGGTATTAATTCATTGCTTGTGTTGAAAAATTGAAAGTAAATGCAGAATAGTGCTTCTATTAAAAAAAAAATACAATACTGACGTGAACATTATACTAGGTGAGATTAATGGCAGGTTACTTTGCAAAAGAGAGGAACAGTAAATCTGAAGACCTATCATGAGAATCTGTCAAAAGTAAAGCAAAGAGAGAAAACAAAATTTAAACAAAATGATGAAAACTTCAATGAATTGTGAGATAATTTAAAGGCTCTGATAAATGTAAAATTGGGATCTCTTGGATAGGGGTAGGGATAGACATGATATTTAAATAAATCATTTTCAAATCTGTTGAAAGCTAGAAACTGACTTAAGAAGCTCTACAAAACCCAAACACAAGAAATATAAATACAACTATACAAAGGAACATAAAAGAAATGCTAAAGTTTCCTCTCTACACACACACACACACATATGTGAGAGGTAGTTAAGAGTAGTCCAAATTACAGAGATAGGAAATAGAATGATGGTTTCCAGGACCTGTGGGAAAGGGGAAATGTGGAGTTATTGTTTAATGGTTTTTCAGTTTTATAAGGTGACGGGGGTTTCAGAGCTAAATGGTGGTGATTGTTGTACAACATTATGGATGTACTTAATACCACTAAACTATACCCTTAAAATGGTTAGGAAGATAAAGTTTATATTACTTTTACTATTTTTTTTTTGGGGGGGGCATACTGCATAGCCTGCAAGATTTATTTTCCCCAACTAGGAATCAAACCTATGTCTCATGCAGTAGAAATGTAGAGTCTTAACCATGGGACAATATCATATTTTTTTATATTTATAAATTTTATATTGTGTTTATTTTATCATAACATCTAAAAATGGGGAAGATCAAATAATGTCATGGGCAAAGAATGTCATCAAAATTAAAAATTTCCCACCCCACTTCCCCCCCCCAAATAAAAGAGTAATGGAGTAGAAACACATTGCATAGAGAGGAAGAAGATATGAGAAAATGAGTAGTATCTAACAAATATAGTATGGAGAAAAAAAAAACAAACTAAAACTCGATACACAAAGACAATATATTTCACAAAAGAGATAAAAGCTTTTTCACATATAAAGGGCAATGTCAGCCAAAATGTGTACACAGGTGTTGAAATCCCTCATATGAAACCACATCATATACTCAGCCCATTGTATCCATGGGTTCCATATCACAGCTGATTGAATCCACCAAACTCACTTCTATGGAGATTTTAGTTTTTAAAAAATTAATTTATTTATTATAATTGGAAGCTAAATACTTTACAATATTTTGGTGGTTTTTGCCTTACATTGACATGAATCAGACACAGGTGTACGTATATCCCTTATGCCAAACCCCCTCCCAACTCCCTCACCATCCCATCCCTCTGAGTCATCCCAGTGCACTTGCTTTGAGTGCCATTTCACACATTGAACTTGGACTGGTAATCTGTTTCATATATGGTAATATACATGTCTCAATGCTATTCTCTCAAATCAACCCACCCTCACCTTCTCCCATAGATTCCAAAAGACTGTTCTTTATATCTGTGTCTCTTTTGCTGTCTCACATATAGGGTTATTGTTACCACCTTTCTAAATTCCATATATATGCGTTAGTATACTGTATTTTTTTTTTTTATTTTCTTTCTGACTTACTTCACTCTGTATAATAGGCTCCAGTTTCATCCACCACGTTAGAACTGACTCAAATGTGTTCTTTTTAATAGCTGAGTAATATTCCATTGTGTATATGTATCACATCTTTCTTATCTATTCGTCTGCTGATGGACATCTAGGTTGCTTCCATATCCTAGGTACTGTAAACAGTGCTGCAATGAACATTGGGGTACAAGTGTCTCTTTCAGTTCTGGTTTCCTCAGTGTGTATGCCCAGCAGTGGGATTGCTGGGTCGTATGGCAGTTCTATTTCCAGTCTTTTAAGGAATGGAGATTTGACTATTTAGCAGATGGAAGCAGACAGATACACAAAGGAATGAGAATGGAGAAAGGTATCCAAATTGTAAAATAAACAATATTTTCCTTATGATTTAAATATTTTGAAAATATAATTAACTAAAAAAAAAAAAACAAAGTATTGTAGAGTTTTCAGTATATGAATAAGTAAATCAGATGGGAATAACATAAATTGTGACTGGGGAGTAGACATACATACCATCCTGAGCAGTGTTTATATTGTATTGAAGTGGATATATCACTTGGAGGAAAACAACAAAGCCTTTATGAGGTTGAGGATAATTATCCAAATGAAGAAAACGTAACCATAAAATATTCTCAATTGAAAAAAGACATCAAAGGGAAAATAGGGGACAAATAAAAGATAGGAGTCAGACATGACTGAGCAACTGAACTGAACTGAACTGAAAAGATAGGAGAAATAAAAACTAGCAGAAAGATGATGGATATATCCAATCATTTCATCTTATTAAATTACTAAACAGAATTGATCCAGGTAAAAGATAGATTAGATAAATAACAACATTCAAATGTATTTTGTTTATGAGACTTCTCAAATTTAAAGACATAAATTGTGTAGAAATAAAAGCTTATAAAAATACATGCAGTTCTAAACTACATTTTCAGTCTCTCTCATCAGGAAGTTTGACAAGCCTCTTATTCTTCTCCATCAGAGGGCAGACAGAATGAAAACCACAATCACAGAAACTAACCAAACTGATCTGGACCACAGCCTTGCCTAACTCAATGAAGCTATGAGCCATGCCATGTAGGGCCACCCAAGACGGACATGTCATGGTGGAAAGTCCTGACAAAATGTGGTCCACTGTAGAAGGGAATGTCAAACCATTTCAGTATTCTTGCTTTGAGAACACCGTGAAAAGGAAACAAACAAAAAAAGACATTGAAAAATGAACTCCCCACGTCTGTAGGTGCCCAATATGCCAGTGCAGAAGAATGAAGAAGTAACTCCAGAAAGAATGACGAGACAGAGCCAAAATGAAGACAACAGCCAGTAGTGATGTGACTGGTGATGGAAGTAAAGTCTGATAAAATAAAAGACAATATTTCATAGGAACTTGAAATGTTAGGTCCATGAATCAAGGTAAATTGAAAGTGGTCAAATAGGAGATGGCAAGAGTGAACATTGACATTTCAGAAATCAGTGAACTAAAATGGCCCTGAATGGGTGAATTTAATTCAGATGACCATTATATCTACTACTGTGGGCAAGAATCACTTAGAAGAAATGGAATGGCACTCATAGTCAACAAAAGATTCTGAAATGCAGTACTTGGGTGCAATCTCAAAAATGACCAAACAATCTCTGTCTGTTTCCAAGGAAAGCCATTCAATATCATAGTAATCCAAATCTATGTCCCAACCACTATGCCATAGAAGTAAAGTTGAATGGTTCTATAATGACCTACAAAACCTTCTAGAACTAACACCAAAGAAAAAAGAAAAGATTTGTTTTCATCATAGGGGACTGGAATACAGAAGTAGAAAGTTAAGAGTTACCTGAAGTAACAGGCAGGTTTGGCTATGGAGTACAAAATGAAGCAGGGCAAAGGCCACTGGTCATAGCAAACACCCTCTTTCAACAACAGAAAAAGACGAGCCTATGCATGGACATCAGCAGATGGTCAATACCGAAATCAGATTGATTATAATCTTTGGGGCTGAGATAGAGAAGCTCTATATAGTCAGCAAAAACAAGATGGGGAGCTGAGTGTCACTCAGATCATGAATTCCTTATTGCCAAATTCAGACTAAAAGAAAGCAGGGAAAACCACTAGACCATTCAGTTCAGTTCAGTCGCTCAGTCGTGTCCTACTCTTTGCAACCCCATGAATCGCAGCAGGCCAGGCCTCCCTGTCCATCACCAACTCCCGGAGTTCACTCAAACTCTTGTCCATCAAGTCAGTGATGCCATCCAGCCATCTCATCCTCTGTCGTTCCCTTCTCCTCCTGCCCCCAATCCCTCCCAGCATCAGAGTCTTTTCCAATGAGTCAACTCTTTGCATGAGTTGGCCAAAGTACTGGAGTTTCAGCTTTAGTATCATTCCTTCCAAAGAACACCCAGGCTGATTTCCTTTAGGATGGACTGGTCGGATCTCCTTGCGATTCAAGGGACTCTCAAGAGTCTTCTCCAACACCACAGTTCAAAAGCATCAATTCTTTGGTACTCAACTTTTTTCACCTGACCTAAATCAAATCAGTGGAAGTGACAAATAGATTCAAGAGACTAGATCTGATAGAGTGCTTGAAGAACTATGGGTGGAGGTTCATAATACTGTACAGGAGGCAGTGATCAAAATCATCCCAAGAAGAAATGCAAAAAGGCAAAATGGTTGTGGGAAGAGGCCTTACAAATCACTGAGAAAGGAAGAGAAGTAAAAGAAAAAGGAAAAAAGGAAAGATATACCCACCTGAATGCAGAATTCCAAAAAATAGCAAGGAGAGTTAAGAAAGTCTTCCTCAGTGATCAATGCAAATAAATAGAAGAAAACAATTGAATGGGAAAAAATAGATACCTCTTCAAGAAAATTAGAGATAAAAAAGAACATTTCAAGCAAGATGGGCACAATGATGGAGAGGAATAGTATGGGCCTAACAGAAGCAGAAAATATTAAGAAGAGGTGGCAAGAATACACAAAATAACTATACAAAAATAAATAAATAAATAAATAATGACCCAGATAACCACGATGTGCTCACATTACTTTACTGACAAAGTTCCATCTAACCCAAGCTATGGTTTTTCCAGTAGTTATGTATGAAGGTAAGAATTGGACCATAAAGAAAGCTGAGCATTGAAGAATTGATGCTTTTGAACTGTGGTGTTGAAGAAGACTCTTGATGGTCCCTTGGACTGCAAGGAGATCCAACCAGTCAATCCTAAAGGAAATTAGCCCTCAATATTCATTGGAAGGACTGATGCTGAAGCTCCAATACTTGGGCCACCTGATGCAAAGAACTGACTCATTGGAAAAGACCATGATGCCAGGAAAAATTGAAGACAGCAGGAGGAGAAGGGGATGACAGAGAATGAGATGGTTGGATGTCATCACCAACTGGTTGGACATGCATTTGAGCTAGCTCCCGGAGTTGGTGTTGGACAGGGAAGCCTGGTGTGGTGCAGTCCATTGGGTCGCAGAGTCAGACACAACTGAGAAACTGAACTGAACTGATACTATGTTTTGAGAATATATTAAAGGAAAGTAGGACATTCTTTTTAAGATAAACATTACAAAAATAAGTTTATAAAAAATAACAAGGAAAATTTATAGAGAAATTGTAACCTTGTATGTCCCTGATGGTTGGGAATATAAGGTGCAGCCACTGTGGAAAACAGTATGGTAATTTCTCAAAACATTAAACATAGAATTATCATATGTTCTAGCAATTTCACTTCTGGGTATTTATACAAAAGAATTAAAAACAGGAATTTTGACACAATATTTAGCATAATAGCCACAAGGTGGAAGCAATCCATGTGTCCATTGGCAGGTGAATGGATAAGAAAATGTGCTATGTATATAGAGTTTTATTCAATCCTGGAAAGGAAGGATAGTTTGACACATGCTACAGCATAGTTGAAGCTTAAAGAGTGATCCTTTTCTTCTGTTAATTGTGGTTAAATATACTTATTCAAAATCAGTGTCATATTTGAGTTTGGTAATGGGCTTCCCTTGCGGCTCAGCTGGAAAAGAATCCTCCTGCAATGTGGGAGACCTAGGTTCGATCTCTCTTTTGGGAAGATCCCCTGGAGACATGGAAGGCTAACCCACTCCAGTATTCTGGCCTGGAGAATTCCATGGATGAAGTCTATGGGGTGGCAAAGAGTCGGACACGACTGAGCAACTTTCACTTTGATTTTGACTTTAATGATGCTTATGTTTTTCCAGAAACTACACTTTTCTTTTGCCTTTGTCATGGCTTATGATTTGTTATTGTTGTTAAAAGTTAACGTGATGAATCAAGTAATAGATCTATGGTAATTAGGATTTTAATGTCAGGTTTTTGTAAAATGGTTGGGAGCTGTGCTAGGTTCTGTGTTGTAGCTTTTGGAAACAGAGTCTTAAGTTTCTCTTTCTTTCTCTCTCCCTCTCTTTTGTTTTGTTTTGTTTTTCTTTTTTCTCTACTCTTGTCTTTGTATTTCTCTGAGAACTCCTTCCTAAACAGGACTTGAATTTGCAGCTATTTTAGCAAAAATCCACTGTTGTTATACTGGAACCCTTTTGATGTGACCATAAGGTACCAGAAGGGGAAACATTCTATTAAGATTATGATTAAATCCTATCTTTTTAGTGAGTCTGATTCCTTGGGCTCAGTCCTTCAAAAGCTCTTTGTATTCTTTCCCCTTTTATGTAGAACAGAGGCACTGGACCAGAGATGTATCCTTGCCATTAACCAAGGCCATATTAAACTCCAGGAGGCAGCAGTTGCTTCACGGGCAATCCTTTGCCACAGAGAAAGTGCTGCAAGTATTCCCAGCGATGACGTTTTCCTCTCTGCGACTTGGAAGAGGAGGGGATTCTTCTCTGATCTTTACCATGAAATCCTGATGGAGATGCTATGGAGGTTAAAACCTATATAAGTGTGCTTGTTCCTTCTTCACCCTGGACCCTCAGGAGTTCTCAAAATGGACCAAACTTAGCCTCCAGAAGTTGATAAACGATGTCCTATCAGCTTCCTTACCAGTCACTGGCTCCAAGCTATTTCTGTTCCTGCTAAGTTGATCTCAACTATGACTCTCTGTATTTACTTATATCTAGAGTTTTGTGGGTAATGGCTTGTTCAGTAACCTCAATTCTGGGGCTAAGGTTTTGATTCCTATTTTTTTTTTTTAACTTTTTTTTCTTGTAAGGTTGAAAGTGACAATTTCCAGACTGAATTTAACTTCTCTTGTATAAGCTAATCATAACTTTGCTTGGCTGTCCATCTACCTTGCCTTTATGTACATGTTAAGACATAAATTAACTACCTCTGTTCTTTTCTTCAGGTCAGAAAACCCTGGCTGTCACTCAGACCTTGGTGCCCATTAAGGTAAGTCTGTCCTTTGCTTCCTACAAACCAGCTCTGCAACTCTATTATTTCAACATTCTATCATACCTCCTGCTACAAAGAGCCCATCTCCCCTGGTTATCTCCACCTCTAGAGATTGTGTTCAGTTGCTCATTTTTGTTTGATTCTTTGAAATCCCATGGACTGTAGCTGGCCAGGAGCCCCACAAATACTAACCCTCTCAACAAGTATGATGCTGTAGTCACTGGACCATTCTTTACAATTTTAGGAAGTGGTGTGTGTTCTGTAATCTCTCACAGAACACAGGTAACTGGGTTTTCCCATCTCATGTAATAAAAAAAGAAAAAAAAAAAATGCTAGTATGGCAACTTCCCTAAAACTTTTTTTTTTATTCTTTTCTGCTGCTACTTTTCTAGAAGTTCTTACATTTCTACCTCATTTAATTACTTTGTATAAGATTCCAAAAGCCATCCTAGCAAATATCAGTAGCACTTCTTTAATTCTTTGTAGATGTGTGAAATACTTTGTTTTTGCCCTCTGTCTACTTTGACAGAATCTTCCTTGTCTTAATTTGTATTCTTCAGTCGTGTTGCATCATCTTCAAGACCCAATCACATAGGTAACTAACTTCTGGACCATGTTCACAGGTCTTGTATTTCCTATGGTGTGTTCTTACCCTTGGCAGGCACAGAGCCTCCTTGCCTGACTCAGTTATTATTCTGACAGGCAGAAGCTCAGGTGGCCTTAGATGATGTATGAGGTGCTTGATATATTCTAAGGTAGAAATCTCTTCATTGTCCACAAAGATATAGGAAGCACTAGCGTTTAACAGGGAAGGATGTTGCTTCAGCAGACCCAATGATTCAGGGAATATCTGGAATTTTAAAACGATCAAGTGATTCAATCCAGTTTCAATGGTTGTGGTTATCAGGTCCCATTCTTCCCAAATCCATCCTTGATCCACAGGGAACTTCACTGGGTTTGAGAATCACGTTTTCTGGGGAACTCCCCTACTTTATGAGGCTTGACTCTGCTTATTCTTTGCTTTTACTGCGGAAGATAAGAGCATTGTTTAAGTTGCCAGTGAAAGTGTGAGTCACTCAGTTGTGTCTGACTCTGTGACCCCATAGATTATAGCCTCCCAGTCTCCTCTGTCCATGAAATTCTCCAGGCAAGGATACCAGAGTGGGTTGTCATACCCGCCTTCAGGAGATCTTCCTGACCCAGGGATCAAACCCAGGTTTCTTGCACTGCAGGCAGATTTTTTTACCATCTGAGCCACTCGGGAAGCCCTAAGTTGCCAAGGAGGACTTACACTGATAATTTCACTCAGCCTTTATTTTTCTTTCCAAAATATCAAAGCAATCAACAATACTTATTTACACAGAATTTATAAAACTAGTTCTCCACTGGCATACCATCACATTCCACGCTAGTAAAGGTTTTACCAACTGTATCACTGAAGCATCCCAAGGACTATTTGTGTTTTATTTACTAGCAGCAATGGGGACCAGTTAGAGAGACTTATAGGATTTTGAAGTTGGCTTCCTATGGCTACTCTCAGGTGAAAAAAAATGTTGCCCAGAAGTAGATTCTAAGACTGTGGCATATATGAGGTTTACTGGGGAGATCTCCAAGAAACAATACTTGAGTGGGATGAAGGATGCAGGATTGAATGTGGGGATAAGTAGAATTGTGTTTAAATTGCAAAGGAGCCAATAGCTGATACTATGGGATATTCTGTAGTAGGCATTATACTTTAAACATTTTGAATTGTTGGCACCTTACAAGGACTGGCCACTGAATGGGGATTAACTCAAGAGCAAGTCAGCTTCTCTTGCCAAAACCCAGTGAGTAACTCTTACTGGGTAATCCACTATTAGAAATAACAAAAAGAACTTTGGTCTTCAAAAGGTTTCAAGTGGCACAACACAGCACCCGCTTAAGAATCCCATCAAAGGAACTTGCACTTGTTCTGAAAATGCACTTTGCCACTACATAGTAACATGTCATAAAACATTGTTTTAGCAACATATGGTAATAGCATGGTGAGTCATATTTTTAATCCTTTTCCATATTAAGCTTCAAAAGTTTTCTTATCAGCCAATTTCTACTCAACTTTAAGGTTTCCCAGAGGTGCCAGTGAGCCCATTTTGGAGAGAGCAAGAAAGGTTCAAGATGGACACAGATATGTGTGTCCTCGGCCCTTCTTTAACAATGCAATTCTGCGCGTTTATATCCTGCAAATATGATTAATGTCTAATTTAATATTTTTTTTGCTGCTAAATGAATTTTAAAACACTGTATTATTTAATTTTATAAACAATCCCCATTTGATAAAGGGCCAAACAGATATAGGGAGATTAAATACATTTCCCTAATTATATGAGACTTAGTAGCCACAGGGTAGAGTTTCAAACCCCAAATTTAGAATTCAAAGTCTAAATTTAGATAATTCAGTATTCTATCATACTATAAAGAAACACTCCTGTAAATAACAGTGCTTATATACAGAATTATTCTTATTACACACCTTTTGAGATGTTGAAAGAAGTCATTTTTTAAAACATTTGATGAAAATGTGGAGAAAAGAGAAACATCTTACCCTGTAGGTGGGGATGTATGTTGGTGCAGTCACTACATGAAACAGAATGGGGATTCCTCAAAAAATTTAAAAATAAAATAGATCTACCATGCTACTACTACCGCTGCTTCAGTCGTGTCTGACTCTGTGCGACCCCATAGATGGCAGCCCACCAGGCTCCCACATCCCTGGGATTCTCCAGGCAAGAACACAGAGTTCCCATTTCCTTCTCCACTGCATGAAAGTGAAAAGTCAAAGTGAAGTTTCTCAGTCATGTCCAACTCTTAGTGACCCCATGGACTGCAGCCTACCAGGCTTCTCTCCCCATGGGGTTTTCCAGACAAGAGTACAGGAGTCATGTGCCATTGCCTTCTCCATGATCCAGCAATTCCACTTTAAGGTATTTTTCCAAAGGAAGCAAAAATATTAATTCAAAAAGGTATATACAGCCCTATGTTTATTTCAGCATTATTTACGATAGCCAAGATACAGAAATAATCCAGGTGCCTACCAAGAGAGGAATAGATTGAGAAGATGCAATATACACGTGTATGTCTACATATGCATGATACAATATTATTAAGCCATGAAAAATGAATACAGCTTTGTCATTTGCAACAAACATGGATGGACCTAGATGGTATTATATGATGTGAAATAAGCTAGACATAGAAAGACAAATACCAAATGATTTCACTTAGATTTGAGCTCTAAAAAAGCAAAACAAATTAACAAAAGTAAAACAAATGAATAAATAACAAAATAGAAACAGAATCATAGATACAGAGAATGAACAAGAGGTTACTAAAGAAGAGGAGTGTGGAGGGGTAAGTGAAATAGGTGAGGGAGATTAAGAGGTGCAAAGTTCTAGTTACAAAATAATTTGGTCACAAGAATGAAATATATAGTGTGGGGAATATAGTCAAAAATAACGTAATAATGGTGATAAAAATGGTCAAAATGTACGAAGTAAAAGTGAAAGTGTTAGTTATTCAGCCGTGCCTGACTCTTTGAGGCCCATGGACTGTGGCCTTTGTCTACGGGATTTTCCAGGCAAGGATTCTGGAGTGGTTTGCTCCACAATAAGTACAAACTTCTAGTTATAAGACAAATGAAAACTAGAGATGCATGTACAACATGATGAATATAATTAACACTGCTGTATGTTATATGTGAAAATCTTTAAGAGAGTAAATCTTGCATTATATAACATCATAGGAAAAATATTCCGCCTTTGTCTTTAGTTTTAATGATGATGGATATTCACAGACCTTATTATTATAATCATATTTCATGATGTCTGTAAGTTGAATCATTATTCTGTATTCCTTAAACTTATGCAGTGTTGTGTGTAACTGCATTTCAATAAATTTTGAAGAAAAATATCCCTTACTAATAAAGTAAATAACTATATGAGATAAAATGGGTTTCTAAAATTATAACGGTAAGCAGGGTCTGGATTTTTTCAAGAAATCTAAGTATCCACATTTCCTGCTGCATATTCTGGCTGGACTTCATATTTCCTGAAAGACCCATATCACTTCTTTGAATAACTGTTTTTTTTTTAATGCAGTGTCAATTTTATTTTTATGAAACACAGTATATAGCATTATATTTAAATACAGAACTTTCATAATATTAAGATACTCTATTTGCCACCACCATAGATGTATACCAGTTTATTCTCTGGATAAGTGCCTACAAAAGGCCATTAGTGTCGATTTAATTTCAAGTTGCTTCAGTGGAAAAGATAAGTGAGATCCTGAGCAGATGGTTGTCATCACATAATGCAATTTAAAACCTGATAAAGGAACACAAAACTTGCTATAACACTTAAAATCTATGTATGCATTTTGGACAAATGGAAATAAAATAATGAAAAATGAAAATACTTTGTTAATTTGTTGTTGAAGCTTAAAACATAATGCAAATTAGGAAAATCAAAAAG
>SJYQ01000925.1:427362-443891 GCA_006410935.1 Redunca redunca | reverse complement strand
AAAAAAAAAAAAAAAAAAAGAGGGACACAGGAAATTAAAATATTGATTTTTAAATTAGAAGCTCAATAAATTGAGCAATCAGAAGATGCTTAGACAAGCCCTTATTTGAATCCAAAGGCCAGACCATTCTGCTAGCCAGCCAGGCAGGGACACAGAGCAGTGAGGAGTCCTCAGTTCTTTAACAGAAGGTATTTAACATGTAGAAAGTGGGTAGACAAAAGTATAAGATGCATGAGAGTGTTTATACTTTATCCTGTACAGTGAAAACACTCCCTTTATATCTTGCGTGACCTTTTTAAAGGACAAGGGTGGAACACGTGTACGCCTGTGGCGTATTCATGTTGATGTGTGGCAGAACCAACACAATATTGTAAAGTAATTACCCTCCAATTAAAATAAATAAATTTAAATAAAATAAATAAATAAAGGACAAGGGTACATGCACAAGGGTACACTGTTCAGCATGGAAATAAAAAGTGTACTTGCATGAACTGATTTCCTGGTTTTGCTCAAAGCACTTCCCTGGTGTCTCAGATGTAAAGAATCTGAAAGGAAGGAGACCCTGGTTCGAACCCTGAGTTGGGAAGAACCTGGTGGTCTACAGTCAATGGAGTTGGAAAGAGTTGGACCTGACTAACCAAATAACACACTTTCGAAGGCAACATTTGAAGGCGACCTCAGATATTAGTAATAGAAATCTGAGGAGTTAAGTAGCGATATATTCAGTTCAGTTCAGTTCAGTCACTGAGTCATGTCCGACTCTTTGCGACCCCATGAATTTCAGCACGCCAGGCTTCCCTGTCCATCACCAACTCCCAGAGTTCACTCAAACTCATGTCCATTGAGTCCGTGATGCCATCCAGCCATCTCATCCTCTGTTGTCCCCTTCTCCTGCTCCCAGTCCTTCCCAGGATCAGGTGCTTTCCAGTGAGTCAAGTCTTCGCATGAGGTGGCCAAAGTATAAGAGTTTCAGTTTCAGCATCAGTTCTTCAAATGAACACCCAAGACTGATCTCTTTTAGGATGGACTGGTTGGATCTCTTTGCAGGTCAAGGGACTCTCAAGAATCTTCTCCAACACCACAGTTCAAAAGCATCAATTCTTCAGTACTCACCTTTCTTTACAGTCCAACTCTCACATCCATACATGGGAACCACTGGAGAAACCATAGCCTTGACTAGATGGACCTTTGTTGGCAAAGTAATGTCTCTGTTTTTCAATAAGCTATCTAGGTTGGTCAAAACTTGCCTTCCACGGAGTAAGCGTCTTTTAATTTCTTGAGTGGAATCACCATCTGCAGTGATTTTGGAGCCCCCCAAAAATAAAGTCTAACACTGTTTCCACTGATTTCCCCCATCTATTTCCCATGAAGTGGTGGGACTAGATGCCATGATCTTCATTTTCTGAATGTTGAGCTTTAAGCCAACTTTTTCTCTCTCCTCTTCCACTTTCATCAAGAGGCTTTTTAGTTCCTCTTCACTTTCTGCCATAAATGTGGTTTCATCTGCATATCTGATTGATAATTTTATTGATATTGATATTTTACCCGGCAACCTTGATTCCAGCTTGTGCTTTTTCCACCCCAGCGTTTCTCATGATGTACTCTGCATATAAGTTAAATAAACAGGATGACAACATACAGTCTTGACGTACTCCTTTTCCTATTTGGAACCAGTCTGTTGTTCCATGTCCAGTTCTAACCGTTGCTTCCTGACCTGCATACAGGTTTCTTAAGAGGCAGGTCAGGTGGTCTGGTATTCCCATCTCTCAGAATTTTCCACAGTTGATTGTGATCCGCACAGTCAAAGGCTTTGGCATAGTCAATAAAGCAGAAATAGATGTTTTTCTGGAACTCTCTTGCTTTATTGATGATCCAGCAGATGTTGGCAATTTGATCTCTGGTTCCTCTACCTTTTTAAAACCAGCTTGAACATTTGGAACTTCACAGTTCATGTATTGCTGAAGTCTGGCTTGGAAAATTTTGAGCATTACTTTAATAGAGTGTGAGATGAGTGCAATTGTGTGGTAGTTTTAGCATTCTTTGGCATTGCCTTTCTTTGGGATTGGAATGAAAACTGACCTTTTCCAGTCCTGTGGCCATGGCTGAGTTTTCAGAATTTTCTGGCATATTGAGTGCAGCACTTTCACAGCATTATCTTTCAAGATTTGAAATAGCTCAACTGGAATTCCATTACCTCCACTATCTTTGTTCATAGTGATGCTTTCTAAGGCCCACTTGACTTCACATTCCAGGATGTCTGGCTCTAGGTGAGTGATTACACCATCCTGATTATCTGGGTCATGAAGATTTTTTTTGTACAGTTCTTCTGTGCATTCTTGTCACCTCTTGTTAATATTTTCTGCTTCTGTTAGGTCCATACCATTTCTGACCTTTATCGAGCCCATCTTTTCATGAAATGTTCCCTTGGTACCTCTAATTTTCTTGAAGAGATCTCTAGTCTTTCCCATTCTGTTGTTTTCCTCTATTTCTTTGCATTGATTGCTGAGGACGGCTTTCTTATCTCTCCTTGATATTCTTTGGAACTCTGCATTCAGATGCTTATATCTTTCCTCTTCTCTTTTGCCTTTTGCTTCTCTTCTTTCCACAGCTATTTGTAAGGCCTCCCCAGAAAGCCATTTTGCTTTTTTTGCATTTCTTTTCCATGAGGGTGGTCTTGATTGCTGTCTCCTGTACAATGTCATGAATCTCCGTCCATAGTTCATCAGGCACTCTGTCTATCAAATTTAGTCCCTTAAATCTATTCTCACTTCCACTGTCTAATTATAAGTGATTTGATTTAGGTCATATCTGAATGGTCTAGTGGTTTTCCCCACTTTCTTTAGTTTAAGTCTGAATTTGGCATAAGGAGTTCATGATCTGAGCCACAGTCAGCTCCCGTCTTGTTTTTGCTGACTGTATAGAGCTTCTCCATCTTTGACTGCAAAGAATATAATCAATCTGATTAATGTAACTCAAATACTCAAGAGAGGATTTGTTTTGGAAAACCTTGTGATAGATGTTTGTCTATTGACTTCTGAACTGTTTCTTCAAGTTTCATATAAAAGGAATCTACTAACTAATCATGAGTTTGGCAAATATAAAACTTTTGATGTTTGACTACCCCTAATTATGTAATATTCTGGTGCATTCGTCTACCTGATAGGTGTGGTAACCAAACTATAGAGTGCACTCACCTACCCCTGTGATCCCCATCCCTTGGCATTTACACTTCTGTATCCTTCCCTCCTTCTGAGTGTTAGAGGGACCTCTGAGTTGATTATCACCAAAAGGACACAGCAAAGGAATGAGATTTCACATCCATGATTATATCATGTTCTGAAAATCTGTCAGGCAGCTGACTCCCTAGACAATCTCTTTCTCTATTTACTTTGCAAAAGTAAGTGGCTATGTTGGAAGACCACATGGTGATGAACTAGCATCCAAGAGTTGGGGGCAGCCTCCAGCTGACATCCAGCAGGGAAGTGCACAATCATCTTTAACACTGCCAGGAAAATTAATTCCACTAACAGTCTGAGAGGTGCATTGAAGGTCTTCTCTTTCCTGTCACCCCAGGAATCTCCTTGTGAGATGCAGCCTGACGGATATGTTTGTGAGACCCTGCTAAGTTGTTCACAGAATCCTGACAGTACAATGTGATTTAAAAAAAAAAAAAAATGCATTTTAAGTGTCTTGTTGATCCTGTTCATGACATCAATTGTCTCGCTGTATATCACTGAGGCACTGTTTGTGTAACCCAGAGTAAGCAAACCACGAACTAAGAGGCTGGAAGAAGACTCGAGGAGCTGTAGGAACTGCAGACACGTTTATTCTCTCCTGGCTGGCATAGCAGCCATAGTAGCAGACATAACATAACATAACATAACATAACAGCACACAAACCTTCAGGGTTTTCCGAGGTGAAGCTTATACCTGCATCCTGCCGCACATGCATAGTGCCATGAGTGATCTCAGCCATGCAAAGTCATAGTTTACAGAACATGGAGAAAGAGGGCATGAGAGTATGGGGCAAGAGAGTCCGACTGGTACAATCTGCTTAATTTCCCAACATTACACCAACAAGTTTGAGGAAATTCTTGTGTGACCATAGATGTGTGGGTGGGTGGGTATGCTCAGTCACTCAGTCGTGTCTGACTCTATGCCACCCCATGGACTGTAGCCCGCCAGGCTCCTCTGTCCACGGGATTCCCCAGACAAGAAAACTGGATTGGTTTCCATTTCTTTCTGCAGGGGATCTTCCCAACCCAGGGATGGAATTTGCGGCTCCTGCCCCATCTCCTGGATTGCAGGAGGATTCTTTACCCTGATAGAAAAGTAGCCATAGTAAATTTACACAATAAAGTTGTGAGAGACCTGGATCTTAACAGTCTCTTAAGTAAATGTAAAGTTTGCTTCTCATAAATAAAAAGTGCTTCTCCGAAAATAAGTCTCTGACATGTCATTGATAATAATTTAATTCTTTTTATTTCTTTTTTTAAAATGTGTGTGTTTCACACATTTTATGTTTAAAATATGGTGTGATAAGAAAGCTGTTCCAAAATCAAAAAGAATTGTTCAATTTTCCCTTATAGAAGAAAATTTCTAGGAGCAAGATTTGAATAAAATACAGGTACTAGTCTAAAATGTACATATTAATCATATGTACCTGTATTATACCTGGAATTGTTTTAATGTCATAAATAGTTCAATGTTACACATATTGGGATTTGGGGTTAGGAGCACATGTTCAGTTCAGTTCAGTCACTCAGTCATGTCTGACTCTTTGCGACCCCATGTTACAACTGCAAAATAAGACTAGTTACAAGAAAGCTGAATTAAATGCAATTAATTAAATGTAATTAATTAAATTTTGGCAATACTTGTGATTAATTAAAAGAACTTCAGAATATGGTTGTTAAGAAACGTATGTCTTTCCTTTGTTGTATAAGTCATATTTAAATGTAAAGAGACAGATGAATGTGTAAAATGTAACTTAAACAGTATTTGCCATCTTTGACAGGAGGAAGTTAGGAAGCTAGAATAAGCTTTTACCACTAGCGAAAAAAACCAACAGGGATGTTGTGTTTGGGGCCTGGGACACTGGTCACTGACAAGACAGAGAGGTCAGACTCTGCTTTTTCCTTAATAAGTCTTTGCTAAAATGTATTTAATCTTTAAGAATTGCATCACGCTGTTCAATAGTTGTGCCATGATAAATGAGAAACTTCAGAAGTAAGGCTACCATAGCTAATTAACACATGATTAAAAAAAAAATTCTGAAGTTCATGGAGGATCTTTGTTCTGGCTTCAGTGTATAATCAAATGTGATTGGAATAACATGACTTATAAAGGGACATTATTGAAAGATAAAAGAAGGACTATAGCTTAATTATAGTCTAATTAACACTGAACCGATAGGGGGGAAATGTAACAAGAACAGCCCCAATAAATGAATAAACTTTGTTTTTATGAGTAAAAGGCATGGAAATTTAACTGGATGTATGTAGGAAAACTCTTGCCATGGTAAATTATAATGACAGGCTTAGGAATTTTAGGACAGAGAATTTTCATGTACCTGTCTATATCCAGGTCACAACAGTGCTCCAAATTCACATTGAAGTTATTTCTTAATTATATTCCCCCAAATTAGCAGACTAAAAGAGGCTGTTTAGAGAAGGAAATGGCAACCCACTCCAGTATTCTTGCCTAGAGAATCCCATGGAGAGAAGAGCCTGATGGGCTAAAGTCTATGGGGTCGCACAGAGTCAGAGACGACTAAAGCAACTTAGCATGCATGCATGTATTGGAGAAGGAAATGGCAATCCACTCCAGTATTCTTGCCTAGAGGGTCCCATGGACAAAGGAGCCTGGTGGGCTGTGGTCTTTGGGGTCGAACAGAGTCGGACATGACTGAAGCGACTTAGCAGCAGCAGCAGCAAAGGAGGCTGTTATTAAATGGCTAGCAATGAATGCTCAGTATAGTCATACTATGATATGAGGGTGAGCAGAGTATATTTTATACAGAGTACATATACTTTATATAGAGTACACATACTTAATATACAGCATTTTTTGCAAGGCACTTAAACAACAACAACAACAACAAACAAGCCAAATGTCAAATTGTGGGACTCCTCTACTCCACAATCTGAGAATGTAAAAACATGGCTAGATTCCAAGAGAATTGCACAAACATTAAAAAAAAAATTGAATTGGAGGAACTACAGGTGATCTGTTTCATAGTTTATATCTTTTGCTAGACAGATTGGACATTCTGTGAGGTGGAAAGCACATAGAGTTTCTTGTCATCAATCAGCCTAACATGGTCTTATAAAATCTGCCCTGTATAGATGCAAAATTATCAGTAATTTTTTTCTTGTTCAGTTGAGACCAAGAATTCCTCTTCTCTCTTCTAGACAGGAGTTATGAGTGATATTGTGTCCTTTTAAAAAGATAGGTTGAAATTCTAACCCATATATTAGAAATATTATCTTTTATTTACAGCAGTGTTGTTGCAGATGTAATTACTTAAGTTTAGGTGTACTGCAGTAGGGTGGGCCCTAATCCCACATGACTGGTGGGCCTCCTAAGAAGATGGGCATGTGAAGACACAGAGACCAAAGGAGAATACCTGGTGATGGCACAGTCAGAAATATGAGAGTGAAGTGCATCAAGGGTTGCTAGTGATACAGCAACTAAAAGTCTTGGTCAGATTTTCTCCAAGAACATCAAGAAACTTTATACCTGTAGTTACCTTGGCTTTTTGTTTAGGCTCTGAAACTGCAAGATGATTATTTTCTACTGTTTTAAGTCACTAGTTTATAGTACTTTGTTGTGGCAACTCAAGGAAACTTGTAAAAGGGATGTTCATTTTCTTTCTGAATAATATGTTTCAAAGACATGAGAATTTATACAGTCTCATAGAAACCATAGAGGCCTATGATAATATGGACTACATATTAAATAGTGACAGGAGTAAGTCCACTCAATCATTTGAAATTGAAAACAACAAGAACAACAACAACAAAATTTTACTTTTCCTTTCCAATATACCCCTCCAATCCTGTTCATCCTGATCATATTAATGTTATTCACATCATTTTCACAGAATTTCCCCAACCGGTGAATGTGAGTAGCTTGAAATTTAAAATTATAGGGGGAAATCATACAACTTGTTGGACATCAGATAATGCTTAGCTGGTCTGGGCAAGACCAGGACAAGAGAAACTTTATTAGGAGATAGTATTTGTTCACTTTTATTCTTCCAAATGTTTAAATTAATGCTAATCAGTTCAGTTCAGTCACTCAGGCGTGTCTGACTCTTTGCGATACCATGAATCACAGCACTTCAGGCCTCCCTGTCCATCACCAACTCCTGGAGTTCACTCAAACTCACATCTATTGAGTCAGTGATGCCATCCAGCCATCTCATCCTTGGTCGTCCCCTTCTTCTCCTGCCCCCAATCCCTCCCAACATCAGTCTTTTCCAATGAGTCAATTCTTCGCATGAGATGGCCAAAGTACTGGAGTTTCAGCTTTAGCATCATTCCTTCCAAAGAAATCCCAGGGCTGATCTCCTTTTGAATGGACTGGTTGGATCTCCTTTCAGTCCAAGGGACTCTCAAGAGTCTTCTCCAACACCACAGTTCAAAAGCATCAATTCTTCAGCGCTCAGCCTTCTTCACAGTCCAACTCTCACATCCGTACATGACCACAGGAAAAACCATAGCCTTGAATAGACGGATCATAGTCGGCAAGGTAATGTCTCTGCTTTTGAATATGCTATCTAGGTTGGTCATAACTTTTCTTCCAAGGAGTAAGAGTCTTTTAATTTCATGGCTGCAGTCACCATCTGCAGTGATTTTGGAGCCCCCCAAAATAAAGTCTGATACTGTTTTTACTGTTTCCCCGTCTATGTCCCATGAAGTGATGGGACCGGATGCCATGATCTTCGTTTTCTGAATGTTGAGCTTTAGGCCAACTTTTTCACTCTCCACTTTCCCTTTCATCAAGAGACTTTTTAGTTCCTCTTCACTTTCTGCCATAAGGGTGGTGTCATCTGCAGATCTGAGGTTATTGATATTTCTCCTGGCAATCTTGATTCCAGCCTGTGTTTCTTCCAGTCCAGCATTTTACTAATGCTATAAAAGAAATGTTAATGCATAACATATAGTGGGTACCTAAATGCAGATACTTATTGAATGCTTTATGTAACACTTTATGAAAATACTTAGTACTCGTGATAGTATTATAAAGTATTTTCTATTATAGCTCTTTAGAAGTTCAGAAACTCACACACAGGGACTTTAAGGGACTTTCTCAAAGTTTCTGATCTGAAAAGCGGCAGACCTGGGAACTGATGTAGGTGCTATGATTCAGAGCTCAGATTTGCAACCTCACTATTTTCTCTGTAATGAAGCTGCCTGTGTGTCAGTACATGAGATATAATGAGTTCATTTTCATTGCTTAACCCAAGAGCCTTAGACTCCTATGCACAGCAGGTCCTATGAAATTATCTGGCTTTTCTTTGAGGTGAGTGCCAACTTGGCTCCCTACACTGATGTGGGTTAATAATGAACAAGTGTAACACTGGGTCAAGTAGGTTTAGTCAACTTAATTAAACCCACTATGCTTATTATTACTGCTCCTGAAAAGGCAGTATAGTGACAAGATTATAGTTCTGTCTTATTGGTTTAATAAAACAATGCACAGGGGTTGAGGATGATCCCTGACCCAATAGGAGTGATGTGCCATTTTACTTTTAGGTCATGTTAACCTGGCACTATTGACATGGAAATCTCTCAGTTTGCACTGTAGTGTATGTTCATCTAAGAAGAAAAGGCAATGGAATTGGATATTGCGTGTAACTGCCAACAATATAAATATCAATTAAGAGCAAATTCAATGCCTTTAATGGCGATCTCTCAGGTGTAAGCATAAAAACACCCATTCCTGGAAACTTAGCTCTTTATTTCCAGAACAAGTGTCATATTTGGCTTAATTATTTGGTTGCTGAGCCTGAAGGAAACATCTTTTGCTTTCATTAATCTTTCAAAGCTGAAGGACAGAAGTGTTTCTGTAACATAAAGAGAATTACACCCTTTTATACTCAATTGGGAGAAAAAAGTGAAGGAGTGAAATTTTCTACCTGAAAACAACTCCACATAGAAGAGCAAAAGTTCATTTATTTGTCTTGTGAAATGCGAACAGATTCTGGGAGTCCATCACATACAGAAATTTAAACAAATCCTAATCACATTAAATGATTTATGTAAATTTTAAAAAGAGAGGAAATTAAAATGTGAGATCTTCTATGGTCTGTTTGTCTTACCTCAACTGACATGAACATTTTTTTCATATATACCATGCTTTAATATCGTACTTGGGCTTGCTTCACAATGCACTGAGAAAAATATCACTGAATATAATGCTGCCAGGGTGTCCTTCAGTTATCTGCTGCTGCAAACCATACATTTTCAGTACTTAGTGGCATAAAACAATGATGTATTGTTTCTTGCAACCCAGTGGCATTGACATTTGCATTCAGCCAGGAGCTCAGGGAAGAGTAGAACTTCCAAGTAGATATTTCAAGTCTAAAATTTGTCTATAATTGTTGATATTGTTGTTGTTCAGCTGCTAAGTCATATCCAAATCTTGGTTTTCCCATGGACTGTAGCACACCAGGCTTCTTTTTCATCCACTGTTTCCAAGAGTTTACTAAAAATTATTTCCATTGAGTTGGTGATGCTATCCAACGATCTTATCCTGTGCTGCCTTCTTCCCCTTTTGTCTTCAGTTTTTCCCAGCATCAGGGTCTTTTCCAATGAGTTGGCCCTTCTCATCAAGTGGCAAAGTATTGGTCCTTCACTTTCAGCAATAATCCTTCCAATGAATAATCAGGGTTGATTTCCTATAAGACTGATTAATTTGACCTCCTTATAGCCCAAGGGACTCTCAAGAATCTTCTCCAACACGACAATTGGAAAGCATTAATTCTTCAGCCATCAGCCCTCTTTATAGTCCAATTCTCCCATCTGTACATGACTGCTGGAAAAAATCATAGCTTTGAATATATGGACCTTTGTTGGCAAAGTGATGTCTCTGTTTTTTAATACACTGTCTAGACTTCTCGTGGCTTTTGTTCCAAGGAGCAAGCATTTTTTAATTCTGTGCATGAAGTCACTGTCCTCAGTGATTTTGGAGCCCAAGAAAATAAAATCTGTCACTGTTTCCATTTTTGTTTCCCCATATATGCCATGAAGTGATGAGATCAGATGCTATATCTTAGTGTTTTTTTTGTTTTTTTTTTTTAATACTGAGTTCCAGCTTCTTTATTTTCCTCTTTTACCTCCATAAAGAGGATGGTCTTTAGTTCCTCTTCACTTTCTTCCTTTACAGTGGTATCATTTACATATCTGAGATTGTTTATATTTTTCCCAGCAATTTTGATTCCAACTTGTGATTCATTCAGTCCAGGATTTTGCATGATGTACTTTGCATAGAAGTGAAATAATCAGTGTAACAATATACAGCCTTGTGGTACTCCTTTTCAATTCTGAACTAGTCACTTATTCCATGTCTGATTCTCTTGTTTCTTGAGCCACATACACATCTCTCAGGAGACAGGTAAAGTGGTTTGATATTCCTATCTAACAGTTTTTCACAATATTTTATGATATAAGTCTAAGGCTTTAGTGTAGTCTTTGAAGAAGAAGTAGATGTTTTTCTGGAACTCTCATGGATTCTCTATGATCCAACAAATGTTGGAAAATTGATCTCTGGTTCCTCTGCCTTTTCTAAATCCAGCTTGTACATCTGAAAGTTCTCAGTTCACATACTGCTGAAGCTTAGCTTGAAGGATTTTGAGCATAACCTTGGTTGCATGTAAAATGAGTGAAATTGTACATCTACACAATTGAATGTCTATACAGAGCCTCTCACTTTTCAGTAAAGAATCACCAGTTACTTACTTCACAGGATTATACCTGACCTCCAACATGAGATGTTCTGAGAAGATAAGCCTCAGTTCACAAAAATCTGTTAATCCTCTGTTTGTATCGCTTTTGCTAATAACAAGTCTGCCAAAGTAAGTCAGATAGTCAAACCCAGGATTAAGATGGGTAAGAGCCATCCAAAAGTATGAATACTGGAAATATGGTTCTTCAAGGGTCATCAATGTACTTTACTCTAGGGAGAAACAATGACCAATTATACACAGAGTGACAAGTGAAAAACTTCTTATGCTTCTTTTCCTTTCAAGGAGGGGGAATCCCTCAGCAGTGCTCAGATTTTGAAAACATTTTGGGAAAACAAATCTTACCAATAAGGAGTCAGAAAGTCATGTGAGTCTTTTTGATTATTCAGTTCAGTTCAGTAGCTCAGTCGTGTCTGACTCTTTGCGACTCCATGGACTGCAGCAGGCCAGGCCTCCCTGTCCATTACCAACTCCCATAGTATACCCAAACTCATGTCCATTGAGTTGGTGATGCCATCCAACCATCGCATCCTCTGTCATTCCCTTCTCCTCCTGCACTCAATCTTTCCCAGCATTAGGGTCTTTTCAAATGAGTCAGTTCTTCACATCAGGTGGCCAAAGTACTGGAGTTTCAGTTCAACATCAGTCCTACCAATGAACATTCAGGACTGATTTATTTTAGGATGGACTGGTTGGATCTCCATGCAGTCCAAGTATACCTTAATGTAATTTTAAATAGAAAATAACTAAAGTGTGTAAAAAATGTTTCAACTTAGAGTGACTTGTTATTTTGAGTATTTCTCTAACAGACAAAGAAAGGAAGAAAGTCCTAATTAATTTCTAGTTTTATACAGGGTGCTCATCTGATATTGTTCAGTTACACCCCAATAATGTTGCCTCAAAGTTTTCCATGTCCTAATCTTTGATCCCTGGTGGTGCATTGGTAAAGAATTTACCTGCGATGCAAAAGATAATCCTGGAGACAATGCAAGAGATGCAGTTTCCATCAGTGGTGAAGAAGATACCATGGAAAGGAAATGGTAACCCACTTCAGTATTCTTGCTTAGGAAATCCCAAGGATAGAAGAGCCTGGTAGGCTGCAGTCCAAGGGGTCGCAAGGAATCAAACACAATTTAGTGACTAAACAACAATAACAACAATCCCTGATCCAGTTTATTGCATTAAATGACCAAAGACTTTGCAGATGTGATTAAATGAAGGATTCTGGCATCAGAAGATTATCATGGATTATAAGGTTGGCCCAATGTAATCACTTAGTACATAAGAGGAGAATCAGAGGCAAAGGTGTGCTGAAGGAAGCACTGGGTCCAGATAACACAACTGCTGGCTTTGATGATAGAGGAAGGACCCTGAACCAATAGGTATGCAAATGGCCTAAGAAGTCCAGGGAAGGCAACATTCTCCCCTTAAAGCTCCAGAAGAAACTGGCCCTCCAGATACCTTGACTTTGGCTATGTGAAGCTAATTTTGGACTTCCGGCTTCCGAAACTTAAAACAATATTGTTGTAACAAGCTAACTGTGATATATATATATGTTTTTTTTTCAGTTCAGTTCAGTCATTCAGTCGTGTGTGACTCTTTCTGACCCCAGGCCTCCCTGTCCATCACCATCTCCCAGAGTTCACTCAAACTCACGTCTATCGAATCAGTGATGCCATCCAGCCATCTCATCCTCTGTCGTCCCCTTGTCCTCCTGCCCCCAATCGCTCCCACCATTAGAGTCTTTTCCAATGAGTCAAGTCTTGGCATGAGGTGGCCAAAGTACTGGAGTTTCAGCTTTAGCATCATTCCTTCCAAAGAACACCCAGGGCTGATCTCCTTAAGAATGGACTGGTTGGATCTCCTTGCAGTCCAAGGGGCTATCAAGAGTCTTCTCCAACACCACAGTGCAAAAGAATCAATTATTCAGCACTCAGCTTTCTTCATAGTCCAACTCTCACATCCATACATGACCATTGGAAAAACCATAGCCTTGACTAGACAGACCTTTGTTGGCAAAGTAATGTCTCTGCTTTTCAATATGCTATCTAGGTTGGTCATAACTTTTCTTCCAAGGAGTAAGCATATTTTTTTATAGCACCAATAAAAAAACTAATTCAATTGTCTCAAAAAAAGAAGTACAATGATAGTTTGGACAAAAGTACTGATACTGTTGAGCTGGAAATTGTAGTAAGTATTCAGCAAGCACCTCAGACATATAAAGTTATATAACATATGAAGGAGACATTTAGGGGAATAGAGGAGTGTTGGACAGTTCAGGCATCCTTCTCAGGAAAACTCTGCAGTGGGTAATTGAGAGAGTAACAGAGACAATATATGAAGATATAAGATATGAGAAATAAAAAGTACCTCACAACCAAACTCAATTTAAAAATTATAACCCAGAATTGCAGAATAATAAAGATGAAGGGACTATCCTAAAAGACCAAGAGCAAAACTGAATCAATGACTATTTAGGTAAAGGTGGATTTCTCAATTATTTCTAGGGAAATAATTTGATGTGAAGTATAAACGAAACACAAAGAAGAAATGGGATGCAAAGACAGTTTAGTGGAGATTTTAATAAAATACTTTCATAATTTTAACCATTTAACTGAAAAGGAAAATCATTTTTTTAATTATTAAATTTATTTTATTAATGTAAAGGTAAATTGGGCTTCTCAGGTGGCACAGTGGTAAAGAATCTGCCTGTCAATGTAGCAGATGCAAGAGACAGGGTTTGATACCTGGATTAGGAATACCCCCTGGAGGAGGAACTCAGTTCATTCCAGCATTCTTGCCTGGAAAACCCCATGGACAATGGAGCCTGGAGGGCTAAAGTGTATGGACTTGCAAAGAATTGAACATGACTGAGTGACTAAGTATTGAGAATGCAAAGGTGAATTAAAATTAATTTTACATCAAAGAAGGGGAATTTGGAGAAAGGGTAAATGAGGCTGACCTTGTCTCTTTTATGGGGAGCACAGATGATTCAGATAGTTGTACATATCTTTCAGACAAAAATATATATGAAATTTTCTCTGTATAAATAGCATTTGAAACATCATTTTGCATATGATAATTTAATGATGATGTACAGTAACAGTTTTGCTCTCTTTGGAGGAAAAAAAAATACTAGACTCCTACCATACATTATAGCAAAATACAATCCAATTGAATCAAATCCATTTCTTCCAGTAAATATTTACTAAGTGCCACCTGTATGCCAGATACTTTATTGTAATTGGAGATATAAGAAAGAGTTCCTGCTATGTATCAGTTAGGAGTAATAAATGCACTATTATAACACAGTAGAATGTAATATAATGGTATCATGGGACATTATAATAGATAATAACATGTACCATGAAGCAAAGGGCTTCCCTGGTGACTCAAATGGTAAAGCATCTATCTTTACCAAAACAGGAGACCTGAGTTCAACCCTGGGTCAAGAAGATCTCTTGGAGAAGAGAATAGCAACTCACTCCAGTATTATTGCCTAGAAAATTCCATAGACAGAGGAGCCTGGTGGACTATATTCCATGTGGTTATAGAGTCAGACACAACTGAGAGACTAACACACACACTTACACACTGTAAAGAAAAATGAATCAGGTTTAAATGCTGGAGTGTGTTTGTGTATATTACTCTGTGATGCTTTTGAATTGTGGTTTTGGAGAAGATTCTTTAGAGTCCCTTGGACTGCAAGGAGATCCAACCAGTCCATTCTGAAAGAGATCAGCACTGGGATTTCCTTGGAAAGAATGATGCTAAAGCTGAAACTCCAGTACTTTGGCCACATCATGCGAAGAGTTGCTGCTGCTGCTGCTGCTAAGTCGCTTCAGTCCTGTCTGACTCTGTGCGACCCCGTAGACGGCAGCCCACCAGGATCCCCCATCCCTGGGATTCTCCAGGCAAGAACACTGGACTGGGTTGCCATTTCTTTCTCCAATGCATGAAAGTGAAAAGTGAAAGTGAAGTCAATCAGTCGTGTCCGACTCTTCGCGATCCCATGGACTTTAGCCTACCAGGCTCCTCCATCCATGGGATTTTCCGGGCAAGAGTCCTGGAGTGGGGTGCCATTGCCGTCTTTGACTCAATGGAAAAGACTCTGATGCTGGGAGGGATTGGGAGCAGGAGGAGAAGGGGACGACAGAGGATGAGATGGCTGGATGGCATCATGGACTCGATGGACGTGAGTCTGAGTGAACTCTGGGAGTTGTTGATGGACAGGGAGGCCTAGCGTGCTGCGATTCATGGGGTCACAAAGAGTTGGACACACTGAGCAGCTGAACTGAACTGATAGAGTACTCAGGAACATTCTGTCTGAGAGAGACATTTGAGCATATACCAGGATGAAGTGAACGGAAGATGTTAGGAAAATTAAAATGGAGGAAGTCTTCTTCAGGCTTCAGAGACAAGAAAGTAGAGCAGGGCTCTGACCTTGCTTTTTACCTGCCTGGACATTGCCATGACTATGCACCTGCCCCTGACTGCACCAATTGTTATCAGTAATCCAGGCAACTCTATAGATAAGATAGAGAGTGAGTCTTAGAATTCTTGCATCACTAGAGGTCTGGCCAACCATGCCAGGGGTTTAAAACAAAAACCCTATAACTAGCAAGATATTAATAAAACAAATAGCACTGTAAAAAGTTTAAAGTGAAAACAGAGCTGCATTTTTTTTTTTTTTCTTTTTTAGTAAAATGATGATGTTATCAGTTTGAGGCCTGGGATTATAAATGGACTTTTCAGGTGACACTAGAGGTAAAAAATCTGCCTGCCATTGCAGAAGCTATAAGAGATGCAGGTTCAATCCCTGGGTCAGTAAGATTTCCTGGAGGAGGGCATGGCCACCCGCTCCAGTATTTTTGCCTGAAGAATCCCATGGATAGGGGAGCGTAGCAGAATCCATGCAGTTGCCATAGTCAGACATGACTGAAGCAAGTTAAAATGGATGGACACACATTATAAGCAGAAACCCCCAAACTTCAATTTGAAATTTCACCCATGGGGTGGAAACACTTCCAGGGACTTATTCCCAATTGGGACTCCAGCTTGGTGTTACACAGAACTTCCTAGGGCTGTTTGAATTTGAATATTAGTTGGCACAGTTCTGTGATTTACGTGCTGTTACTTTCCTCTTGTTGTTATTCAGTTGCTCAGTCATATCTGACTGTTTGTGACCCTATGGACTGCATCATGCCAGGCTTCCCTGTCCTGCACTATCTCCTGGACCTTGCACAAACTCATGTTCATTGAATTGATGACGTCATCCAACAATCTCATCCTCTATCGGTTCTTTTTCCTCCTGCCCTCAATCTTTCCCAGCATCAGGCTGTTTTCCAGTGAGTTGGCTCTTTACATCAGGTGGTCAAAGTACTGGAGCATCAGCTTCAGCATCAGTCCTTCTAATGAATAGTCAGGCTTGATTTCCTTTAGTATTGACTGGTTTGATCTCCTTGCTGTCCAAGGGACTCTCAAGAGTCTTCTCCAGAACCACAGTTTGAAGGCATCGAATTTTCACTGCTCAGTCTTCTTTTTTTTTTTTTTTTTT
>SJYQ01000925.1:402706-427349 GCA_006410935.1 Redunca redunca | reverse complement strand
TTTTTATTTTTTTTTTTTAACTTTTAAAATTTTTATTTTAACTTTAGTTTACTTTACATTACTGTATTGGTTTTGCCAAACATTGACACGAATTCACCACGAGTGCTCAGTCTTCTTTATGGTCCAACTTTCACATCCATGCATGACTTCAGGAAAAATCACAGCTTTGACTAGATAGACATTTGTAGTAAAATAATGTCTCTGCTTTTTAATACGTTGTATAGGTTTGTCATTGCTTTTCTTCCAAGGAGCAAACATCTTTTAATTTCATGGCTGCAGTCACCATCAACAGTGATTTTGGAACCAAAGAAAATAAATTACTGTAATTCCATGAAATGATGGGACCAGACGCCATGATCTTAGTTTTTGGATTGTTGAGTTTTAAACAAGCTATTTCACTCTCCTCTTTCAACTTTATCAAGAGGCTCTTCACTTTCTGCCGTAAAGGTGGTGTCATCTGCCTACCTGAGATTATTGATTCCATCCAGCAATTTTGATTCCATCTTGTGATTCACACAGCCCAGCATTTTGTGTGATGTACTCTGCATATAAGTTAAATAAGCAGAGTGACAATATACAGCCTTGATATACTCCTTTCCCAATTTGAAACTAGTCAGTTGTTCCATGTCCCTCCCATCAGGAAGCTTGCACAAGCCTCTTATTCTCATCCATCAGTGGGCAGACAGAATGAAAATCACAGTCATAAAAACTAACCAAACTGATCACATGGACCACAGCCTTGCCGCATCAATGAAACTATGAGCCATGTTGTGTTGGGCCACCCAAGATGAATGGGTCATAGTGGAGAGTTCTGACAAAATGGGAAGGGAATGGCAAACCACTTCAGCATTTTTACCATGAGAACCCTATGAAGAGTACTCTCCTCTACTTTTTCTATTTGTCTTTTCTTTTAATAATTTTGTATTGAAGGCAAGTTAGATAATTCTATATTATATATGAAAACTGGTTATTTGTGTGTAACAAATGGATTATGAGAAAAAAAAGGGAAAAAAATTCCTAGGAGAAGAAATTGAATTGTATGAGCCCTGAGGTGGGAATAAACTAGATATTTTCCATGGAAGCCAGATCAATGTAGAGGAGTAGGGTGAGTGGGGGAAAGTCAGGTGGGAGGTGACACAGGTCTCTGGATGTGGCCCAGATCATATGGGTTGGCTCCATTTGAGGGTTTACATTTTCATCTGGATAAAATAGAAAAGATGCTGGAGGGCTTTGAGCAGGGAAGTGATGTATCAGAGGAGTTTTATCCATTTTACCCTGGGAGGTTACTCTCTTATATGCCTCACAGAGATTCTGGTTTTATGAAGACTGTCTGATCAGATCCTCTTCTTCAAAACACAGACTCTGAGTACATCTCCCATCACTCCCCATCCAGATAAACTCTAAACTGTACAATCAGTTGGCTTCTAAGACAACATCTCTACTTACTCTCACCCCTCTAAGAATGTATGCTGTTAATGTGCTTCTGATTTCCAGAATAATTTCTTAATTTACTGTCAGCTTAATCATATATTTAAGAATCTGTATGCAGAGTGTAGCAGTCCTCTCAGCAGTGAGTAGCCTGAGGACAATCTATAAAACAGATTCTTGTTTCCCTCATTTCAGTGAAAGGAGTTTGGCCAAGAATATAAACTGTTACTTCTGTTTCACTCTGACTGGGGACCTTCTGCTTTATGTTATTGTATTTGCACAATTATTTCTTACTTGACTATCTTGGGAACGGTTCAGTTTTATTTTATTTTGTAAATCTGTTTTTTCTTTTTTTCTTTTTTTTTTTTTCTTTGCTTGGATTGCCTCATAATTAATTTGTAACTACATATTTATTGTCTAATGAGAGTTATTGGACTAGAGAAGGTGGGTATTGATGGACAGAAATCATGGAGTCTCTGTCCTCGCTCTGCTTATAGTTCAACTGCAAATACACACAATGACCACAAGTGAATAATTGTTGGATCCTGGTGTAACCAAGCAGAACCCTACAGGATATTCTGAGAATAAACCTCCACCCATGTCCTCCACCTGCCTTTCATTTGTAGAAAAACTTTTAACCAAAGAACAAATTTAATTAAGGATGTGATAAAATATAGAACAAAATGAAAACAATCAACCAAGACAAAATAATACTTAGTCATTAAACAAAGTCAAGGACATTTAGCTCTTCCTCCGAGACTGTGAATAATATTCTGAGCCATGTCTTTGTGCTATTTTGAAGATGCCCACCAGGTGGAAGAAGTTAACTAGATGCTGTCCACAAGCACAAATACCCGAGACTGCCTGGAACCAGGAAAATAATGATGACTCCCGATCACCTAACCACCAACCAGTCAGGAGAATGTCAATGAGTTGACCACGCCCTGCTCCTTGAACACACTAAGACTCCTCACTGCCCCCTCCAGGGTGCATCAGTCAGTCTCAGGGGCATTTACCCACTGTGGTCTACTTTTCCTCACAAAACAGTAAAAACAACCCTTTTCTACTTCATCCAAAGCTCTCTCTCCATACTTCTATTTGGTACCAGTGAACAGAAACTGAGTTTTGGAAACACTGGGAGACAATCTGATGGATATGCCCAAGCCAAAGTGTTCAGGAAGGCTCCCCTGAGGAGGACAGTGACAAGATGACAGAAAGAAAAGAATACTTAAGGAACATCAAGCAAAATGTATGACAGTAGTTAAGGTAATGCAGGTTGGATATTAGGAAGTGAAACCAGGCTAGTTTGTCTGTATCAGAGAGAACTATAGGCACAGGGTATAGAGCTGCATCTGGAGCATGCGCCACAGAGGTAAGGCTCAGGATGTCAGAGGACAGTATTATGAACACGTTGTCAGTGGAAAGACTTATACCTCAACATTTAATTAAGTGAAAATTTTCTACTTTTCTAATCTGCTTTAAAACACATGAACATTTTTTGTATACATATTTTGTTTATTGAAGCAATTTTCCATTTTTTCCAACATCACTGAAGGTTAATGAGTTCAGTCTGTCAGTCGTGTCCAACTTTTTGTGACCCCATGAACTGCAATACACCAGGCTTCCCTGTACGTCACCAACTCCCAGAGCTTACTCAAACCCATGTCCATCAAGTCGGTAATGCCATCCAACCATCTCATCCTCTGTCATCCCCTTCTCTTCCTGCCTTCAATCTTTCCCAGCATCAGGGTCATTTCCAACCAGTCAGTTCTTTGCATCAGGTGGCCAAAGTATTGGAGTTTCAGTTTCAGCATCAGTCCTTCCAATGAATATTCAGGACTGATTTCCTTTAGGAATGACCGGTTAGATCTCCTTGCAGTCGCCTCCAACACCACAGTTCAAAAGCATCATTCCTTCAGTGCTCAGCTTTCTTTATAGTCCAACTCTCACATCCATACATGACTACTGGAAAAACCATAGCTTTGACTAGACAGACGTTTGTTAGCAAAGCAATGTCTCTGCTTTTTAATATGCTGTCTAGGTTGGTCATAGCTTTTCTTCTAAGGAGCAAGTGTCTTTTAATTTCATGGCTTCAGTTACCATCTGCAGTGATTCTGGAACCCCAAAAAGTACAGTGTCTCACTGTTCCATTGTTGCCCCATCTATTTGTCATGAAATGATGGGATTGGATGCGTTGGCCTTCATTTTTTGAATGTTGAGATGAATATTTACTTCTAAATTTTTGTAAAACACTTTTTAACAGTGTATTTTATAGACAAGGAGCATCATTATTCAGTCTTCCATTTTGATCTTTATGCCTTTGTGAATTATCATTTCAGGTAGGATAGTCTTTGGGGAAAAATTGTGACATTGAAATAACCACACTAATGGTTAAAGCAAGATTTTACAAGTTGATTGTTAAAAATAATACTTTATTGTCAACAGGATGTTTATACTATTATCAAATTGTAAAATAAACTTAAAAAGACTTTTACTGTTGTTAGGGGAAATAAATGAATAATCTTTTTTAAGCTTCACAGACAAAACAGAGAAGCAGAGCAGGCATCTGACCTTGCTTCTAACCTGCCTGGCCATTACCCTGACTGGGAATAGACTGTGAATGACTGCCTGCTGTGAAAGAAAGACTTGCAGCACTGTGGATAAGATCGGGGAGGAATCTTGAGATTTTTGAGCCTCTGGAGGGGACCTGGACAACCAAGCCCCAGGCTTAGCAGCATTCCAAGTTTTATAAGACAAAGCAAATGGTATTAACAGAAAACTACAGCTACAGTTTGGTCACAGATTGATGATATAAGTTTGTGACCATCCTGGGATTATAAACTGGAATCCCGAATTGGAATCTTTGAAGTCTCACCCACGAGCAGACTCACTGCCTGGGACCCTGTTCCAATTGGGACTCTAGATGTGCTGTGACATGGGACTTCCCACCGCTTTTTAAGTCTGGATGTTGGTCAAAACACAATTTGGTGATGTACTGTTTCTCTCTGCTCTTTCTCTTTTCTTTAAATGGTAGTATAGTGAAAGTAAGCTAGATAACTCTTTAATAAATAGCTGTATTATTTATTTGTATATAATGTGATGCTTATTTTGTTAACAAATCCTTTGAGCCTGAGATGAAAGTGAAAACTTTTGGCAAAACAGTTTTTAGAAATAGATTTTGTAGCTTTTATAATTTAGTGAATGTATCTGAACAATAGTTCATTCATGCATATATGTCATATCTATGTGTGTGCATGTGTATACATGGAACAAAAGTAAGGTACGTGGATTTTGCATTATTTAAATAATGATGCATACAGATATGCTCTAAGAAACAGAAGCCACTGAATTCAGGCAATGGTATTCTTTTGGGGAATAACTGTAAATGAGTCTGTGTCTCTGATTTTCTCAGAAAAAGGGCACAGTGTCTCTCTTCTGTGGCTGGACTCTCAGCCATGTTGCAGGTCTTGATGTTGTGCAGCTCACCTAGCCCTCAGTAGCAATGCCAAGGACTCTCTTTTGCCCCCTAGCCATATGTTTCAGTATGTCTGTATTACTGTGGAAGCCAAACTGTGATGTGCTTCATAAATTTTTAGATGAACTTGCAGAATGTGAATTCAAAAATTAATGAGCATGGATTAACACACTGCCTCGGCAGTCTTTGTTTATGTGCTTAACTTAGACCTCTGGCTCATTCAAATAATTTTCATTGCATTATTACAAACCCTGATCCATTCAGGGGCAGTGCGATTCTTTCATGCAGCATAATAAATAACACCATTGTCCTAGCAGCTTAATTTCCTGAGTATAAGTATGGGAAACTATGGGGCTGTGTATCAATACATGCTTACTGTTGGGTAGTTAGAATAGGAAAAAGGAGTCCATAATGGCTGTGGCTGAAAGACAAGGGAAAAGCCCACTAAAATAGGACAAAGGAATGTCCGAGGACCAGAGTGAGGACCTCAGGTGGAACAAACAGCACTCCTGGCCAGCTCAACTTACATAAGGCCAGCCCAAGGGGAAGAAAAAATAAATAAAAAGAGGAGCCAAAAGGTGGATGTCTCTCTCTCTCTCCCGCACGTGCTCTCTGTCTCTCTCCTCTCTCTCTCCTCTTTGTGTCTTTTGGGTCAGCACATCCTCAAGCATCGAGGATACATTTTCCTTTATTTTATAAATAAAACTGATCTGTACGAGAACCATAACATGGACTGTCCAAGAGCTGTGACATGCCGAGGGCTTTAACGTCCATCACTTCAAATCTTTGTTGTAACAAGACAGAACTGAGGAGATTATACTCCTTTGACACTTACTTTATCAGGTAAATTTTATAATGTAAAATTAAATGTTTGTTCAAATTGTATTATGACATCAGACTGTAAGTTTTTCTTTAAAGTGGTTACATAATGCAGAAAAAATACACACTTGAACATTTAAAATTAATAATGTAAATAAATTAAACTATGTAGAAACTAGGAAATCTTTTTAAATAGGATGCTAATGCAATAATTCCGCCCCTACCCCTTGGTTTTTAGGGACTAGAATGAGGTGGAAAATACATATAACTAGATAGCAAAAATATTTGAAAAAGGATGCATACCTGAACCTAGACAATTATGCTGATGTGACCAACAAATAGTATTTATGTACAAGAATGAAATTGGGGTCTACACAGGACTTATGTAAATCTTGCAAAAGAATTCTGAAGCCAGGTCTATTTGGTTAGTTTTTCTTTTTTTTTTTTTAATGTCTATTCCAGGAAATTTGCATATGTCTACAATTTTGTTCAGGAACTATTGAAATTTGTAACTTATTTGAATTTCACAGTTGTTAAAGTTCCCTGAGGATTTCTTCATGGCTGTACTTGTGGTAATACTAATACAGAATGGGTTGTGCAATCATAATAATGAGTAACAAAAGAATTGTTCAACTAAATGGGATTCTCTATGGAGTAACTTTAACATTCTTAGCTTTATTCTGTTCAACGTTTTTATCAAATCATAGGAGGGCATAGATGACATGCTCATCCACTTATAGGAGGCCTAACTGGAATGTACAGTTTCAAACAGCTAAGCAAGGTGCAAAAGTGTGGCTCACATTGAGTGATTTTTTAAATGGAATGACCTTTACTCCCAAGAAAAAAGCACTACAAAATCCTAAATATCATCCAAGTTTAATAAGCAGGAAAAAAAAACAAAAACGAGTTATATGAAAAAGATTCAGTGAAGCAGAAAGCTTCTGGGCAATTATCTGACCAGGTATCTCCTTGATTTTACATTTAATTTGTTGTGCCATATATTTCAGAAAAAAGAGTGATAATTCATTGATTGAAAGATTTTTAAGTGAAAAGATTAAAGAAGGTGGTTAATATTGTTAATACCATAATCATATAAATATGAGTTCTACCTTTAATAAAACCTTCTAATTAATTATTCTTATTATTACTCAAAGTGTTTCCTATTCTTAGAAAACATTTGTTTCTATGTTTTCATTGCTTTGTATTATTGACATGATGGAATATCTAGTTTTGTGCTCTGAAAGCATGAATTTTAAATGCACACTTGCACTACTGTTAACTTTGGTTGTTTTTTAAAATAAGAATTTCTAACTGGAAGCACCAGACACTTGCAGGAAAGCACTGTGAATAAGACTACTTTTTGCCCCCTCCATATTTCTCTCCATGTGAAAAGTACTCTGTACATAACTGTTCAGTTCTGAGTTACTTAAGATGCTACAGATAAAAACAAAAATTTCATTTTAGCTTTCATATAAAGTTATCAACTTTGTCCAAAGCTTAGCTGAATATCAAAACACAGAGAATTTCCTTTAGTTGGCAACATAAAATAATTGCTTTCTAAGTTTTTGTTGTAAAACAAAACATCAAAGTTGCCAACATTTTTTTTTTCTTTGTGGGTATCTGTAGAAGTGTGTTAGTCTTTTGCTGGTAAAACAAATTGATGCCAAGTCTGTAGGTGGTGCCCAGTTATCTATAAGTGTCTGTAGGTCCCATATCTAGACACAGTCTCTACAGGGTTTAAAGCTTGAGACCAAGGTGTCTGCAAGCTGTATTATCTGGAGCATGACATGTTGTTCCCAGCTCATCAGGTTGCAGGAAGATTTGATTCCTTGCAAATGTAGATGTGAGATCCCTGCTTTCTTACTGACTGTTAGCCAGGAGGTATTTTTATATTTTTAGAGGCTAAACAGGTTCTAGACAAAAGACCTTCTTATAAAATAGTGGCTTACTGCTTGAAAGCCAACAGTAGAATCTGACTCTAGTCTTTTAAAATGTAGTCATATAATCTATCCCATTACCTCTGTCTTGCTGTGTAAGCTTATCAAAGGGTGTTATTTTTCATGTGTGCAGTTCTTGACACTCTCAAAGGGAGGAACATGTACACTGGTGGACATCTAAGAAGTCTGCTTACTGCAAGAATTTGCTTGAAAACTCGATTCTCTACGAAAATTTAAAGATTCTAGTTTCCAATTCATTTATATGCTTATTCTTCCCTTCAATAAAGACTTAAAAATGCCTCTGCAATGCTACAGCAGAATTCTGATACTAAGTACCTGAAGTTAGCACAGACTCCCCAGGATTTTGACACAGTCACTAACAAGACCTCACTCACTGGAGATGCAACGAATTCTGGGGGTTTCACAGATACCTCATATTTGAAAATTGGGTAGAATGACAGGATTCAGGAAAGTACTATACTTATGATTATAATTTTAATATAAAGGATATAAATCAGAAATGATCATGCAAAGATACACATAGGGCAAAATCTGGGAGAGTATGAAACCCAGATCTTTTGAGTTCTGTTTCTCTGGAACCAGAACATTCACTCTTCCAGTACATGGATATGTTCATTATCAGTAAGCTCACACAAGCTTCAATGTTTTTAAGTGGGTTTCAACTGGGAGGTGTGACCAAGTGAATCATTAGTCACATGACTGAACCCAATATTCAGCTCCTCCTTTTCCAGGAGGTTAGGTCAATGTCATGTGGCTCAAAGCCCCAGTTCTCTAATCACAAAATTAATCTTTCTGGTCCCATCTTTGAGTCATCTCCTAAGCATAAACTCAGGTATCCTCAAAGGATCTACCATGCATAACAAACACACTCCTACAACTTAAGAAAGTGAAGCTTTAGGAATGATCAGAACTGTGAGACCTTGCTTAACAGATGGAGAAAGTCAAGTGAGAGGATAAAAGCCACTTGCCTGATGTCACATAATAAAAGGGTAATGACATAAACTTCTCATCTAAACCATGACACTTCTGAAAGTGAAAGGGTCTCCAGTAATACTTATGTTGGGAAAAAAGATGTGGAGTCCCATGGTTGTAAGAACAGGTTCCTTTTTGACAGTCAGGGGAGGAAGAGAGTGTAACAGCTTTATTGAGACATAATTCACATACCATATTATTTGCCCATTTATAGTGTATAACTGTGATTTTTTAGTCAATTCACAGAATTATCAAAATCATTTTTAGAATATTTTCATCAACCTTAAGAGAAACTCTGTCCCCTTCACAAGTGCTCTCATACTTTCCTTCCAATTCCTCTAGTCCTAGTCAACCACAAATATTTTTGTGATTTTTGACCTACTCGACATTTCATGTATATGGACTCATACAGTATGTGATCTTTTGTGACTAGTTTTTTTTTTTTCCTTTTTTTTCCACTTACAATAGTGTTTTAAAGGATCATCTATACTGAACATATATCAGGACTTCAAGTCTTTTTGGTAACTTGCACATGTGTGCATGTGTATCATTACTTCAGTCATGTCCCACTGTTTGTGACCCTATGGACTGTAGCCCACAAGCCTTCTCTGTCCATTGGACTTTCCAGGCAAGAATACTGGAGTGAGTTGCCACGCCCTCTTCCAGCAGATCTTCCTGAGTCAGAGATTGAACCCACATCTCCTGCATTACAGGCAGATTCTTTACCCACTGGATCAACTAGAAAGCCCTTTTATAACAATGATGTTTAATTCAATGCATGTACTATATTTGTTAGTACACCCATCATTGGATGGATATTTGAGTTGTTTCTACTTTGGAGTTGTGACTGATGTTGCTGTGAACATAACTGCACACACTTTGGTATATATCTATTTTTTTAATTGCTTTAGAATGTGCCAGTTTCTTCTATACAGAGAAGTGAATCAGCTTATATACATATACCTCTGCCTCTTCAACCTCCCTGCCACCCCCCATTCTACCCACCTATGTCTTCACAGCGAACTGAGATGAGCTCCCTGTGTTATACAGTAGGTTCCGAATGTCTATTTTATGCACAGTAGTGTACATTGTCAATCCTAATCTCTCAGTTTTCCTACTATCCCCTCCACCTCCAGTGTCTGCATGTCCATTCTCTATGTCTGCATCTTTATTCTTGCCCTGAAAAAAGTTTCAACTTTACTGCTTTCTTCCTAGATTCCATATTTATGCATTAATATATAATATGTTTTTTTTTTCTAACTTATTTCACTCTAAATGACAGATTCTAGGTCCATCCACATCTCCACAAATGACCCAGTTTCATTCCTTTGTAAGGATGAGTAATATTTCACTGTATGTATGTACTACCTCTTATTTATCTCTTCATCTGTCAATGGATGTTTAGGTAGCTTCCATGTCCTGGTGATTTCAAGCAGTGATGCAATGAACATTGGTATACACGTGTCTCTTTGAATTACAGTTTTCTCAGGGTGTATGCCCCATAGTGGGATTGCTGGGTCATATGGAGGTTCGATTTTCACTTTTTTAAGGAACCTCCATGCTCTTCTTTGTAGTGGCTGTATCAATTTACATTCTCACCAGAAGTTCAAGAGGTTTCCCTTTTCTCCACATCCTCTCCATCACTTATTGATGGCACATTCTGACCAATTAGAGGTGATATGTCATTGTAGTTTTCACTTGCATTTCTCTAATACTTAGTAATGTTGAGCATCTTTTCATGTGCCTCTTGGCCATCTATCTGTATGGTTTCTTTGGGGAAATGACTATTTAGGTCTTCTTTCCATTTTTTGATTGGGTTTTTCACATGGAAGCAACCTAAATGTTCATCAACAGATGAACAGATAAATAAGAGGTGGTATATACATAAAATGGAATATTACTCAGCCTTAGAAAGAAATGAAACTGGGTTATCTGTGGAGATGTGAATGGACCTAGAGTCTGCCATTCAGAGTGAAATAAATCATCCTCTTTGAAATAAGTCAGTGAGACAAATAGCACTGTGTGCTATTTGTATATTTTGGAGACTTTTTTTTTTTTTTTTGGTCAGTTGGTTCCTTTGCTAACATTTTATTTCATTCTGATGGTTGTATTTTTGTCTTGTTTACGGTTTCCTTTGCTGTACAGAAGCTTTTAAGTTTAATTATGTTTGCTTTGTTTATATTTGTTTTGTTTTTTATTTTTATTATTATTTTAATATAAATTTATTTATTTTAATTGAAGGTTAATTACTTTACAATATTGTATTGGTTTTGCCATACATCAACATGAATCCTCTACGGGTATACACGTGTTCCCCATCCTAAACCCACCTCCCTCCCCACTGGTGCACTGGGATTTTTTTTTTAATTTTACTATTCTAAGAGGTGGCTCAAAACAGATCTTGCTGTGATTTATGTCAAAGAGTGTTTTTGCTATGTTTTTCTCTAAGAAGTTTATAGTATCCAGTCTTACATTTAGATCTTCAATCCATTTTGAATTTATTTTTGTGTATGCTGTAAGGTAGTGTTCTAAATTCATTCTTTTACACTTACCTGTCCAGTTTTGTCAGCACCACTTATTGAAGACATTATATTTTTTCCACTGTTTATTTTTGCCTCCTTTATCATAGATTAGGTGACCATAGGTACATTGGGTTATCTCTTACCTTTCTCTCCTATACTATGGATCTATATTTCTGTTTTAGTGCCAGTACCATACTCTCTTGACAACTGCAGCTGTGTAGTATAGTCTGAAGTCAGAGAGCCTGATGCCTACAGCCCAGTGTTTTCTTATCAAGATTGCTTTGGCTATTCAAGGTTTTTGTGTTCCCACATAAATCATAAAATATTTTGTTCTAACTCTGTGAAAAAAAATGACATTGGTAATTTGATAGGGCTTACATTGAATCTGTGGACTGCTTTGGGTAATGTAGTCATTTCCACAATATTGATGCTTCAAATTCAAGAACATGGTACATTTATCTGTTTGTGTCATTTTTTAATCTATTTCATCAGTGTTTTTATAGTCTTCTGGGTACAGGTCTTTTGCCTTCTTTGGTGGATATATTCCTGTTTATTTTATTGCTTTTGTTGCAGTGCCTGGTTGGTGCCCTAGTTGTGAAGATATGTGAACTCCCTGTCCTCTTACTCCACCATCTTGACCCTGCCCCCCCATATTTTCTTTTAGGAATATACATATGAAGGGAATTGTTGGATTCTGTAGTAACTCTATATTTAAACTTTTTGGTAAATTTAAAAGTTTAGAAGCTCCCTCCAAGAATTCCCTGAGAAACATCAGACAACTTACACACACACACACACACACACACTGTGCCACTAACTGATCTAGGCTTTAAGGTTACTATGGTAAACATGATACACAGAGGTTTTTCCCTCACAAAATAATATATAATTAGATAATAGAAATAATCAAATGGGTCCTGAAAAAGTATTGTCAATGGTATGAAGAAAAATAACAATTATGGAAATACATACTAGGGAAACCTTAACTCTTCAAGATGGCAAAAAAAAAGCCATCCTGAAAAGTGAGCTATAAACTGAGGTTAAAGAATAATAAAGAGTTATAAAGAACAAGGTCAAATATGAGTGTTTCAGTAAACAAATCACCATGTATAAATCTTCCATGCAAGATAAAGCAGAGAGCAAAAAATGAAATGAAACACCATCATCTATTAAGTATGCAGTTGGAAGCTCAGGATTGTTAGATGTAGCTTGGATAGTTAGAGAGGCAAAACACCATAGACAACTTTATAAGACGGTAAAAGAGTTAAAGATTTAAAGTAAAAAAAAATAATGTCTAATTGAATAATTCTCAGTGAGAGCCCGATCACCAATGTTGTCTTTGAGATACCTTCTCACTTCCAAGAGGAAATTGAGGTGGAGAGGAGAGGACTTGAAGTTCAATAGTCTATTCTTGTCCTGATGAGAAATGTATTGGACTATGCTGTCTGTAGCTCTAGAAACATAGATAAAGAGGTGACAATATAATAAAGGTATGTGAAGATAAATTTAATAGTCAGTCATGATGAATAAAATTAAAGATATAGAAGGAAAGGGAGGAAACTAGTATGACTCCTCTTTTCTGATCTAAAAGCTAAGAGTGAATGGGAACTATTGAAGGAGACATTTAAATTGACTATGAACTCAATTTGGAGTATGCTGAGTTGGGGTACTTTCTGGGCACCCGTTTAACAATAATGGTGAAAGTTGAGTATACCTTGTTAAATCCCAGGAAATAAGTGAGCATCAAGGATTGGGGTGAGTCATCAGCACAAATATTGCAATAAAAGTCTCTGGAATTGAACTCATGATGAAGGAATGAAAGAAAGTAATATAGGAAAGAATTCTATTAAATGCTGATATAGAAAACAATATATAATATATATTAAATGCTGATAAATAATGTATATTTATTAAAGATAAATATACATCTATTAAATGATAATATAGAACATATATAGATATCAGGCTTCCCTTGTGGTTTAGCTGGTAAAGAATCCACCTACAATGCGGGAGACCTGGGCTTGATACCTGGGTTGGGAATATCCCCTGGAGAAAGGAAAGTCTACCCACTTCAGTGTTCTCACCTAGAGATTTCCATGGACTGTATAGTCCATGAGGTTACAAAGAGTCAGACATGAATGAGTGACTTTTACTAGCTAGAAGGAAAAAGAAAAAAAACTCTTAAAGTTGATTCAGAAATAATACCAAGAGAAGCAGGAGGAAAACTAGAGTATAGTATCATTAAAGCAAAAGTATTTAAACCAATTATTTTAGATGGGATTAACTGAATCTATTAGTTTGACTTGTTTGACCTGTGGCATCTACGTTAATGAATTTAAATGAAAAATACCATTCTTGTCCTGGAGTATGGAAATTGATGACAAGAAAGAAGCATAAAAGCCAATTTTTTATTTCTGTTATTTGTTACTGAGGATGAATGAAAGGCCATCAAGACAGATATATTATATGGAAAAAGAATAGGACATATGAAAGGAATAAAATATTACTCCCATAAAGTTTGTGTTTATTGACTATATAGCTATATAACACTTCCAGTTTATCTCTTCTTAAGAATTTCAAAAGTTATAACCATGGAAAGATCTTTGAACCTAGAGTTGTTATAGTCAGCCAAAAGAGTGTATGGATCTACTAATATCTGAAGAAATAAAAAGGAAAATAATTTTCAGATATGGAGTAAATAAGAGAAGGCTTGCTGCTGTTGCTGCTAAGTCACTTCAGTCGTGTCCGACTCTGTGCAACCCCATAGAAGGCAGCCCACCAGACTCCCCCGTCCCTGAGATCCTCCTTTAACTCGAGATAAACCTTGTCTGTGTTGAATGTCAGAACATAGCTAGTTGCATGATGACCAGACTGTAGCCATGACAAAAGCTGATCTGCCTTGGGCAGTCCTTGGTCTATGGCTAGCAACATTCTAAAAACTAGCCTTAAGAGAATGATATTGATACTACTGCTCATAATAATCCATATCTTTGTGGGCATCAAAATAATTGTAGCCTATTCTGCCTGATAAATGTAAATGTGCAATTACAACTGTCAGCAAAGAGAAGCTACAAATTGACATACTCCACTGTAAAAACTGAGCACCTTCATGTCATCATAAAGAAGATACTGAAGATGGATCTTCAACCATAATTCCATAGAAATGGAATGATACTCTGACAAGTGAGGATTTGTAATTAGCTTTTGGCAAGAAAGAGCTCTTTGCAGGAAAGAGTTCTCTACAGGATCCCCTTAGTCTTATCACTAAGCTTAAATGAGTCACCCCATGGTCTACTCATTCTAGGCCCTTTCAAATCTTTTCATCACACAATAATGTGTTTAATCTGTTGGTTCTGTCTATAGACCAAAGAAGTAGAAATGAAGAATAAGTAATTAAAAGATGACCAAATCTCTTCTCTAGCTTCCCCTTCAGATATTTAATGAACAAACTGTGTAAACAAGATGTGTGTGTCTTTGTGTGTGTGTGTTAGTTGCTCACTTGTGTCTGACTCTATGTAACCTCATGAACTGTAGTTTTCCAGTCTCCTCTGTTCATGAATTTCTCCAGGCCAGAATACTGGAATGGGTTGCCATTCCCTTCTACAGGAGAATCTTCCTGACTTAGGGATCAAACCTGACTCTTTACTATTGAGCCACGAGTCATGAACAAGATAACCTCTAAATTAAAATCACAAGAGGTTAGCAAGCTTGTACATAAGCTTGCATATAGCGGAAGGTGGTGATGACTTTGATCCCCCATCTTGGTGGTCAACTGAGATTGTTTACTTTTTCCTTTTTAAACATTTTCATGGCTGAGCAGAATCTTGGGACGTAGCTTCAGGAGGACCCTGAGACTACCATCACCCTAGATTGATGGCAGTTTGTTGGAAGCAAGTTTCCTTTCTAGCAAATTCACCTCCCTGGAATACTGATTTTTAAGCAGCGAGCATATGGAATTGATTCAGTAACAAAATCATGTGCTCATCCTCTTGCCCTCAGCTCTATTTGCATTTATGTGTTATCTATAGCATTAAAGGAAGCTGACATTTTTTAGTTATAGCACAATACACATACAAGTGTATTAACATTGAGTGTGGTATCAAAACACAAATAATTGGATTTGGGAGAAAGCATCCAAGGGGTAAGACTAAAGTGTCTCAAAAGATCACACACACACCCCACTTAATATACAGAAGAAATGAATGTACAAGACAAGGGATGTATCCAATGCCACGGGAATGATATAATCCTAAGGTGTATGGTTTCTTTTAACAGATCTAGCTGCTTCTGAAGAAAACATACACACACACACACACACAAATGTGTGCACTTGTATTATAGAAAATGAGCCATTATTTGCTTCAGTGCCTTCAATAAGCAATGATGCTGTCCTTGGTAGGATTTTTCTTAGAACTTGGTTGTTAACCTCTCTGGTCTATGAATGCTGTTCCCAGTCTTCATCCCAGGTAGATATCCTTCATATAATCTGCCTCTCCACCTGAGGTCTGTGTCTCTCTGGCCTGTGACTAGATTTTATCTGGCCAATCAAAGCACAAAAGTTATCCCACCATATTTGCTCCTAACTCTTGACATGTCTAGTTTCCTAGATCACAGTCAGCATATCTTAAAAAAAGGGTCATATCTGCCCCACCTCTAGTCTACTGTCTTATAGTCAGGAACTGAGTTGCAAGAAGTTTCTGGAAGGTGGAAAATTTATTTTTGTCTCTTGGAAAATACACATGGGAGGCAGAGAAAATGATCTGATTGTCAATCATGTAATTTTACTTAAGATAGATATCCACTATTAAAACAACTGTGCTGCCTATAAATTCCATAGAGTACTGTTCTCCTTTGTACCAGGTGCAGTGAAAGACAAGATTATTAATCTCTTGCTGTGGAAAAATAAGTTGATGGGAGTAGAGGGTTTAGTAACTTCCCAAATTAAAAGGTGCTTGGATTCAGATTCCTCTCTTGTTTCTTTAAATGTTGGCACGAAATTATTTCATGGCCCTCTTAGATATTTAAGTGGCTATGTGGATATGATTTATATTCTATGATAATTGGATAACTAATACTATTTTAACTCACACAATGAGAACATAATTGATATTATATTATTTCAAAATGATGTTATAACTTATATTCTGTAACCTCCTATCTTATTAGACTGCTCCAAAAGAAAGTATATACAAGAAAGCAAACTCTCCACCGTGACTATTACCACTGGAGGAAAAGCAATAGCTGTGATGCATGACCCTGTACTGAATGCCACAGCCCATAGTCTTTTTCTTGCCTTGTTTTATTTTACTTTTATTTTTAGTTCTTAACAATTTGTAAGAATATGTTTTTCTCATTCTGTGTTCATATGATAAATATGTTCTCTGAAAGCAATTTGGTTATATGAACTTCCTTCTGGATATATATTAANAAAAAAAAAAAAAAAAGGAGAGTTTAAGGAACATACTCTATAGATAATGTCTCATTTATTCTAGACAAGTCTCTTTACTCTTGATTTTCCCATAGATCTGATCAAAGATAAAACCAGCAAAAAACATCAAATTCATATTTATATATCAAATACCTTAGTGACTCCATTGGGTTGTTATCAACAAAGGTGTTTCCTTGGACCTTATTTTGATCATCTTTGTCTAATATACCAATCACATTATTTTATTTTCAGAATATTAAAAGCTACAATGCTAAAGAATGTTCAAACTATGACACAATTACACTCTTTTCACATGCTAGTAAAGTAATGATCAAAATTCTCCAAGCCAGGCTTCAACAATACATGAACTGTGAACTTCCAGGTGTTCAAGTGGGTTTTAGAAAAGGAAGAAGAAACAGGGATCAAATTGCCAATATCTTCTGGATCATCAAAAAAGCAAGAGAGTTCCATAAAACAACATCTATTTCTGCTTTATTGACTATGCCAAAGCCTTTGACTGTGTGGATCACAATAAACTGTGGAAAAATCTGAAAGAGATGGGAATACCAGGCCACCTGACCTGCCTCTTGAGAAACCTATATGCAGGTCAGGAAGCAACAGTTAGAACTGGACATGGAGCAACATACTGGCTCCAAATTGGAAAAGCAGTACATCAAGGCTGTATATTGTCACCCTGCTTATTTAACTTCTATGCAGAGTACATCATGAGAAACACTGGGCTGGAAGAAGCACATGCTAAAATGAAGATTTCTGGGAGAAATATCAGTGTCTTCAGATATGCAGATGACACCATCCTTATGGCAGAAAGCGAAGAGGAACTAAAGAGCCTCTTGATGAAAGTGAAAGAGGAAAATGGAAAAAGATGGCTTAAAGCTCAACATTCAAATATCTAAGATCATGCATCTGGTCCCATCACTTCATGGGAAATAGATGGGGAAAGAGTAGAAACAGTGACAGACTTTATTTTTTATTTTTATTTTTTTTTTTGGGGGGGGGGCTCCAAAATCACTGCAGATGGTGACTGCAGCCAGGAAATTAAAAGATGCTTACTCCTTGGAAGGAAAATTATGACCAATCTAGCCAGTGTATTAAAAAAGCAAAGACATTGCTTTGTCAACAAAGGTCTATCTAGTCAAGGCTATGGTTTTTCCAGTAGTCACGCATGGATGTGAGAGTTGGACTATAAAGAAAGCTGATCATAGAAGAATTGATGCTTATGAACTGTTATGTGGAGAAGCCTTTTGAAAGTCCCTTGGACTGCAAGGAGATACAACCAGTCCATCCTAAAGGAGATCAGTCCTCGGTGTTCATTGGAAAGACGGATGCTGAAGTTGAAACTCCAATACTTTGGCCACATGATGCAAAGAACTGACTCATTTGAAAATTCCCTTATGCTGGTAAAGTTTAAAGGTGGAGGAGAAGGGGACGACAGCGGATAAGATGTTGGATGGCATCACCGACTCAATGGACATGAGTTTGTGTAAACTCCGGAGGTTGGTGATGGACAGGGAAACCTGGAGTGCTGCATGCCATGGAATCACAAAAAGTCGGACACAACTGAATGACTAAACTCAACTGAACAGCTTATAGCTAATACTTGGAATGTGTCTACATTTAACTGGTCAATTTGAAATACTAATAGAGATAGGAATTGAAAGTTTCTGGAATATATTTTAAACCCTATAAACAAGAAATTACCTCAGGTTCGCCACACTTCATTCTATTTATTTATGTGATTCTTCATGATAATTGGCTTCCCTGGTGGCTCAGATGGTAAAGATCTGCCTGCAATGCTGGAGACCCAAGTTTGGTCTCTAGGTGAAGAAGATGACTTGAAGAAGGGAATGGTTTCCTACTCCAGTATTCTTGCCTGGAGAATTTCACAGTCAGGGGATCCTAGAGTAACAAAAAGTCAGGCATGACTTAGCAACTAACACATTTACTTTATGAAAATTGAAGTATAGTTGATTTATATTATATTCATTTCAGGTATAAAACACAGTGCTTCAATATTTTTACAGATTATGCTCCATATAAAGGTATTACAAAATAATGCCTATATCCCTTGTGCTGTACAATATTTCCTTCTAGATTATCTATTACATGCATAGTAGTTCATATCTATTAATTTCATACCCCTATCTTGCTTCTCCCTCTCACCCAGGCAAATGCTAGCTTATTCTCTATATCTGTGATCTTGTTTCTGTTTGTTGTTTATCCCCATTTATTTTATTTTTAGATTTCACATATAGGTAATAACAAAGCATTTATCTTTCTCTCTCTGAATTCTTTCACTAAACATAATACCCTCTAGGTCTATCCATGTTGCTTAAAGGATAGAAATTTTTTTTGTTTGTTTGAATAATATTCTACTATAAGTCACTCAGTTGTGTTTGATTCTTTGTGACCCCATGTATTTCAGCACCAAAATATTAGCTTATATTTGTTATCATTTATAATTGTTATAATTTGCTATAATTTAACAAGTAAACTTGTTTTCAATTATTATTCTACTGAAAGATGTGAAATATATACATATTATATAACCTGTTTTATATAGTGCATTTATTCTATTTTGAAGAGCTTACTTTTCTATGCTTAGTCTCCTGGTAAGCATCAGTTCAATTCAGTTCAGTCACTCAGTCATGTCCGACTCTTTGCGAACCCATGAATCTCAGCAAGCCAGGCCTCCCTGTCCATCACCAACTCCTGAAGTTCACTCAGACATGTCCATTGAATCAATGATGCCATCCAGCCATCTTATTCTCTGTTGTCCCCTTCTCTTCCTGCTCCCAGTCCCTCTCCGCATCAGAGTCTTTCCAATGAGTCAACTCCTCACATGAAGTGGCCAAAATACTGGCGTTTCAGCTTCAGCATCATTCCTTCCAAAGAAATCCCAGGGCTGATCTCCTTCAGAATGGACTGGTTGGATCTCCTTGCAGTCCAAGGGACTCTCAAGAGTCTTCTCCAACACCACAGTTCAAAAGCATCAATTCTTCAGTGCTCAGCTTTCTTCACAATCCAACTCTCACATCCATACATGACCACAGGAAAAACCATAGCCTTGACCAGATGGAATTTTGTTGGCAAAGTAATGTCTAGACATATGTTATTAATATATAACATTTCAGTCAGTACAGTCATTTAGTCGTGTCTGACTCTTTGTGATCTCATGAACTGCAGCACGCCAGGCTTCCCTGTCAATCACAAATTCCTGGAGCTTGCTCAAACACATGTCCATTGAGTCAGTGATGCCATCCAACATCTCACCCTCTGTCATCCTCTTCTCCTCCTGCCTTCAATCTTTCCCAGCATCAGGGTCTTTTCAAATGAGTCAACACTTCGCATCAGGTGGCCAAAGTATTGGAGTTTCAGCTTCAGAATCAGTCCTTCCAATGAATATTCAGGACTGATTTCCTTTAGGATTGACTGGTTTGATCTGTTTGCAGTCCAAGGGACTCTGAAGAGTTTTCTCCAACACCACAGTTCAAAGGCATCTATTCTTCAGCACTAAACTTTATTTTTGGTCCAACTCTCATAGCCATACATGACTACTGGAAAAAACATAGCTTTGACTAGATGGACCTTTGTTGGCAAAGTAATATATCATTTATTTTTCCTAAATATAATTTAGGAAGTTATACATTTTTCCTAAATTATAACCTTCCCCTAAATTAATTTAGGATAATTAGAGCTCACTTTTTGATGGACATATAGTAAAGGATTTATCAAGAATTATCTCCTGTTGATCCTCTCCTTGCACCAGTCCCAAGCATCCTGCATTCTGCATCTGACATCAACTGGCGATTCATTTCTTGCTTGATAGTATACATGTTTCAATGCCATTCTCCCATCTCANAAAAAAAAAAAAAAAAAAAAAAAAAAAAAAGAATTATCTCCTGTTGAGTGGCCAGGCAGCTAGTATCATGGTTAAACAGACAGGAGAAATGCACTCAGCCTCCCAGTGTAGGAAGACATGTATTATTAACAGACACATCTTGAAAACAGTAAAAAGAGTTTCCATCTGTCCATTGCAGTGATAACTAGAATACCAAATTCTTTAAAATGCCCATGAATAGATGCAGTTTAATATTGTAGCCTGCATTTTAGGTAGGGTATTAGTTTACTTTTAAACTAAATGAATAAGAAACTATTTAAGAACGAGGAAAACACATGTTCCTTTATACTATGTGAAGATGTAAAGTTGTAAAAATATTATTAAAGCTATTAAACTGGGGAATATAGAAGGGTGAACAGAAAGCAATTGATTTTAGTGACTGCATTAGGACAATGAGTCCATTCATTTTTCTGTCTCTTTTGAATAAAGTTGCTATAGTATCAGTTATATAGAAAGTGAACTTTGGGTAGTCATTAGGGTTGTGATCATTCTAATATCAAAGCTGGCCCAAGTAACCCAATACCACATTTAAATACACATACCCACATTCCTAAATAGCATGGAAGTGAGACCCTTGACCAAAACTGAGACTTCATATGTTTGTCCCGAATACATAAACCATATATATTGGCTTACACCCAGACTTCCCTGGTGGCTCAGACTATAAAGCATCTGCCTACAATATGGGAGAACCGGATTCCATCCCTGTGTTGGGAAACTCCCCTGGAGAAGGAAATAGCAACCCACTCCAGTATTCTTGCCTAGAAAATCCCATGGACAGAGGAGCCTGGAGGACTAAAGCTCATGGAGCCGCAAAAAGTCGGACACAACTGAGCGGCTTCACTTTTACTTTCACTGAAATCAGTATAAACTGATTAGGAGACACAACAGAAGTTAGCATGGGTTCTTTGGTCACTCAGATGGTAAGACTCCAAGTGCAATGTGGGATCCAATTCAAACCCTGAGTATGATCCCTGAATTGGGAAGATCCCCTATAGAAGGGAATGGCTACCTACACTAGTTCTCTTGCTTGGAGAATCCCATGGGCAGAAGAGTCTGACAGAGTACTATCCATTGGGTTGCAAAGTGTTGGATATAACTGATTGACACTCATAATGTAGAAAGAAGTGACATGAACTCATCGACTGAAACCCTTGAGGACCCCTCCCTTTTGTCCTTCATTTTCATTGACCATCCATTTACCCCTTTCTTTCTTTAATCTACAGCAATATCAGCACATAACCTGAAAACAGCTTGCTAAGGTTGCCATAAAAACAGTAGCACCCTGGGTGTCTTACATCAAAGAGTCTTTATTTCTACAGAAATTCAAGATCAATGTGTATCAAACTTTGATTTTTCTGAGATTTCTCTCTGTCCATCTCTCCTCTCTAGGTTTCATATGATTTTCTTTCTGTATAAATCTGGGTCATAATTTCCTCTTTTTCTAAATTTGCTATTCGTATTAAATTATGGACCAATTTAGAGGCCTTACTTTAACTTAATTATATTTTAAAGACCCAAGAAAATTAGAGATAACAAGGGAACATTTCATGCAAAGATGATATAGACCTAATAGAAGCATAAGATATTAAAAAGTGGTATCAAGAATACACAAAAGAACTATACAAAAAAGATCTTCATGAGAAAGATAATCACAATGGTGTGATCACTCACTTAGAACCAGACATTTTGGAATGTGAAGTCAAGTGGGCCTTAGGAAGCACCACTATGAACAAAGTTAATGGAGGTGATGGAATTCCAGTTGAGCTATTTCAAATCTTAAAAGATGATGCTGTGAAAGTGCTGCACTCAGTATGCCAGCAAAGCTGGAAAACTCATCAGTGGCCACAGGACTGGAAAAGGTCAGTTTTCATTTCAATCCCAAAGAAAAGCAATGGCAAAGAATGTTCAAACTACTACACAATTGCACTCATCTCACACACTATCAAAGTAATGCTCAAAATTCTCCAAGCCAGGCTTCAACAGTACCTGAATCATGAACTTCCGGATGTTCAAGTGGATTTAGAAAAGGCAGAGGAACCAGAGATCGAATTGACAACATCTGCTGGATCATTGGAAAAGAAAGATAGTTCCAGAAAAACATCTACTTTTGCTTTATTGACTATGCCAAAACATTGACTGTGTGGATCAAAACAAAGTGGAAAATTCTCAGAGATGGAAATACCAGACTGCTTGACCTGCTTCCTGAGAAACCTGTATGTAGGTCAAGAAGCAACAGTTAGAAGTGGACATGGAACACCAGCCTGGATCCAAATAGGGAAAGGAGTATGTCAAGGCTGAATATTGTTAACTTGCTTATTTAACTTATATGCAGAGTACATCATGATGTACTGGGCTGGATGAAGTACAAGCTCGAATCAAGATCACTGGGAGAAATACCAATAATGTCAGATACGTAGATGACACTGCCTTTATGGTAGAAAATGAGGAACTAGAAGAGCCTCTTGATAAAATGAAAGAGGAAAGTGAAAAAGTCGTTTTAAAAATTAACATTCAGAAAGCTAAGATCATGGCATCTGGTTTTATCACTTCATGGCAATCAGAAGGGGAAACAATGGAAACAGTAAGAGACTTTATTTTGGGGGGGTCCAAAATCACTGCAGATGATGACTGCAGCCAAAAAATTAAAAGGTGCTTGTTCCTTGGAATAAAAGCTATGACCAACCTAGACAGCATATTAAAAAGCAGAGAACTGCTTTACCAGCAAAGACCCATCTAGTCAAAGCTATGTTTTCTCCAGTAGTCATGTATGGATATGAGAGTTGGACTATAAAGAAAGCTGAGGGCTGAAGAATTAATGCTTTTGAACTGTGGTGTTGGAGAAGACTCTTGAGAGTCCCTTGGACTACAAGGAGATCCAGCCAGTCCATTCTGAAGGAGATCAGCCCTGGGTTTTCTTTGGAAGGAATGATACTGAAGCTGAAACTCCAATACTTTTGCCACCTCATGCCAAGACTTGACTCACTGGAAAATACTTTGATGCTGAGACGGATTGGGGGCAGGAGGAGAAGGGGAGGACAGAGGATGAGATGGCTGTATGGCAAACTGACTTGATGGATGTGAGTCTGAGTGAACTCTGGGAGTTGGTGCTGGACAGGGAGGCCTGGCATGCTGCGATTCATCGGGTCGCAGAGTCAGACACGATTGAGCGACTGAACTGAACTGATTGTCCTCATCTTTGCATGAATTGTTCCCTTGGTATCTCTATTTCTTTTCTTTTCTTTTTTTTTTTTTCTTTTGGAAAAGATCTCTAATCTTTCCCATTCTCTTGTTTTCCTTTATTTCTTTGCATTAATCCCTGAGGAAGGCTTTCTTATCCTTCCTTGCTATTCTTTGGAACTCTGCATTCAAATGGGTGTATCTTTCCTTTTCTCATTTGACTTTGCTTCTCTTCTTTTGTCAGCTATTTGTAAAAGCCATATTGCAAGTAAACTAAAAATGGGAGTGGAGTAGTATATTCAAATAAGCTTTTCACTACACACATACACCACTCCCCCCCCACCCCCGCACACACACATGACAATTTTAGTTAAATTGAGTTAGTTATAACATGGCATAGATAAAAGCATCTACAGAGTTTAGAGCATATGCCCTGGAGACTAAAAATGCTTTCTTCTTTTCTCTAAGGCATTATCTTAGTAACTAACCTAATGTATTTTCATATTTCAAGACCTTATTTTTAAAGAGAATAAATTTGTGAATTTCAGACTATTTACTTAGAAAAAGAAAACTTTATAGATAAAGTGCTATACAACATTTACTTATTTTTGCTTATTTTTAATACAAATTGCTACGTAATGTTAATATTCAAAGTTGCCTGATCTCTCTTAGTTATCTTTTAAGGATTTGATAATCTCAATCTTTTTCATTGGTTAAAACATATTCCAGCAATAATTACATATCATATATCTATAGAATAATATAAATTAGTGATATACACCCCCTTTACCTCCCCTTGAGAGGAATACAATTTTTCATCAAATACATAGAAATGATGGTTTACCATGCGACATCTTTTACAAATAACATAGCACATTTAGTCTGTCTCTGTGTATGTATATAGATAGATAAAATACAGTTTATAATCCATTTGAGATGTAC
>SJYQ01000925.1:381582-394785 GCA_006410935.1 Redunca redunca | reverse complement strand
AACATAGATTATCTCTCCATTTACTTATTTTTCTTGATTCGTTTTACTAAAGTTTTATAATTTTATTCATATGGCTCTTGTATATATTTTGTTTGATTTATAGCTCAGTGTTTAAATTTTGGGATGCTAAAGGAAACAGTATTAGGTTTTTAAGTTCAAAATTCACTTGTTCATTGTTATTGAATAAGAAAATTATTGGCTTTTTACATTAATCTTGTATACTGTGACCTTGCTCTAATTTCTTATTGGTTATAGTACTTTGTGTCAATTCCTTTGAATTTCTACATAGAAAATCATACCATCTGTTAAGAAAAATAGTTTTGTTTCATCTTTTCCAGTCTCTGTACCTTTAACTACTTTTCTTATTTTATTGCATTATCTAGATAAAAGACAGCATCTTGCCCTTTTCCTGATCAAAATAGTTTTAATTTCCCCAAAATTATTTCTTATAGTTGATCATTTTTTTAAGACCCTAGTTAGATACATGAACATTTTGTTGTAATCTACTTTCATCTTCTGAATTATCTATAAACTTAAGCACTTTCATATATTTATATTGCAACTTTTGTGGTAAACTATCATTTTATTCATCTGTCCATTTTTCTAACTACAACCATTGGGTTTCTTGTGGAGTAAAAATAATTTTTAAAACAAATTAAACTGTTGGATAATTTTAATAAGTGTAAGCTTTTAAAAATGGAAAACAAATTATGATTCTACTGCTTAAGGTATGGAGAAGGCAATGGCACCCCACTCCAGTACTCTTGCCTGGAAATCCCATGGAAGGAGGAGCCTGGTAGGCTGCAGTCCATGGGGTCGCTAAGAGTTGGACACGACTGAACGACTTGACTTTCATTTTTCACTTTCATGCATTGGAGAAGGAAATGGCAACCCACACCAGTGTTCTTGCCTGGAGAACCCCAGGGATGGGGGAGCCTGGTAGGCTGCCGTCTCTGGGGTCGCACAGAGTTGGACACGACTGAAGCGGCTTAGCAGCAGCAGCAGCAACTTAGGGAAACTACCACTGTATTATGATTTATGTTGATATATATTTATGGTATTATATAATATTTATATATTATACATATTCAATGTAATATGTGTATCTTTATATGTATATTATATGTATTCAATGTAATCTAAGTTTATATGCAAATATATGACACTGGTGGTGGTTTAGTCATAGGTTGATATTTGTGACCCCATGGAATGTACCCTGCCAGGCTCCTCTGTCTATGGGATTCTCCAGGCAAGAATACTGGAGTGGTTTGCCATTTCCTTCCTCAGGGATTCTTTCCAATGCAGGAATTGAACTCAGGTCTCCTGCAATGCAGACAGAATTTTTACTGACTGAGCTACAATGTTGGTATATATTCACAGGATTTTATAAAACTTATACATGTTCAATATGATGCAATTTATATACAAATATGTAACAACCTTACTAGGGTGTGAGATGAGTGTAATTGTTCAGTAGTTTGAGCATTCTTTGGCATTGCTTTTCTTTGGGATTGGAATGAAAAACTGACGTTTTCCAGGCCTATGGCAATGGCTGAGTTTTTCCAAACTTGCTGGAATATTAAGTACAGCACTTTCACAGCATCACATTTTAGGATTTGAAAAAGCTCAAATGGAATTTCATCACCTCCACTAGCTTTGTTCATAGTGATGCTTCCTAAGGCCCACTTCACTTCACATTCCAGGATGTCTGGCTCTAGGTGAGTGATCACATCATCGTGATTATCTCGATTGTGAAGCTCTTTTTTGTACAGTTATTCTGTGTATTCTTGCAACCTCTTCTTAATATTTCCTTCCTCTGTTAGCCCCATATAATTTCTGTCCTTTATTGAGCCCATATTTGCATGAAATTTTGCCTTAATATCTTAATTTTCCTGAAGATATCTCTAGTATTTCCCATTCTATTGTTTTCCTCTATTTCTTTGCATTGATGCCCGAGGAAGGCTTCCTTTTCTCTCCTTGCTATTCTTTGAAACTCTGCAATCAAATGCATATAGTTTTCCTTTTCTCCTTTGCTTTTCACTTCTCTTCTTTTCACAGCTTTTTGTAAGACCTTCTCAGACAGCCATTTTGTTTTTGTGCATTTATTTTTCTTGGGGGTGGTCTTGCTCCCTGTCTCCTATATAATGTCACAAACCTCTGTCCATAGTTCATCAGGCACTCTGTCTATCAGACCTAGTCCCTTAAGTCTACTTATAATTTCCATTGTGTAATCATAAGGAATTTGATTTAGGTCATATCTGAAAGGCCTAGTGGTTTTCCCACTTTTGTCATTTTAAATCTGAATTTGGCAATAAGGAGTTCGTGATCTGAGTCACAGTCAGCTTTCACCTGGTGGTGTCCATGTGTAGAGTCTTCTCTTGCGGTTTTGGAAGAGGGTATGTGTTATAACTAGTGTGTTCTTTTGGTAAAACTCTATTAGCCTTTGTCCTGCTTCATTCTGTACTCCAAGGCCAAATTTGCCTATTACTCCAGGTGTCTCTTGACTTCCTACTTTTGCATTTCAGTTCCTCATAATGAAAAAGACATCTTTTTGGGGTGTTAGTTCTAAAAGGTTTTGTTGGTCTTCATAGAATAGTTCAACGTCAGCTTCTTCAGTGTTACTCTTTGGGTCATAGACTTGTATTTCCATGATATTGAATGGTTTGCCTTGGAAACGAACAGAGATCATTCTGTCATTTTTGAGATTGCATCTCTCACACATTAGTAAACTAATGCTCAAAATTATCCAATATAGGATTGAATGGTGAAATTATACATGTTCAAGCTGGTTTTAGAAAAGGCAGAGGAACCAGATATCAAAGTGCCAACATGTGCTGGATCATTGAAACACCAAGGGAGTTCCAGAAAAACATCTATTTCTGCTTTACTGAGTATGCCAAGGCCTTTGACTGTGTGGATCACAATAAACTGTGACAAATTCTGAAAGAGATGGGAAAAGCAGAACACCTGACCTGCCTCTTGAGAAATCTATATGCAAGCAACAGTTAGAACTGGACATGGAACAACAGACTGGTTCCAAATAGGAAGAGGATTACATCAAGGCTGTATATTGTCACCCTGCTTATTTAACTTCTCTGCAGAATACATCATGAGGAACACTGGGCTGGATGAAGCACAAGCTGGAATCAAGATTGCCAGGAGAAATATCAGTAACCTCAGATATGCAGAGGACACCACTCTTATGGCAGAAAGTGAAGAGGAACTAAAGAATCTCTTCGTGAAAGTGAAAGAGTTTGTGAAAAATTTGTCTTAAGGGTCAGCATTCAGAAAACTAAAATCATGGTATCCAGTTCATCACTTCATAGCAAATAGATGGGCAAACTGTGGCAACAGTGGTTGACGTTTTTGGCTCCAAAATCACTGCAGATGGTGACTACAGCCATGAAATTAAAAGATGCTTACTCCTTGAAAGGAACGTTATGACCAACCTAGACTACATATTGAAAAGCAGAGACATTACTTTGTCAAAAAGGTCCATCTAGTCAAGGCTATGGTTTTTCCAGTGGTCATGTATGAATGTGAGAGTTGGACTATAAAGCAAGCTGAGTGCTGAAGAATTGCTGTTTTGAACTGTTGTGTTGGAGAAGATTCTTGAGAGTCACTTGGACTGCAAGGAGATCCAAGCAGTCCATGCTAAAGGAGATCAGTCCTGGTTATTCATTGGAAGGACTGATGTTGAACGTGAAACTCCAATGCTTTGGCCACCTGATGCGAACATCTGGGAAAGATTGAGGGTGGTAAATAAAGGGGATGACAGAGGATGAGATGGTTTAATGGCATCATCGACTCAATGGACTTGAGTTTATGTAAGCTCCAGTAGTTGGTGATGGACAGGGAGGCCTGGTGTGCTGTGGTTTATGGGTTCACAGAGTCGGACACGACTGAGTGACTGAACTGAACTGATGTAACAACTAAACAACTAGCCATGTGTCTTTTAAATTCTATAGTAAGGAAAGAAACTCCAGCTAACTCATAAATTATATTTGATAAATTTGGTTATAATAATATAGTAATATTTCAGCATTATTTCAGTGTAATTATAATTGCATGATTATGATAAAAGAAACAGTTACTTCAGTTATGAATCATTTTGATCAATGGCCAAACATTATATTCATTATCTATTACTATTCAAAAATCTATGGTATATGTGAAGTAGAAGCACAATTCTTCACTTCAGTAAAGAATATAGATTTCTTTTTTTTTGTTTTTGGATGGCAAGTGATATTTATTTGGGAAACCAAAAGAAAAGAAGTAGAAATGATTCATTATCTCAACTGTGATTGAGGAAAGCCATTGTAGCCTTCACAGCCATGGAGAGAATTATGGAAAATACAAATATAATTGACTATAGGACATGTTAGGTTCTGAGTGCTGAAAGTTCTCATAAATAAAACATTCACAGAGCAGTAAGAATTTTCATAATGAAATGTTGGGGCAATAAAAGACAGTAAGAGTCCATTTATGAAAGATGAAGTTCAAAAGGCAAACTCCGTTGAAAATTTTGAACTTAGTCATAATAAAATAAGTGTAAATTAGGATGGAGAGTTACCACTTTGGGCCCATCAAAGGAGCACTACAAAATGAGAGGCTGACGGTGCTGGCTTCGTCCTAGTGGCGTGGGACCTCTTGTGCACAGTTGGCAGGACTGTGAAGTGGCAAAACCTTTCTAGAAGGCAATTTGCTTAAGATGTGTGAAGAGCCTCCAAAGCTTCATACTGTTTGGCTCAGGAATTCCATTTACAGGAAGCTCATCCCAAGAAAACGATCATCCATCATCCAGACCAAGGCTGGGGTCTTGGACTAGCGTGTTGCCAGTGAACTTGAAGAAAGCTGGAAGGATTCAGGAGCCACTGGGAGGTCAAGTCTCAAAGGCAGGAAGCTGGCCTTGCCCTATACATCTCTTCATTTGGCTCTTCATCCATTTCCTTTATGATATCCATGCATTGGAGAAGGAAATGGCAACCCGCTCCAGCGTTCTTGCCTGGAGAATCCCAGGGACAAGGAAGCCTGGTGGGCTGCCGTCTATGGGGTCGCACAGAGTCGGACACGATTGAAGTGACTTAGCAGCAGCAGCAGCAGCTGATCCCAAGAAACTGCCATTCAAACTGGAGGACTTGGAGCGAGCCAGGAAGGGGCAGCCAGAGACAGCCCTCAGAAGCGGGGGTGGGGGGCACTGCAGGAAGAAGGGGCAGGAGGATTTCTATAGATTTCTAAAAATGGTTCAGTCTCATCAATTCCAACATATAATATATGACACTTAATAAGCATTTGATAAATTGACAGTTGCTTGAATAAGCAATAAATTAATTGCAGGAAAGCTGACATATTTTGTTAAAATTCATATATTACTCAACTGATAAACTTTATTTTNATAGAGAAAAAGTAATTTGCTGTGTATGTGGGTCCTGATTGTGTATGTTTTGAACTGTTAACTAGTTGTTACTTACCCTGTGTCTCCTAAGATATAAATAAACATAATTGACAGTGCCATAAAAACAGATAATCTTTGTTATTTTGTGACTTTGATTCAGGAGAAAAAAAAATGGTCTATTAAATTATAAACTAAAACATTTTTGTGTATAAGAATCTGTCATAGGATTTTTATCTTATTAAATAAAGTCAGGACCACATTTCTATCCATCTTTCACTACCAGATTCATACATCATACCTGCTGTCACTATGCCAGGAAATTTGGAAAACTCAGCAGTGGCCACAGGACTGGAAAAGGTCAGTTTTCATTCCAATCCCACAGAAAGGCAATGCCAAAGAATGCTCAAACTACTCCACAACTGCACTCATGTCACACGCTACTAAACGAATGCTTAAAATTTTTCAAGCCAGGCTTCACCAATACGTGAACCATGAACTCCCAGATGTTCAAGCTGGTTTTAGAAAAGGCAGAGGAACCAGAGATCAAAGTGCCAACATCTTCTGGATCATCAAAAAATCAAGAGAGATCCAGAAAAACATATATGGCTGCTCTATTGACTATGCCAAAGTCTTTGGCTGTGTGGATCACAATAGACTGTGGAAAATTCTGAAACAGATGGGAATACCAGACCACCTGACCTGTCACTTGAGAAACCTATATGCAGGTCAGGAAGCAAAAGTTAGAACTGGACATGGAACAACAGACTGGTTCCAAATTGGAAAAGGAGTACGTCAAGACTGCATATTGTCACCCTGCTTATTTAACTTCTATGCAGAGTACATCATGAGAAACGCTGGGCTGGAAGAAGCACAAGCTGGAATCAAGATTGCCAGGAGAAATATCAATAACCTCAGATATACAGATGACACCACCCTTATGGAAGAAAGTGAAGAAGAATTAAAGAGCCTCTTGACAAAAGTGAAAGAGGAGAGTGAAAAAGTTGGCTTAAAGCTCAACATTCAGAAAACTAAGATCATGGCATCCGGCCCCAAGAGTTCATGGTGAATAGATGGGAAACAGTGGCTGACTTTAGTTTTTGAGGCTCCAAAATCACTGCACATGGTGACTACAGCCATGAAATTAAAAAACAAAAAACAACAACAACAACAAAAAACGCTTACTCCTTGAAAGAAAAGTTATGACCAACCTAGACTACATATTGAAAAGCAGAGACATTACTTTGTCAACGAAGGTCCTTCTAGTCAAGGCTATGGTTTTTCCAGTGGTCATGTATGAATGTGAGAGTTGGACTATAAAGAGTGCTGAAGAATTGCTGCTTTTGAACTGTTGTGTTGGAGAAGACTCTTGAGAGTCTCTTGGACTGCAAGGAGATCTGACAAATCAATCCTAAAGGAAATCAGTCCTGAATATTCATTGGAAGCCTGATACTGAAGCTGAAACTCCAATAATCTGGCCACCTTATGTGGAGAGTGAAGAGCTGACTTATTTGAAAAGACCCTGACATTGGGAAAGATTGAGGGCAGGAGGAGAAGGGGATGACAGAGAATGAGATGGTTGGACGGCATCATCAACTCAATGGACATTAATTTGGGTTGACTCTGAGAGTTGGCGATGAACAATGATGCCTGTCGCAAAGACTCAGACACTACTGAGCTACTGAACTGAAGTGAACTGAACAGAGAGAAAGTATCATCCTTTGTGGCAAAATTAGTGCAGAGCAACTTATTAAAATTTTAACTCTATGATGAAATACAGGAGACATTCAATCAATGTATAACAACATAAAATGTTACATTTGAAATATTTTCAATGGTTTTTCTTGTTTGCTGCTCTAACATAAACATTTGTGTAAAAACTAAACATCCAATAAGGCAATATTCAAAATGACGGTATTAAAAATTGTGCCTGCTCTACATTGTTGTTATAAATATTAAGCAGCTGCTATTATCATTATTAAGGAAAGAAAGGGATATCCTTATCTCTGAAGACACCATTTTTCCTTCTTCTACCCTACAAAGAAGGAACACGTTCAAAAATGAAGAAAGAAAGGATATTTAGCTGTCAGTGCAGAGAAAGAGCAGAGTTACACATTCAATAGTACAAAGACCTTCAAACATTTTTTTGGTTTATGATTCCAACAAAGGAGTGATTTTTACACCAGTGTGCATACACGGAGAGCAGGGAATAAATGAGAAAGTAATTGTACAATTATATATCATTTTGGAGATAAAGAGATGCCAAGTAATCTTGTATTATCAGAAAAGCATTTTCAAGCAAAATAATCTATCTAAATTAAAGACTTTCAAGTTTCAAGATAGTAGTGCAGGTTATTGCAACAATAACTGAGTCTTAAAAAATTATTTCTATAAATAAAATTCCCCAGTCTAATTTTATGGACACTCAAACATTCACACACACACACACAGACAAAACTATTAGCATCAGTAGTTGTTAGTAAGGTTCTGTCATGATTTAAATTCTCAGTATATATCCCACTTTCTCTCTCTCTCCATCCTCAGTGTTTTTCTAGCTGTCTCCTGGGCGGTTTGTTAATTTTGAAGATATAACATAATAATTATTTAGTATCTCCCCAAAATAGTTTTGGTTTTTGAATGTAAAAGGTTTTACATTGATAAGTTAATTTTGGAAAAATGTTCTTTTAAAATTTCAACTTTACTGAGGTATAATTGACAAATATAACATTTTTCATTTTGCATATTATGACTCTCAAGAAAGATTAATCTCTAGAAACCTTACATATTTCTTGTCAAACTTATTTCTGNTTAAAAATAAAGGAATAAAACCGATGAAAGTTAAAGCCCATCTATTAATGATTTTTTTTTTCCATTTAAGTGGAAAATAATAACATAATAAACCAGAGCTTGGGATTAAATTATAACATAAGAATGTGAGACCATTATTTTATAATTTTCCTAAAATAATGTCTGGTGGCCCTTAATGCTGTTAAAAACAGTAATGAAATTCCTAAACGTTTAAAGCATGTCCCTTGAGTTTTATTTTTTATCTTGATATTGCAAAATGTTTGTTCATCTCATTTTCACTATTTGTCACATGCTTGACTAATTTCTAACATTATTTAGCTTGATTTTTCTATAACCTTGTTCCAAAATGAATATTCCTGAAACACTTTTATCCCTTATAAGAAAAAAGTCAATGATAAAGTTGCTTATCAATCAGCTATAAGAAAAAGCCCAGATTATATATTTTGACAAAAACTAAACCATGTTTTATGCTGAAGTTTTGGAATGTGAACTTTTACCATCATCCTTTATACTTTATATGCATTAAATAATACATAATTTGTTCTGTTTTCTTTCAGTTTTTTTTGTGTGTGTGTGTTGTTGAAGCAACAGTTGTTGTTTCTTCTCCTTTAATCAGTAGGAGAAAAACAATATTTTGAAATTCAGTGCAAGTAGAGAGACAGACGTGATAGTGGTGTTCTCTAAGGGATGTCCAGAAGATTGTGGTTTTTATCTTTGAAAGTCCAAAGATGTTCTTTTGTTTTTGCTTGAGGATTCTTAGAATCCTCAAGGCCACAATCCTGACTCATTAAACTGTGTCCAAAGCTGGGGTTGCCATCAATATGACAGACATGTTGATTTACAACAATCACACAGTGCCTTAGGAATTTAAAGATGTGAAGTCAGAGCTGTGTCTGTTATTTTCTGTAGGGAGACAAGTTAAAAATCACTCAGAAATAGAAAATGGTGTTTTGAAAATAGCTGTAAAACCAGGACTGCTGAGTGTCCAAAATATTTAATGCCCACCTTGTAACTGCTCATTAATAGGAGATGGAGGGAGCTGGGTAGTATTCTTTTCATCTTTTCTTTATGGGAATAACTTGAAGTGGGATTGATTAGAATTGTAAGTCTCACTGCTGTGTGTATTATATATTGAATTATAACTTTATAGAGTTTGTTTCAAAACACTTATTAGTTTCTTTAATTTGCATTCTAATATGATTTAGCTTTATTTGAATAACAGCCACAAATAATAAATTATAGTACCTTATTAAGGCAATTCACTTTAACACACCTTATGCTACTTTTAGTACAATACACAATGTTCAGTCTATGGATGTTGCTCCTGTAGTGATTATCCATCATGTACATGTTCCAATAGTTCAAAGAACAAAAACTGTCTTTGATACCAGGACATGGGTCACAGATTAGTTTTCCTGTAGGTTTTAACTTAATCAAGTGTACAGGGTTAACAAGGAAGCTTCCATGTCAAAGGTTCCCCAAATCAGAGGGTTATATTGATTGTTATTTCTATGACAATTTATTTTTTAGTAGAGCAGAACCTACTTGAAAATTCTAACTTGATTCCTTTAAATCACTGATTATATCAAATCTTGTCCGTCTCAATGTAGATTTCATGAATTTCATAACAAAACTTAAATTTTTAATGTGATATTTTTCTAAAATACGTTATAGACTTGAACAAAAACACACCAACATCTGTGGTAGCATTTACTTTATTCTTCCCTAATTCTCATCCTAATACTATCTATTCTAAATAACAATTAATTGCAATATATATTAAATTAAAACAATATTAAATATAAATAGCAGTGTCTATGAATTGTATAGATGAGTATTCAGTTCAGTTTACTTCAGTTGCTGAGTCGTGTCAGACTCTTTGCATGGACGGCAGCATGCTAGGCCTCTCTGTCCATTACGAACTCCTGGATCTTACCCAAACTCATGTCCATTGAGTCAGTGATGCCATCCAACCATCTCACCCTCTGTCATCCCCTTCTCCTACTGCCTTCAAACTTTTCCAGCATCAGGGTCTTTATAAATGAGTCAGCTCTTCACATCAGGTGGCCAAAGTATTGGATTTTCAGCTTCTGTATCAGTCCTTAAAATGAACACTCAGGACTGACATTCTTTAGCACGGACTGGTTGGATCTCTTGCAGTCCAAGGGACTCTCAAGAATCTTCTCCAACACAACAGTTCAAAAGCATCAATTCTTCAGGACTCAGCTTACTTATAGTCCAACTCTCACATCCATACATGACGACTGAAAAAACCATAGCCTTGACTAGACGGACCATTGCTGGCAAAGTAATGTCTCAGCTTTTTAATAGGGCTTCCCTGGTGGCTCAGACGGTAAAGAGTCTGCCTGCAGTGGGGTAGACCCAGGTTCGATCCCTGGGTTGGGAAGATCCCCTGGAAGAGGAAATGGAAACCCACTCCAGTACTCTTGACTGGAAAATTCCGTGGACTGAGGAGCCTGGTAGGCTACAGTCCATGGGGTCACAAAGAGTCAGACACTACTGAGTGACTTCACTTTCTTTCACTTTTTAATATGCTCTCTAGGTTGGTCATAACTTTCCTTCCAAGGAGTAAGCGTCTTTTAATTTCTTGGCTGCAATCATCATCTGTAGTGATTTTGGAGCCCAGAAAAATAAACTCAGCCACTGTCTCTACTGTTTCCCCATCTATTTGCCATGAAGTGATGGTACCAGATGCCATTATCTTAGTTTTCTGAATGTTGACTTTAAAGTCAACTTTTTTATTCTCTTCTTTCACTTTCATCAAGAGGCTCTTTAGTTCTTCACTTTCTGCCATAAGGGTGGTGTCATCTGCATATCTAAGGTTATTGATATTTCTCTCAGTGATCTTGATTCCAGCTTGTGGTTCCTCCAGCCCAGCATTTCTTGTGATATACTCTGCATATAACTTAAATAAGCAGGATGACAATATACAGCCTTGACGTACTCCTTTTCCTACTTGGAACCAGTCTGTTGTTCCATGTCTAGTTCTAACTGTTGTAGTAGACAGCAACTAAAATCACAGAGCGCATTGAAGATCACTAGTAAGCACAGTTATGTTGCTACCTTTGTAGTTGTTCAGTCGGTAAGTTGTGTTGGACTCTTTGGCACCCCATAAACTGCAGCACGCCAGGCTTGTCTGTCTATCCTTTCTTCCTTGAGTTTCCACAGACTCATGTCCATTGAGTCAGTGATGCTATCAAACCATCTTTGTTGCTCCCTTTTCCTCCTGCTCTCAATTTTTCCCAGAATCAGGGTCTTTTTTGTAGTTAAGGATAAAAGACAGTGTAATTGTGTATTTACTTGTAATTATTTCCTTCTATCCGTTTTTTTTTTTTTTTCTTTGCCATACAGTAGGTCCTGGTTGGTTATCCATTTTAATATCCATGTGGACATATTCATCTTCAACTCCACAATTCCTTTCTCCTATATCTATCCCCAGAAACCATACGTTCATCCTGCAAGTCTGTGAGTCTTTCTCTGCTTTTTAAGTAATTTCATTTGTATTATGTTTCTAGATTCACATATAAGAGATGCCATACAATATGTATTGTTCTCTGTCTGACTTACTTCACTCAGTATGACAAGCTTTAGGTCCATCATGTTGTTGCAAGTAGCATTATTTCATTCTTTTTGATGACTGAATAATATTACATTGTATATATGTACCACAGAGGCATAAAGCAGTAATGATATTGAGATGATGAGCTTATGATAATACAAAGATATAACTTAAATGAAACTAATGTCACAAAGGAAAGAGGGAGGCAAGTAACCTGTATACTGAAGGAAGATTTGTATACTTTTCACATAAAGTTGGTGATAATCTGAACTATACTGGTTTAATTTAAGATATTAATCTTAATCCCCAGGACAACCACTAAGAAATTATATAAGAAAATATAGAAAATGAAGCAAAAAAAAGGAAACAATTAAAGTTGCACAATAGAAAGTATTTATCAGAAAAGCAGGAAGTGGTAGGAAAGAGGTAAATAAATGACATAACAGAAGTCAATAAAATATATTTTAAAATAAACACATAAATAGTAAATGATAAACATAAGTCCTCCCTTATTAATTAAATGAAATGCAAATTTATTAAAACACAATAAGATACTATTTTATATCCAACAGTTGGGTGTAAACAAAAGAAATAAAGAAAGAAAAATAATATGTGTTGGTAAATATGTGGAGGAATTAAAACCCACATACATTGCTGATGGGAATGTAAAATACTATAGCCACCATGGAATACAATTTATAGGATTCTTAAAAGAGTTTAATGTGAATTATCACATGATACAACAGTTACACTTATATGATCCAAAAACATATTTTCAAACAAAACTTGTATGTGAGTGTTCACAGTATTGTTACTTACAATAGTTGAAATGGAAAGTAACCAGAAGTCTATTATCTGATGAATGAATAAATAAACGTGGTGTATCCATACAATGAAATATTTTTCAGAGATAAAAAATGAATGATATACTGTACTTATTAGTGGTACAACAGCGATAAACCTAGAAAACATGCTAAGTAAAAAAGCAAACCATAAAAGTCATGTATTACTAATAAGGTCCCATTGACACAAAATATCCAGCATACACAAATCAAAAGAAACAGAAAGCAAATTTGTGATTGGCAAATGCTATGGGAAGAATAAATGGTGAGTGACTATTTAATGGGCATGGAGTTTTGTGTTTGTATGTTTACTAAAAATATTCTAGAACTAGATACTCATAATGATTCCATAGTTTTGTTAATTCACTAAATGCAACTGGAATATGCATTTTAAGATAAATTTTATAACTATGTTATAACAATAAAAATATTATAGATAGATTAAAAACTCCAACAAAAAGACAGAGATTTTCAGAATGTATTAAACAACATAATGCAACCATATGCCTTTTAAAGAAAAAAAACATTTAAAATTCAAAGCCACAAATGGGGTTTTTATTAAAATAATGAATAAAGTATAC
>SJYQ01000925.1:365907-380870 GCA_006410935.1 Redunca redunca | reverse complement strand
CCCAGTTTTACCATCATTCAGTGCTTTTCTCACAGATGCCATGAAAAGACTCAAAAATTTTTAATGGGAGATACTGCGCACAAGCACATGAGCATGGCCGAGAGGAGCTACCTCGTGGCTGAGGGCAGGGGCAGTGGCTGAAAGGAGCTACCCCACATCAGAGGTAAGAAGCAGCAGCTGTGCTTTGCTGGAGCAGCCATGAAGAGAGACCCCCACGACCAAGGAAAGAGAAACCCAAGTAAGACGGTAGACACTGACAGAGGGGATCAGAGGGCAGACAGACTGAAACTGCAACCACAGACAATTAGCCAATCTGATCACATGAACCACAGCCTTGTCTAACTCAATGAAAATAAGCCAAGCCTTATGGGGCCACCCAAGATGGCTGGGTCATGGTGGAGAAGTCTGACAGAATGTGGTCCACTGGAGAAGGGAATGGCAAACCACTTCAGTATTCTTGCCTTGAGAACCCCATGAACAGTATGAAAAGGCAAAAAATAGGACACTGAAAGATGAACTTCCCAGGTCAGTAGGTGCCAAATATGATGCTGGAGATCAGTGGAGAAATAACTTCAGAAAGAATGAAGGGATGGTGCCAAAGCAAAAACAACACCCAGTTGTGGATGTGGCTGGTGATACAAGCAAGGTCTGATGCTGTAAACAGCAATATTGCATAGGAACATGGAATGTTAGGTAATGAATTAAGGCAAATTGGAAGTGGTTACACAGGAGATGGCAAGAGTGAACATCGACATTCTATGAATCAATGAACGAAAATGAACTGGAATGGGTGAATTTAATTCAGATGACCATTATATCTACTACTGTGGGAAGGAATCCCTTAGAAGAAATGGAATAGCCATCATGGTCAACAGAAGAGTCCAAAATGCAGTACTTGGATGCAATCGCAAAAATGGTAGAATGATCTCTGTTCATTTCCAAGGCAAACAATTCAATATTATGGTAATCCAAGTCTATGCCCTGACCAGTAATGCTGAAGAAGCTGAAGTTGAACAGTTCTGTGAAGACCTACAAGACCTTTTAAAACTAATACCCAAAAAAGATGTCCTTTTCATTATAGGGGACTGGAATGCAAAAGTAGGAAGTCAAGAATCACCTGGAGTAACAGGCAAATTTGGTGTTGAACGACAGAATGAAGCAGGGCAAAGGTTAACCGAATTTTGCCAAGAGAACGCACTGGTCATAGCAAACACCCTCTTCCAACAACACAAGAGAAGACTCTACACATGGACACTGCCAGATGATCGACCTCAAAATCAGGTTAAATATACTCTTTGCAGCCAAAGATGGAGAAGCTTTATCAAGTCAGCAAAAACAAGACTGAGAGCTGACTGTCTCTCAGATCATGAACTCCTTCTTGTCAAATTCAGACTGAAATTGAAGACAGTAGGGAAAACCAACAGACCATTCAGGTACGACTTAAATCAAATCACTAAAGATTATACAGGGAAGTGAGAAATAGATTTAAGGGACTAGATCTGAAAGACAGAGTGCCTGATTAACTATGAATGGAGGTTTGTGACACTGTACAGGAGACAGGGATAAAGACCATCCCCAAGATAAAGAAATGCATGAAACCAAAATGGATGTCTGAGGAGGCCTTAAAAATAGCTGTTAAAAGAAGGGAAGCAAAAAGCAAAGGAGGAAAGGGAAGATATACCCGTTTGAATGCACAGATCCAAAAAAATAGCAAGGAGAGATAAGAAAGCCTTCCACAGCCATCAATGCAAAGAAAAAGAGAACAATAATTTGGAAAGACTAGAAATCTCTTCAAGAATATTGGAGATACCAAAGGAAAATTTCGTGCAAGGATGGGCACAATAAAGGACAGAAATATATTTTTCTTCTTAAAGAAGCAGAAGATATTAAGAACAGGTGGCAAGAATACACACAAGTACTGTACAAAAAAGAGCTTCACGACCCAGATAATCATGATGGTGTGATCACTCACCTAGAGCCAGACATCCTGGAATGTGAAGTCAAGTGGGCCTTAGAAAGCATCAATACAAACAAAACTAGTGGAGGTGATGGCATTCCAGTTGAGCTGTTTCAAATCCTGAAAGATGACGCTGCAAAATTGCTGCTCTCAATATGCCAGCAAATTTGGAAAACTCAGCAGTGGCCACAGGACTGGAAAAGGTCAGTTTTCATTCCAATCCCAAAAAAAGACAATGCCAAAAAATGCTCAAACTACTGCAAAATTGCACTCATCTCACATGCTGGTAAAGTAATGCTCAAAATTCTTCAAGCCAGGCTTCAGCAATATGTGAACCGTGAACTTGCAGTTGTTCAAGCTGGTTTTAGAAAAGGCAGAGGAACCAGAGATCAAATTCTCAACATCCACTGGATCATGGAAAAAGCAAGAGAGTTCTAGAAAAACATCTATTTCTGCTTTATTGACTATGCAAAGCCTTTAACTGTGTGGATCACAATAAACTGTGGAAAATTCTGAAAGAGATGGGAATACCAGATCACCTGACCTGCCTCTTGAGAAATCTGTATGCATGTCAGGAAGCAGCAGTTAGAACAGGACGTGGAACAACAGACTGGTTCCAAATAGGAAAAGTTGTACATCAAGGCTGTATATTGTCACCCTGCTTATTTAACTTATTTGCAGAGTACATCATGAGAAACACTGGGCTGGAAGAAGCACAAGCTAGAATGAAGATTTCCGGGAGATATGCAGATGACACCACCCTTACGGCAGAAAGTGGAGAGGAACTAAAAACCTCTTGATGAAAGTGAAAGAGGAGAGTGAAAAAGTTGGCTTAAATCTCAACATTCGGAAAACAAAGATCATGACATCTGGTCCTGTCACTTCATGGGAAGTAGATGAGGAAACAGTGGAAACAGTGTCAGACTTTGTTTTTTCTGGCTCCAAAATCACTGCCAATGGTGATTGCATCCATGAAATTAAAAGACGCTTACTCCTTGGAAGGAAAGTTATGACCAACCTAGATAGCATATTGAAAAGCAGAAACATTACTTTGCCAACAAAGGTTCCGTCTAGTCAAGGCAATATTTTTTTTCCAGTGGTCATGTATGGATGTGAGAATTGGACTGTGAAGAAAGCTGAGCGCCAAAAAATTGATGCTTTTGAGCTGTGGTGTTGGAGAATACACTTGAGAGTCCCTTGGACAGCGAGGAGATCCAACTAGTTCATCCTAAAGGAGATCAGTCCTAGGTGTACATTGAAATGACTGATGCTGTAACTGAAACTCCAATACTTTGGCCACCTCATGGGAAGTGATGTCATTAGAAAAGACCCTGATTCTAGGAGGGATTGGGGGCAGGAGGAGAAGGCAACAACAGAGGATGAGATGGCTAGATGGCATCACCAACTCAATGGATATGGGTTGAGTGAACTCCAGGAGTTGGTGATGGACAGGGAGGCCTGGAATGCTGTGATTCATGGGTCAAAATGAGTCAGAGATGACAGAGGGACTGATCTGAACTGAACTGAAGATTGGGTCATTTATTTTTCTAGTATTGAGCTACATGAGCTGCCTGTATATTTTGGCAATTAATTCTTTGTCAGTTGTTTCATTTGCTTTGTCTTCTCCCTTTCTGAAGGCTGCTTTTCCACCTTGCTTATAGTTTCCTTCATTGTGAAATAGTTTCTAAATTTAATTAGGTCCTTTTTGTTTATTGTTGCTTTCATTTCCATTACTCCAGGAGGTAGGTCTTATAGGATCTTGCTGTGATTTATGTCAGAGTGTTCTGCCTGTGTTTTCCTCTAAGAGTTTTAGATATTTTTTACCTTACCTTTATATCTTTAATACATTTTAAGTTTATTTTTGTGTATGGTGTTAGAAAGTGTTATAGTTTCACTTTTACACATGGTTGACCAGTTTTCCCAGCACCACTTGTTCAAGAGATAATCTTTTATCCATTGTATATTCTTACCTCCTTTGTCAAAGATAAGTTTTCCATAAGTGTGTGGGTTTATCTCTGGGCTGTCTATTTTCTTTTTTTTCCCCATTGACCTATATTTCTGTCTTTGTGCCAGTACCATATTGTCTTAAAGACTGTACCTTTGTAGCATAGTCTGAAATTAGGCAGGTTGATTCCACCAGTTACACTCTTCTTTTTCAAGATTGCTTCGGTTATTTGAGGTTTTGGGTGTTTCCAAACAAATTTTGAAATTATTTTTTCTAGTTCCATGAAAAATATATTTGTAGCTTGATAGGGATTGCATTGAATTTATAGATTGCTTTGGATAATATACTCATTTTCACTATATTGCTTCTTTTGATCAATAAACATGGTATCATATTTGTGTCATCTTTGATTTCTTTAATCACTGTTTTATAGTTTTCTATGTATAGGATTTTTGTTTCTTTAGGTGAATTTATTCCTAAGTATTTTATTCTTTTCATTGCAATGGTGAATGCATTTGCTTCCTTAATTTCTCTGTTTTGTGTATAGGAATGCAAGAGATTTCTGTGTATTAATTTAATATCCTGTAACTCTACTATATTTGTTGATTTGTTGTTAATTTTCTGGTGGTGTCTTTTGGGTTTTCTATGTAGATTTTCCTCTTATCTGCAAAGAGGGAGAAGTTTACTTTTTTTTCCAAGCTGGATTCTTTTTCTTTTTCTTCTCTGATTGTTGTGGCTAGGACTTCCAGAACTATGTTGAATAGTAGTTGTGAGAGTGGGCACTCTTGTCTTTTTCCTGAGTTTAGAGGAAATGCTTTCAATTTTTCTCCAATAAGGATGATATTTGCTGTGGGTTTGTCATATATGGTTTTTATTATGTTTAGGTCTATTCCTTCTCTGCCTGCTTTCTGGAGAGTTTTGATCATAAATGTGTCTTGAAGTTTTTCAGTTGCTTTCTCTGCATCTATTGAGATAATCATTTGGTTTTTATCTTTCAATTTGTTAATGTGGTGTGTATCACATATACTTATTTGCAAATACTGAATAATTCTCACATTCCTGGGATAAAGCCCACTTTGTCATAATGTATGATCTTTTTAATATGTCGTTTGATTCTGTTTGCTAGAATTTTGTTGAGGATTTTTTATCTATGTTCATCAGTGATATTGGCCTGTAGTTTTCTTTCTTTCTTTCTTTCTTTCTTTTTGGGCATCTTTGTCTGGTTTTGGTATTAGGGTGATGGTGGCTTCACAGAGTGAGTTTGGCAGTTCACTCTCCTCTACAATCTTCTGGAAGAGTTTGAGTAGGATAGGTGTTAACTCTTCTCTAACTTTTTGGTATAATTCACTTGTAAAGTCACCTGGTCCTGGACTCTTGTTGGAGGATTTTTGATTACAGTTTCTGTTTCCATTCCTGTGATAGGTCTGTTAAGATTTTCTATTTTTCCTTATTCAGTTTTGGAAGATTATACTTTTCCAAGAATTTTTCCATTTCCTCCAAGTGTTGCTGATAGCAGTCTCTTATGATCCTTTGCAATTTCTGTGTTGTCTGTTGTGTTTTCTCCATTTTCATTTTTAATTTTATTGATTTGATTCTTTTCCCTTTTTTTTTTTTGATGAGTGTGCCTGACAGCTTGTCTATTTTATTTGTCTTCTCAAATAACCAGCTTTTAGTTTTATTGATTTTTGCTATAGTCTCTTTCATTTATTTTTAAATTATTTCTGCCCTTGTTTTTTGTTTTTTGTTTTAATTTCTTTCCCTCTATACTAACTTTGGAGTTCTTTTGTTCATCTTTTTCTAATTTTAGTTACCTGAAGGTTTAAAGTTAAACTTTTTTTTTTAATGTTTTTCTTGTTTCTAGAGGTAGGCTTACATTGCTATGAACCCCATTCTTAGTTCTGCTTTTACTGAATCCCATAGGTTTTAGGTTGTCATGTTTTTATTTTAATTTGTTTCTATGCATATTTTGATTTCTTCTGTGATCTGTTGGTTATTCAGAAGTGTGTTGCTTAGTCTCCATATGTTAGTATTTTTAATGGATTTTTTGTCCTGTAGTTTGTATCTAATCTTACCACATTGTGATCAGAAAAGATGCTTGAAGTGAATTTATTTTCTTTCTTTCTTTTTTTAATTTACCAAGGCTAGATTTATGGTCCAGGATGTGATCTATCCTGTAAATGTTCCCTGTGCACTTGAGAAAAATGTGAAGTTAATTATTTTGGGTGAAATGCATTATAGCTATTAATTAGGTCTAACTGGTCCATTGTATCATTTAAAGTTTGTGTTCCTTTCCTAATTTTCTGTTTAGTTGATATATCCAAAGGTGTGAGTGGGGTATTAAAGTCTCCCACTATTATTGTGTTACTGTTAATTTCCCCTTTCATACTTGTTAGCATTTGCCTTACATAATGTGGTGCTCCTCTGTTGGGTGCATTTATAGTTATAACCGTTATATCTTCTTGGATTGATTCTTTGATCATTATGGAGTGTCCCTGTTTGTCTCTTTTCGCAACCTTTATTTCAAAGTCTTTTATCTGATATGAGTATTGCTACTCCTGCTTCTTTTGGTCTCTATTTGCATGAAATAGCTTTTACCAGCCCTTCTCTTTCAGTCTGTATGGGTCCCTAGATTTGAGGTGGGTCTTCTGTAGACAGCATATATAGGGATCTTGTTTTTATATCCATTCAGCCAGTCTTTGTCTTTTCATTGGAGCATTTAATCCATTTGAATTCAAGGTAATTATTCATAAGTATGATCCCATTATTATTTACTTTGTAGTTTTGAGGGCGTTTTTATAAACTTTTTCTGTGTTTCCTGTCTAAAGAAGATTCTTTAGCCTTTGTTGAAAAGCTGGTTTCATGGTGCTGAATTCTCTCCGTTTTTGCTTGTCTGTAAGTATGTCTTGCCATTACCTTATGGACTGAAGAGCTTCTTCTTTTATTTATTTATTTATTTATTTAGTATTTTATTATTTTTTAATATAAAAAGGACAATTTATTAATACAAAGGACATAAAGCAGATACACATAGTTGATTAAACTAGAAAAATGTATGTACAAACTTTCAAATCAGATTAACAGTTCAATCAAATCTGGGGAGAAACACAAAGATATAGTTCAGCTGTTATCCTTATGGGAATCCCTTTGTGTGTGTGTGTGTGTGTGTGTGTGTGTGTGTTTTCCCTTGCTGCTTTTAATATTTGCCCTTTGTGTTTGATTTTTGTTACTTTGATTAATATGTGTCTTGGGGTGTTTTGCCTTGGGTTTATCCTGTTTTTGTCTCTCTGGTTTTCTCTGATTTGGGTGGCTATTTTCTTCCCTATTTTAGGGAAATGTTTTACTATTATCTCATAAAGTATTTTATAATGCCCTTTCTTTCTGTCTTCGTCTTCTGGGACAACCATGATTCAAATGTTTGGGCACTTAACATTGTTCCAGAAATCACTGAAGTTGTCCTCATTTCTTTTATTATTATTTTTTCTTTTTCTTTTTCCTTTCTTCATTTATTCATTCTATCTGCTTCCTCACTTATCCTCTCTTTTGATCAATTATTCTACTGTTGATTCCCTCCAGAGTGCTTTTATTCTCAGTTATTACATGTTCCTTATTGATTGATTCTTTTTTATTTCTTCTATGTCCTTGTTAAACATTTTTGCGTCTTTTCAGTCCTTGTCTAGTCTATTTATGTGTAAATATATTTTGTTTTCAAGATTTTAGGTCACATTTACTATCATTATTATGAATACTTTTCAGATAGACTCCCCATCTCCTCCTCTTTGGTTTGGTTTAGTGGGTTTTTATCATGTTCCTTCACCTGAATAGTTCTCGGCCTTTTCATTTTGTTTAGGTTGCTGTGTTTCGGTTGCCCTTTGCAGGCTGAAAGTGCATGGTTCCTCTTAATTGTAGAGTCTGCTCACTGTGGGTGGGGTTGTACCAGTGATCTGTCAAGGTTTCCTGGTTCGGGGAGATTGAGTCTGTGTTCTGGTGGGTGGAGATGGGTCTCTTCTTTCTGGAGTGCAAAGAAGTGTCCAGTTGTGAGTTTTTGGATGTCTATGGGTTTGGCATGACTGGTCAGCCCATCTTTTAATGCTCAGTGTTGTGTTCCTGTTTTGCTGGAGAATTAGCATGGCGTGTCCTGCAATGGAGCTTGTTGGCTCTTTTTTGGAGCTTGGTTTCAGTGTAAAATGGAGACTTTTGGGTGAACTCTTGTCTCAGTGTTCCATGGACTCAGGAGCTCTCTGATGTTCTAAAGTTTTGGAGTTAAGCCTCAGGCCTATGGCTTTCATTCCTTCTCTAACAGTAGCCTCGAGACTTCTCCATCCATATGGCACAGAAGATAAAACTCCTAGGATAACGGTGAAACAATTCTCCACAGGAAGGAACACTCAGAGAAATTCACAGAGTTGTATAGAGAAGAGAAGAGGGAGGTGGGAGATAGAGGTGGTCAGGAGGAGAAAAGTGGGAGCCAAAATGGGAAAGAGCAATCTGCCAGTAATCAAATCCCTAAGTGCTTTTTCCTACTGTGTGCTTTCCTTTTCTAGTGTTTAGGCTACTCATGAAGCCCTATTCTACCAGTCACCAGAGTATGTACTGCTAAATACTATCCATGCCTTTGGCAGTCCAAAGGGATATTACTCTCCTCTTTATGTCAATTGTCCTTGAAGTTCACTAGTGGAGTTTAAAATCAGACCACTATCCAAACCTCAGCCTACCCTCCTAGACTTGAAATTATTTATTCTTAGTGCTCATAAATACTAGTTACTTGCACCATTTTGTGTTACAGATATGGTTGAATCCTGCTTAGACTCCACGTAGCACAGCTGTAACTGAGCCCTCCTGAAACAAACTATACTGTTAGACGTTCTTCAACCCTGACTTGAGGGTCCATTTTATTCCCTGTTCCAATGCAAATCATGGAACATAGATTGTTCTTTTTTTTTTTTTTTTAAAGATAAAATGGATTCCTGTCAACAAGATGAAGTTTAATCAGTGGCCTCACTAAGCAATCATAAACCAGTCAGTTGTAACGCATTGCCTGTTTCAAGCTGTTATGTAACTTTTGTATAGAGTGGAGATTGAATGAAGAATGATTGGTTCAATTATTCCAAGCATACTTTTTCATGAAATCTGCATATATAATTAGTTGCCAATGAACCTGAGAATCTATTTGAGCTGGCCTTTAATATTGAGCAAAACTTACTGAAATTTTATATGCAGTGAATTGTGCATACTAACCAGTTAAGTGTTAGATTAATAAAGAAATGCAACAGGGGCATTTACAGATGGGTAAAAATACATTTTGCCAAAGATACATTGTTTAATAAATGGTGAACATACATAAGTATTATGAATAAGAATAACATACATAAGTAATGAAATTAGACACTTAAATGTTTCAATTAAAAAGAAGGACAAAAACAGCTAAGAGACAGTTGAATTTTCATGAAAATTGAGTGTTTTATATATTCAATAAAATTGTACAAACTTGAAAAAGCAATCCCTCAACTTAAGACAAGCTAAAATATTTCATCATCTGAATAAGAATTTTGTAACCTGTTTTTAGATAAAATTATTTATTTCTAATGATTTTAACAACATTTTCACTCTGCATCCTTAGTGAGATAGTCCCTAAAAATCAAAAGAAATACAAATAGATATTTAATGTAATCCAATAGATGTGTATTCTATAGTTCCTAACATTTCCATAATTTATTTTTGATTTATATAAGGTATGGATTGATTTCACTTTGTTCACTTTTCAGGTTTAATTCTATGGCATAGGAAATACCATGGACAGAGGAGCCTTGAAAACTTCAGTACGAGGGGTCACAAAAGTGTTGGATACAACCTGATGGCTGAAAAACAATATTTCTTGCTATTTTTTAAAATTTATGTCTCCAGTGTTTTTGTTGTTTTTTCTCTTTCCAAATAGGCATACTGCTTGAGGTTTTAAATTTATTATTCTGATCTTATGGTTTTATTTACTTCATTAATATATTATTTGAATGCATTTAACTATCACCTCTAAATTAGGATGACAAATGTCTCCAGCTTTTCTTCTCACTGATTGCCCACGTCTATAATTTATGAATCCAGAGCACACTTTTTAGATAGGAATTTTAATTTTGCCTATCATTGGTTGCCTCTGCAACTCTGGTGTTTTTGCCATTGATGTCCCGTTTCACCAGTATCACCACTGGAAACCAGTAGTTACCTTTGGTTATCTCCAATATCAACTCTCAAGAGGACCAATAAATATTTATTCACTCTAGATATCACTGATACTACTGTCGCCTTAAGTATATCCCTCTCAAATGTGATTTTTAACATCTACTGTAAATTTTCTTTGTATCTATTTATATTATCCATAATTAAATATTACAAACATTTTCTTGAGTTCAGATTATTTCTTGCACTCTAAATACATGTTCTGATCTTTTTATTTAGGTTCCCTTGCGTTCTGCATTCCTTTTTAAAGCTATTCATTTTAATTTATTTTGAATGCATTATTTTGTTTCTATCCTAGCCCATGATAAAAATGTATTTCTCTTTTTTCTCATTCTAAACAACATTACAGCCATCCATTTTGTGTCATTATTTTTCTTTTCATAGTTTCATCACCGCTCAACTTTAAGGTGCTTTAACAAAATATATTAGATTTGCCTCATCTAAGTGATTAGAGGCCAGGTTATTGCTTTTCTCTAGCAACTAACACAATTATGGGATGATAAAAGTAGCTTGATAGCGAAGTTTAATTTTACTGCTTAATTCCAACTATCTCAAGACCAAGCCTAGGAATTTAAATGAGCTGGTCTAAATTAGGCATTAAATTCAAGTGTTTTGTTGTGTTTTCTCAGTAATAACTTCTCTAGAACTATTGGCATTCTAGAAATTCATCATGTTTTGCACAAAATTTTCCATTCTCCATTCTCTGAAAGTTTTGGAGTAGCTTTTTCCTCCCCCCTAAATTTCTTTTCTGTTTTGTGTTTTAATTCAGACAAATAATATTATTTTGTTTCACCAATAATTTGGATGAGAATATTTAATCTTTAAATTAAAATATTTAACCTTACTTACTATTTTAGACAAGTAAGAATTGTCAACAAATTTAACTTAACTTTTGTCAGTTTTCTTTTTTTAGGATCAAGGGCACCTACTGAATTTCACACCAAAAACAACTGCATTGCCTGGCAACTTAATGGAAGTAAGCATAAATAACTTATTCCCCTAACTTCAAGGAATTTATAGTCTAAAAGGAGAAACAGACACATAAGCCATTACATTCACTTTAAAACAAGTATGTATGTGTTTCAGGACCAACATGAACTTTGATTTTATTATTTTTAGTTTTAGTTTTTAAATGTATTTGTTATACAGCATCTCATTCCAAAAAATATATATTTGGTAGCTTTTAGAATAAAAGAAAATCAGTAACAAGAAACAATTGGACATGCAATATATTAAAAATCTTAGTATCATTTTTCTTGATATGTGGCAATTTATTAAAAACAAAAAATAGCATATAGTGCACACTGTTAAGTATAAAGGCAAGCAAATTAAAGCACATGTTTTGAGTATTAATTAGTGCCCTCTGAAATCTGAACCTCAAACATAGACTTGGGATCATATGAGTTATTGTGAGGTGATACCTTGAAGCAGGGGAATGACAAAAAAGATGAAAATCAAGGTAAAGATAAATTATTGAGTTTTCTGCAGTAGTCAATGGAGTCATAATCTGACCAGGACTTCTGACATACTTACAAGATGCTTCTAGAAGGTCTCAATCTAAAGAAGGGAGACTGGGGCACTACCCACAAGCTCTTATCCCTGTTCTTTGAGATGTTAGATTCTCTGTCCTCTGGGCTTTGCTTTTGCACAGAATAACTGACTTACTAGGTCTTCAGAGAAAACTCTAAGGCAGAAAAGGGAATAAACTGCATAATATACTCTTGAACAGAAGGCTGTTAGCATGAATCCAACTTCCCAGAATTTTACTTGGTATAACAGGAAATTTTGGCATTGGATTGCAAAATGAAGAGGGACAAAGGCTAACAGAGTTTTTCCAAGAGAAAGCACTGGTCATAGCAAACACAACTCTTCTGAAAACACAAGAGACGATTCTACACATGGACATCGCCAGATGATCAATATGGAAATCAGATTTATTATATTCTTTGCAGCCAAAGATGGAGAAGCTCTATACAGTCAGCAAAAATAAGACTGGGAGCTGACTGTGGCCCAGATTATGAACTCCTTATTGTCAAATTCAGACTTAAACTGACAAAAGTAAGGAAAACCACTACACTATTCAGGTATGGCATAAATGAAATCCTTTACGATTATACAGAGAAACTGACAAATAGAGGCAAGGGATTAGATCTGATAGACAGAGTGGCTGAAGAACTGTGGATGGAGATTCATGACATTTTACAGATGGCAGTGATCAAGACCATCCCCATTAAAAATAAATTTAAAAAGACAAAATGCTGTTTGAGGAGGCCTTGCAAATAGCTGAGAAAAGCAGAGAAAAGAAAAGCAAAGCAGAAAAGGAAAGATATACCCATCTGAATGCAGAGTTCCAAAGAATAGAAAGGAGAGATAAGAAAGACTTCCTCAGCGATCAATGCAAAGAAACAGAGGAAAACAATAGAATGGGAAAAACAAGGGATCGCTTCAAGAAAATTGGAAATAGCAAGGGAACATTTCATGCAAAGATGGGCACAATAAAGGAAAGAAATGGTATGGACCTAACAGAAATAGAATATATAAAAAAGAGGTGGCAAGAATACACAGAAGAAATATACAGAAAAAATCTTAGTGATCCAAATAATCATGATGGTGTGATCACTCACCTAGAGCCACACATCTTGGAATGTGAAGTCAACTGGGCCTTAGGAAACCTCACTATTTAACAAAGCTAGTGGAGGTGATGGAATTCCAGTGGAGCTATTTCAAATCCTGAAAGATGATGCTGTGAAAGTGCTGCACTCAAGATGCCAGCAAATTTGGAAAACTCAGTAGTGGCCACAGAACTGGAAAAGGTCAGTTTTCATTCCAATCCCAAAGAAAAGCAATGCCAAGGAATGTTCAAACTACCATATTTCACATACAAGCAAAGTAATGATCAAAATTCTTCACATTACACTTCAACAGTACATGAACCACGAACTTCCAGATGTTCAAGCTGCATTTAGAAAAGGCAGAAGAACCATAGATCAATTTTCAACATCCACTGAATCATAGTAAAAGCAAGGGAATTCTAGAGAAACCTCTTATTTTGTTTCATTGACTATGCTAAAGTCTTTTACTCTGTGAATTACAACAAACAGTGGAAAATTCTTAAAGATATGAGAATACCAGACTGCCTTACCTGCTTCCTATAAAACCTGTATGCAGGTTTGGAAGAAACAGTTAGAACCAAGCAAGGAACAACAGACTGATTCCAAACTGGGAAAAGATTAAGTTAGGCTCTATATTGTCACTCTGCTAATTTAACTTTTATTCAGTGTACATCATGTGAAGTGACAGATTGGATGAAGCACAAAGCAGAATCAAAATTTCCAAGATAAATATCAATAACCTCATATATGCAGATGACACCACCATTACAGCAGAAAGCAAAGAGGAACTAAAAACCTCTATTGAAGGTGAAAGAAGAGAGTGAAAAAGCTGCTTTAAAATTCAACATTCAAAAAATGAAGATTATGGAATCTGGTCCCATCACTTTATAGCAAGTTGATGGGGAAACTGTCAGACTTTATTTTATTTTATTTTTTTGAGCTGTAAAATCACTGCATATGGTGATTGTAGACACGAAATTAAAAGACACTTGCTCCTTGGAAGAAAAACTATGACAAACCTAGACAGCATTGTAAAAAGCAATGGTATTACTTTGCCAAAAAAGCTCTGTATAGTTTAAGCTATGTTTTTTCCAATAGTCACACATGGATGTGAGAGTTGGACCATAACGGTTGAGCACCAAAGAACTGTTGCTTTTGAACTGTGGTGTTGGAGAAGGCTCTTGAGTGTCCAATAGACTGCAAGGAAATCAAACTAGTCAATCCTCAAGGAAATAAACCCTGACTATTCTTTGGAAAGACTGAGGCTGAAGCTCCAATACTTTGGTCATCTGATGCAAAGAGCCAGCTCATTAGAAAAGACCTAAATGCTGGGTATGATTTATGGCAGGAGGAGAAGGGAATAAGAGAAGATGAGGTGGCATTACTGGCTCAGTGGAAGGAGTTTTATCAAGCTCCAGGGGATGGTGAAAGGCAGGAAGCCTGGCATCCTGCAGTACATGGGGTTAAAAAGAGTTGGACATGACTGAGTGACTGAAGAACAGCAAACGTCCCAGAAATGGTATACCATGTCTGCAGTTGAAATCAGAGCTGGACCAGGGCAACGTATACAAGAAACCAAACACCTGTAGGTCAGTCCATACTTACAGGGCTCATGTTTGTACTCTTTATGTTCACAATATCACTTTCTATTAGAGATGGCGATTCACTGATTTCATTTTAAATGTTGGGAGATTTAATGAGATTATCTAATTTATATTGCTTAAAAGGACCCAAGCTATAGTGAAGTCTATCATCTCATTCTTGAAATTCACTCAGCTTTTCAACTGGTCTATATTTTTAGTGGGGTGAAACTGGTGTTTCTTCATAAACAATGAAATCTTTGGTTGCCTGTCTCTCATCAAACCATGGTTGAGAAATATTATATTCACAATTAATGTCAGACTTGGAATCACAAGAAATGCCCAAGTGAATGCCCTGGGTCCTGAACATACTTCTCTCAGACCATACTAAGTAGCAGAAACTCTGTTCCCACATAACAATCAGAGTAAATTGCAACCATTATCAAATTAAGGCTTTACTGAACTCAACTAATTATTATTATTATCATTTGCTTACAATTCCACTATCAGGATAAAACCAGATTACCTAGATAAATGTTGTAACTTCAGACTCAGTGGAAAATTTCTTGATTAACCTTTTCTGTATTTCCTCCCCTGAAAGCAAATACAACAGAAATTAAAGATGTTGGGGGGGGGGGGGG
>SJYQ01000925.1:331551-362702 GCA_006410935.1 Redunca redunca | reverse complement strand
AAAAGTACCACAAATGTCTCCAGGGTCTTTGGCTAAAAGACTAATTAAAACAGATATATTTTGTATATTTATTATCTTGTCAAATTCAAGCATGAAAATAGTCCATATTTCTGATTCTTTCTTTCCTTACAGAGTCTATCATTATTATAACATATTCGGACTCCCCATTTGTCTTTCCAAACTTATTAATTTGAAACTTCATTTCATTATACCCAAAAGGTAGCATTTGGATATCTAATCACATCTATGCTTATCATTAACCTGCCCCCACTGACTTAGAAGCTATTTTTTAAAATAAATATGTTCTTGGTTTCTGGACAGTGTGGCTACCCAATCTACAGGCCTAGTGCTAAATGAAAATTTTGGACCCAAGCTGTGGGTAGGAAGTTAATATTCCCTTCTCAAAAGTCTACTATTCCAACCAATGATGAAGAGCTGACCTCAAGGCGTTGCAACCTCCCTGCTTGAGACTCTTAGTACTTGCATCCTGAATGGGTGAGGGGTCCATGCATCATGACCCCGTCAGCCTAGGATGGGATATCCACTACCACTGGTATCACACCTGATCCCCAATGCCTCCAGAAGACCATAGCTTAACAGAGGGGCAGAGAATGGCATCAGACTGTGTCCACCCCAGACTGCCTGGTCACTGTTCCTGGTGGAGTGCAGTAATAGTCACAGAGCAGGGTCAGGAAGGGGACAGTAAGAGCTAGGGCTACACAAAAGTTGAGGCTCTGAGTGCCTAACACATGATCCACAATTCTATTAAAGATACAAAACACAAACTCAAAGATAAATGACTAAAATTTCAAGACAACAACCAAACAGCATTCCAATCCTAAGCATGAGACTCTCTCAGCCTACACTGCTGGGTGACTGCTTTGGCCACAACCTATGAAGCTTATCCTGCCTTGAGTATATATCCTCCATTGTCTTGGAAAAGCTGAAACACTCTCCTCAAAAATAATGTCCAGAACATGGAGATCACAATTTAATTGTGGACGTTTGGGTGATGTCTCAGTACAGACTTAATTGTATAAGTGTTTCCATTCCCAGTAGTGCCATCATAGTCTGAAACGTTGGAGCACCACTATTAATGTAAACCAACAGATAAACTGACAGTTTTTGTTTAAACATATATACTAAGATTGCACTGTTGCATTTGTCAAAACCAAATGAAGATTTGAAATAATGTTATATAAATCACTCTATACCTTTCTCGTGCCTCAAAACCATTCGCAATACAGCATAATTTTGTGAAATATTGGTGAGACTGAATACAAGAATGAATTCCTTCTACACTGTTCCTCCACTGTCATAATCCATCCTTTTATTTGGGGGATTACTCTCTCCTGAGTTCAGACATTCTATTTTGAGACACATTTGACCATGAGGAAAGTACTTCAATGAATTCAAGTGAATCAATTTTCTTCATACGTTTTTCTCTCTAATTCTGATTCTGAACTATAAAACCATACAATAAATTTATTTTTCTGAAATAAGTTATTTCTGAAAGTTATTTGAATATTTAGTAGAATTAAATATCTCCTTAGGATTAATATGCTTTATGTACACTAGCTGAAGAAAAAAATCAGTTAACTCATTCTACTTATAATTATTGAGTGTCTCCTTTCTGTCAGTGTATAAAGATAAACATGATGCATAAAACAGGCATTGCTCCTGCTCTCAGGGAGATTGCAATGTTGTCAGTTAAACAGATAATTCTTCAAGCAAAACATGTATAAAAATGGGTAGGGGATATACTAAGTATTAGGGAGGCACAGAACAAGAGAATGTAACCCATATCTACCCGAATATCATGAGGTAAACATGTCCAGATATGATCGGTGATTGTTGAGAAGGAAGGATAGAAATATTTTAAGCTGATATAAAGTGTTGCATTGGTGGTGTAGTGGTGATCATAGTTACCTTCCAAGCAGTTGAACAGGGTTTGATTCTCAGCCAAGGCAACAGGGCAAACTTTGTGGCTTCCCTGGTAGTTCATATGGTAGAGTTTGCCTGCAGTATAGGAGACCTGAGTTCAGTTCCCGAGTTGGGAAGGACCCCTGGAGAAGAGAATGGCAACCCACTCCAGTATTCTGGAGAATTCCATGGACAGAAGAGCCAGGTGAGCTACAGTCGATGGGGTTGCACAGAGTTGGACATGACTGAAGGACAAAAAAGGTGTATAGCAAATCTCCAAAATAAATGATAGGAAGATAAATCTAAGGACTTAATTTATAGTTAGGTGTATCTGAGAATAGTGTGTAGAGAAAACAATGGTGAATCACAATCTATGTGATAAAAAGAAGCAGGGCTACACAGACCATTGTCAACCATGTCATGTTTTAATCTGAAGGTTAAAGAGACCATTATAGTGTTTTAAAAGTGAAGGTTGCATATTGTGTTTAAGTATAGACCTCTCTGGATATATTAGGAGTCAGTGGCAGAATGAGGGAAAAAATACTTGAGATCATAGGCTAGTGATGAGTATGTTGAACAAAGTTAAGTGAGAGATGGCACTGTCTGTTGTAAGTGAGTAAAGTGGATGGATATAAAAATCATATTCAAATTTAGGATGTAGAAATTGCAGAGAAGATTATTTAGATGTGGAAAATGTAAAATCATTTCCTTGTTGCTGACTGGGAAAACTTGCAGATGATGATGCCATTCATTACAGTAGGAATCAGAAAAGTTGATTTTATAGAGAGGATGAATCAGTTTTGGACAGGTTGAGGTGCATGCAAATCATCCAGGTATGGAAATATAAAAGGAAATTTTAATATATAGATGAAGAGAATGTCTAGAGAAATTTAAGAGTGATATGTATCTTACAGGTGGTAATTGAAGATAAAGATGTGGGTGAAGTTGCTCAAGGAGAAAATTAAGGACAAAGCAGGAAAGCATGAAGCAGAGACTGAAGAAACCATTGAGAGGCAAGCTAAGGACAACTGAAGGACAAGCTGAGGACAAAGTAACCTGAAAAGAAGCAGCATGAAGTAGAATTTACACCGGAAGTATCCTGTCACAGGAGGCCTGATTATCGCAAAACTTAGGAATGCATTAGGTCCAAAGAGTAAAAGAAACGATTACCTTGCATAGGAGACACTTCTACTTATATCAAAGAAAAAGATGGTATTTAAAGATGAGTTTTCAGGTGATAGTGAAATTTTGGAAGATTCCATATAATCTATTTTAAGTGCATAGAAATTATGCTCATTAGCTAAGAGTAAAGAGATAATGTGTGGATTTGAAAAACAGATATGATTGGACATTGAGGGAGTCAAGTGACTTGCCAAATAAAGATCACTAAGTGACAGAATGGCCTAGAAGAATCTGTCATCCTACATTTACAAAAGCTTAAAGTGGGGTTTTTAGTGAAGTTTTCCAAGGAAACTTGGTAGCCTGCCTTGAGAAGTCAATCAGGTTCACAAGAATAGTTTTCTCAGCACTTAGCAGAAATATGACCAAATACTTTAATTTAGAGGAAAAGATGAAGGACCAAATGTTTAAATTTTTCTTGGAAATATAAGTCTGGAAAATAAAAATAAAAGTTATATATAAACTAATAATTTACTATTTTTGTTGTTATTCAGTAGCTAAATCTTGTCTACCTCTTTGACACCTCATAGACTACAGCACACCAGGCACATCCGTCCTCCACTAGCTTCTGGAATTTGCTCAGATTTATATACATTGAGTCAGTGATGCTATCTAACCATTTCATTCTCTGCTGCCCCCTTCTCCTTTTTGCCATTAATCTTTCCAAACATCAGGGCCTTTTAAATGAGTTGGATCTTCATATCAGTGGTCAAAATGTAGCTTCAGCTTCAGCATTAGTCTTATAATTCAAGTTTGATCTTCCTGCAGTTCAAGGGGCTCTCAAGAGCCTTCTCCAGCACCACAATTCAAAAGCATCAATTCTTCGGTTCTCAGCCTTCTTTAGGGTCTTACTCTCAAATCTGTTAATGGTACATGACTCCTGGAAAAACCATAGATTTGACTACACAGACCTTTGTTGGCAAAGTTATTTTTTTGCTGGTTTTTAAATTTAAATTAATCGATTTATTTTAATTGGAGGCTAATTACCTTACAAAATTTTAGTAGTTTTTGCCATACATTGGCAAAATCAGCCACAGGTGTACTGCGTTCCCCATTCTGAACCCCTCTTCTGCCTCCCTCCCCATCCCATCCCTCTGGTTCATCCCAGTGCACAAACCCTGAGCACCCTGAATCATGCATCAAACCTGGGCTGGCGATCTGTTTCACATATGATAATATACATGTTTCAATGCTATTCTCTCAAATCATCCTACCCTCAACTTCTCCCACAAAGTCCAACAGACTGTTCCATAAATCTGTGTCTCTTTGGCTGTCTTGCATATAGGATCATTATTACCATCTTTCTAAATTCTATATATATGCGTTATTATACACTATTGGTGTTTTTCTTTCTGACTTATTTCACTCTGTATAATAGGATCCAGTTTCATCCACCTCATTACAACTAATTCAAATGCATTTTTTTTAAATGGCTGAGGAATATTCCGTTGTGTACATGTATCACAGCTTTCTTATTCATTTGTCTGCCAATGGACATCTAGGTTATTTCCATGCCCTGGGTATTGTAAACTGTGCTTCAGTGAACATTGGGGTACATGTATCTCTTTCAATTTTGATTTCCTTGGTATATATGCCCAGCAGTGGGATTGCTGAGTCATATGGCAGTTCTATTTCCAGCTTTTTAAGGAATCTCCACACTGTTCTCCATGGTAGCTGTACTAGTTTGCATTCCTACCAACAGTGTGAGAGGGTTCCCTTTTCTCTGCACCCTCTCCAGCATTTATTGCTTGTAGACTTTTTGATAGCATCCATTCTGACTGGCATGAGATGGCACCTCATTGTGCTTTTGATTTGCATTTCTCTGATAATGAGTGCTGTTGAGCATCTTTCTTGTGTTTGTTAGCCATCTGTAAGTCTTCTTTGGAGAAATGTCTGTTAAGTTCTTTCACCCATTTTTTGATTGAGCCACTTATTTTTCTGGAATTGAGCTGCAGAAGCATTTGTATATTTTTGAGATAAATTCTTTGTCAGTTGTTCCATTTGCTATTATTTTCTGCAACCCTGAAAGCTATATTTTCATACTGCTTATAGTTTCCTTCTTTGTGCAAAAGCTTTTAAGCTTAACTAGGTCTCATTTGTTTATTTTTGCTTTTATTTTCATTACTCTGGGAGGTGGGTCATAGAAGACTGTGCTGTGATTTATGTCAGAGAGTGTTTTGCTTATGTTTTTCTCTAGGAGTTTTATAGCTTCTGGTCTTATGTTTAGACATTTAATCCATTTTGAGTTTATTTTTGTGTATGATGTTAAAAAGTCTTCTAGTTTCATTCTTTTACAAGTGGTTGACCAGTTTTCCCAGCACCATTTGTTAAAGAGATTGTCTTTTCTCCCTTGTATATTCTTGCCTCCTTTGTCAGACATAAGATGTCCATAGGTGCATGGATTTATCTCTGGGCTTTGTATTTTGTTCCATTGATCTATATTTCTGTCTTTGTGCCAGTACCATACTGTCTTGATGACTGTAGCTTTGTAGAATAGTCTGAAGTCAGGCAGGTTGATTCCTCCAGTTCCATTCTTCTTTCTCAAGATTGCTTTGGCTATTCAATGTTTTTTGTATATCCATGTAAACTGTGAAATTATTTGTTCTATTTCTCTAAAGAATACAATTGGTAGCTTGATAGGGATTGCATTGAATCTATAGATTGCTTTGGGTGGTATTCTCATTTTCACTATTTGTTTCTTCCGATCCATGAACATGGTGTATTTATCCATCCATTTGTGTCATCTTTGATTTATTTCTTCAGTGTTTTATAGTTTTCTATAGATCGAACTTTTGTTTTTTTTTTCTTTAGGTAGATTTATTACTAAGTATTTTATTCTTTTAATTGCAATGGTGAATGGGATTTTTCCCTTAATTTCTTTTTCTGTTTTCTCATTGTTACTTTATAGAAATGCAAGGGATTTCTGTATTAATTTTATATCCTGAAACTTTATATTCATTGATTAGCTCTAGTAATTTTCTGGTGTAGTCTTTAAGGTTTTTCTATGTAGAGGATCATGTCATTTGCAAACAGTGAGAGTTTTACTTCTTTTCCAATCTGGATTCCTTTTATTTTGTTTTCTTCTCTGATTTATGTGCCCAAAACTTCCAAAACTATTCTGAATAATAGTGGTGAGACTGGGCACCCTTATCTTGCTCCTGATTTTAGGGGAAACACTTTCAGTTTTTCACCATTGAGGATAATGTTTGCTGTGGGTTTATCATATATGACTTTTCTTATGTTGAGATATGTTTCTTCTATGCCTGATTTTTGTTTTTTTTTTTTTTATCATAAATGGATGTTGACTTTTCTCAAAGGTTTTCTATGCATCTATTGAGATTTGTTAATGTGGCGTATCACACAGATAGTTTTGCGAATGTTGAAGAATCCTTGCATCCCTGGGATAAAGCCGACTTGATAATGATTTATAATCTTTTTTATATGTTGTTTGATTCTGTTTGCTAAAATGTTTTAAGGATTCTAATTCATCCTATGTTCATCAGTGATATTGGACTGTAGTTTTCTTTTCTTTCTTTCTTTTTTTTTTTTTTTTTTGTGGCTCCTTCGGTTATGGTATTAGGCTAATGGTAGCCTCATAGAATGAATTTGGAAGTTTACCTTTTTCTGAAATTTTCTGGAAGAGTTTAAGTAGGATAGGTATTAGCTCTTCTCTAAATTTTTCCTAGAATTCAGTTGTGAAGCCATCTGGTCCTGGGCTTTTTTTTGCTGGAAGATTTCTGATTACAGTTTTGATTTCTATGCTTGTGATGGGTATGTTAAGATTTTCAATTTCTTCCTGTTTTGGAAAGCTATACTTTTCTAAGAATGTGTCCATTTCCTAAAAGTTGTCTAACTTATTGGCATATAGTTGCTGATAGTAGTCTCTTATGATCCTTTGTATTTCTGTGTTGTATGTTGTGATTTCTCCAATTTCATTTCTAATTTTGTTGATTTGATTCTTCTCCCATTTTTTCTTGATTAGTCTAATCAAACTAATGGTTTGTCTATTTAATTTATCTTCTCAAATAACCACCTTTTAGCTTCGATCATTTTTGCTATGTTCTCCTTTGTTTCTTTTTCATTTATTTCTGCCTTAATTTTTATGCTTTCTTTCCTTCTACTAACTCTGGAGTTCTTCATTTCTTCTTTATATACTTGCTTTTGGTGTAGAGTTAGGTTAATTATTTGATTTTTGTCTTGTATCTTGAGGTAAGCTTGAACTGCTATGAACCTTCCCCTTAGCACTGCTTTTATTGAATACCATAGGTTTGAGGTTGTTGTGTTTTCATTTTCATTAGTTTCTATGCATATTTTGATTTTTTAAATTTCATCTGTGATTTGTTGGTTATTCAGAAGCATGTTGTTTGGCCTCCATATGTTTGTATTTTTAATAGTTTTTTTTTTTTTTTTTCCTGTAATTGAAATCTAATCTTACTGCATTGTGATCAGAAAAGATGTTTGGAATGATTTCTTTTTTTTTTTTCTTTTTGTTTTTTGAATTTAGCAAGGCTAGATTTATGGCCCAGGATGTGATCTATCCTGGAAAACATTCTGTGTGCACTTGAGAAAAAGGTTAAATTTATTGCTTTGAGGGGAAATATCCTATGGATATCAATTATGTCTAACTGGTCCATTGTATCATTTAAACTTTGTGTTTCCTTGCTATTTTTCTGTTCAGCTAATTTATCCATAGATGTGAGTGGGGTATTAAAGTCTCCCACTATTATTCTGTTACTCTTAATTTCCCCTTTAATACTTGTTCAGTTCAGTTCTGTTCAGTTGCTCAGAGGTGTCCGGCTTTTTGTGATCCCATGAACCGAAGCATGCCAGTCTTCCCTTCCATCACCAACTAGTGGAGTATACCCAAACTCATGTTCATTGAGTCAGTGATGCAAACCAAACATCTCTTACTCTGTAGTCCCTTTCTTCTACTGCCCTCAGTCTTTCCCAACATCAGGTTTTTTTGTTTTGTTTTGTTTTTGAATGAGCAAGCTCTTCACATCAAGTGGCCAAAGTATTAGAGTTTCAGCTTCAAAGTGGGTCCTTCCAATGAACACCCAGGACTGATCTCCATTAGGAAGGACTGGTTGGATCTCCATGAAGTCCAAGGGACTCTCAAGAGTCTTCTCCAGCACCACAGTTCAAAAGCATCGATTCTTTAGCACTCAGCTTTCTTTATAGTCCAACTCTAACATCCATTCATGACCACTGGAAAAACCATAGCTTTGAATAGATAGACTCTATTGACAAACTAATATATCTACTTTTTAATATGATGCCTACGTTGGTCATAACTTTTCCTCCAAGGAGTAAGCATCTTTTAATTTCATGGCTGCAATTACCATCTGCAGTGATTTTGGAGCCCCCAAAAAATAAAGTCTGACACTGTTTCCACTGTTTCCCCATCTATTTGCCATGAAGTGATGGGACCAGATGCCATGATATTCGTTTTCTGAATGTTGAGCCTTAAGCCAATTTTTCACTCTCCTCTTTAACCTTCATCAAGAGACTCTTTAGTTTCTCTTCACTTTCTGCCATAAGGGTGGTGTCATCTGCATATCTGAGATTACTGATAGTTCTGCCAGTGATCTTGATTCCAGCTTGTGATTCTTCCAGCCTAGTGTTTCTTATGATGTACTCTTCGTATAAGTTAAATAAGCAGGGTGACAATATATAGCCTTGGCATACTCCTTTTCCTATTTGGAACCAGTCTGGTGTTCCGTGTCCAGTTCTAACTATTGCTTCCTGACCTGCATTATAGGCTTCTCAAGAGGAAGGTCAGGTGGTCTGGTGTCCCCATCTCTTTCATAATTTCCCACAGTTATTGTGATCTACACAGTCAAAGGTTTTGGCATAGTCAATAAAGCAGAAATTGATTTTTTTTTTTTTTTCTGGAACTCTCTTGCTTTTTTGATGATCCAATGGATGTTGGCATTTTGATCTCTGGTTCCTCTGCCTTTTCTAAAACCAGCTTGAACATCTGTAAGTTGATGGTTCATGTGTTGCTGAAGCCTGGCTTGGAGAATTTTGAGCAATACTATGCTATCATGTGAGATGAGTGTAATTGTGCATTTGAGCATTCTTTGGCATTGCCTTTCTTTGGGATTGGAATGAAAACTGACCATTTTCAGTCCTGTGGCCAATGCTGATTTTTCCAAATTTGCTGACATATTGAGCACAGTACTTTCACAGCATCATCTATTAAGATTTGAAATGACTCAACTGAAATTCCATCACTTGCCCTAGCTTTGTTCGTAGTGATGCTTTCTAAGCCCGCTTGACTTCACATTCTAGGAATGTCTGGCTCTAGGTGAGTGATCACACCATCATGATTATCTGGTTCGTGAACATCTTTTTTTGTACAGTTCTGTGTATTCTTGCCACCTCTTTTTAATATTCTGCTTCTTTTAGTTCTATAACATTCCTGTCCTTTATTGTCCTTATCTTTGCATGAAATGTTCCCTTTATATCTCTAATTTTCTTAAAGATATCTCTAATCTTTCCCATTCTATTGCTTTACTCTATTTCTTTCATATTTGTTAGCATTTGCCTTATATATTGTTGTGTTCCTATGTTGAGTTTATGTATAATTGCTATATCTTCTTTTAGGATTGATCCTTTGAACAGTATATAGTGCCCTTCTTCATCTCTTTTCACAGCCTTTATTTCAAAGTCTGCTGTTCCTGCTTAGCAGCAGTTTAGCTGCTTAGCACAATTCAGTCGTGTCCGACTCTGTGGGACCCCATAGACGGCAGCCCACCAGCCTCCCCCATCCCTGGGATTCTCCAGGCAAGAACACTGGAGTGGGTTGCCATTTCCTTCTCCAATGCATGAAAGTGAAAAGTGAAAGTGAAGACGCTCAGTCGTATCTGACTCTTCGCGACCCCATAGACTGCAGCCCACCAGGCTCCTCCATCCATGGGATTTTCCAGGCAAGAGTACTGGAATGGGGTGCCATTGCCTTCTCCGATTTCAAAGTCTATTTTACCTTATATGAATATTGCTACTCTTGCTTTCTTTTTGTCTCCATTTGCATGAAATATCATTTTCCATCCCTTCCTTTCAGTCTGTATGTGTCCCTTTCTTTGAGGAGGGTCTCTTGTAGACAGTATATATATGGGTCTTGTTTTTGTATACATTCAGCCAGTCTGTTTTTTGGTGGGGACATTCAACCCATTTATATTTATGTAATTATCAATACGTATGGTCCCGTTGCCATTTACTTTGTTGTTTTTTGTTTGAGTTTGTACACCTTTTCTGTGTTGCCTGTCTAAAGAAGATCCTTTTGCATTTGTTGAAGAACTGGTTTGGTGGTGCTGAATTCTCTCAGCTTTCGCTTGTCTATGAAGCTTTTGATTTCTCCTTCATATTTGAATAAGATCCTTGCTGAGTACAGTAATCTGGGATGTAGCTTTTTCTCCTTCATCAGTTTAAGTATGTCCTGCCACTCCCTTCTGGCCTGAAGAGTTTCTGTTGAAAGATCAACTGTTATCTTCATGGGAATCCCATTTTGTGTTATTTGTTGTTTTTCCCTTGCTACCTTTTAATATTTGTTCTTTGTGTTTGATCTTCTTTAATTTGATTAATACGTTTTGCTGTGAGTTTCACCTTGGGTTTATCCTGTTTGGGACTCTCTGGGTTTGTTGGACTTGGATGGCTATGTCTTTCCCTATTTTAGGTACGTTTTCAACTATTATCTGCTCAATTATTTTCTCATGGCCTTTATTTTTTTCTTCTTTTTCTGGTACTCCTATGATTCGAAGTTGGGGTGTTTGATATTGTCCCAGAGATCTTTGAGGGTGTACTAATTTCTCTTAATTCTTTTTACATTTTTCCTCACTGCTTCATTTACTTCCACCATTCTGTCTTCCACCTCCCTTATACTATTTTCGGCCTCAGTTTTACTCTTTTTTCTCTCCAGAGTGTTTTCTTTTTATCTCAGTTATTGCATTATTCATTATTGACTGACTCTTTTTTTTTTTTTATTTCTTCTAGGTCCTTGTTAAACATTTCTTGCATCTTCTCAATCTTATCTTCAGACTATTTATCTGTAACTCCATTTTGTTTTCAAGATTGTGGATCATTTTTACTATCATTATTCTGAATTATTTTTCAGATAGATTCCCTATCTGTTCCTTTTTTATTTGGTTTGGTGGGCATTTATCATGTTCCTTTACCAGCTGAATATTTATCTGCCTTTTCATCTTTTTTAGATTGCTGTGTTTGGGGTGGTATTTCTGCATGCTGGAAGTTTGTGTTCCTCTTTTTTGTGATGGTTCCTTCCTGTGGGTGGGGTTGGAAGAGAGGCCTGTCAAGTTTTCCTCGTTAGGGAAGCTTGCATCTGTGTTCTGGTGGGTAGACCTCGATCTCTCATCTCTGGAGTGCAATGAAGTGTCCAGTAGTAAGTTTTGAGGTGATTATGGGTTTTCTGTGACTCTTTTCCACCTATATTTTAATACTTTGGGGGGCTTCTCTCATGGCTCAGAAGGTAAAGTGTTTGCCTGCAATGTGGGAGACCCAGGTTTGATATCTGGGTCAGGAAGATCCCTGGAGAAGGACATGGCAACCCACTCCAGTATTCTTGCCTGGAAAATTCCATGTACAGAGGAGCTACAGTCCATGGGGTCACAAAGATTCTAATATGACTGAGTGACTTGAGTTCAATTCACTTTACTTCATTTTAATGCTAAGGGTTATGTTCCTGTGTTGCTGCAGAATTAGCTTGGTATGTCTTACTCTGAAACTTGCTGACTCATGGGTGGAGCTTGGTTGCAGTGTAGGTATGGACGTTTTTGGATGAGCTCTTGTTGATTAATGTTCCCTGGAGTTAGGAGTTTTCTGGTGTTCTCAAGTTTTGAATTAAACTTCCTGCCTCTGGTTTTCAGTCTTATTCTTACAGTTGCTTCAAGACTTCTCCATCCATACAGCACCGATGGTAAAACATCTAGGTTAATGGAAGAAAGATTCTCCACAGTAAGGGACACCCAGGGAGGTTCACAGAGTTAAATGGAGAAGAGAAGAGGGAGGAGGTAGATAGTGGTGACCAGGGGGAGAAAGGGGGGAATAAAAGGGGAGAGAACAATCTAGCCAGTAATCAATTACCTATGTGCTCTCTACAGTCTGGGACTCCCAGAAAGGTTCTCAGAGTTACATAGAGAAGAGAAGAGAAGAGAAGAGAAGAAGAGGAAGGAGATAGACGTTACTAGGAGGATAAGAGGGGGAATCACAAGGGTAGAGACAGATCTAGCCAGCAATCGTTCCCTAAGTGTTACTCACAGCCCGGAATAACCCAAGAGATTCACAGAATTGGGTAGAGAAGAGAAGGTGGAGGGAGGAGACAGAGGTGACCTGCAGGAGAAAAAGGAGAATCAAAAGTGCAATCAAGCCAGTAATCACCCTTCTAAGTAAAAATGGGTACCAAAGATTGGATTCTTAAAAGCACAAAATTTATAATAAATACCAAAAAGGAAAGATTAAAAATCTATAGTAGAGGTTAAATTGTCNAAAAATTATAAAATATATATATATATGAAATTTGCTTTAAAATGGGGTCTTTTTTGCAAGGTAATAGTAGGTTATCAAAATGAAAATTTAAGGAGTAATGAAGAACTTAAAAACAAAGAAAAAATTAAGAAAAATGAAAATAGTAAAATATATCTAGGAATATCTCTGGAGCTGTTGAGGGCACTGTGGGGTCAGTTCAGTTTCAGATAGTTCCTTGTTCCAGCTTATACTTCTTCTCAAGTTCAATAGGCCCCTTCCAATGTAGTCAATGCTAGCTACAGGGTTTTAATACACTGCACCTGTCATTTCCAAAGCAGTTCCTTCTTCTTTGTTTATTTTGGCTTCCTTTGTGCAAGTCTTTTCAATGTCTAATATCTGCCCTGACACAAGGGGGCAAAGGTGGTCACTTATTCAGTTGTACTGTGGGGAGGGAGGAACACTGAAAACAAATATCATTAGCATGTGTGAGGAGTGCTCGCAGTGTCTGGGCCTCACTGGGTTTGCCCACATTCATAACGTGTGTGCTTTCCCAGTCTACACAGCTCAGGCTTCAGGTTGTTCTTCAGGGGAACTGTCTAAAGTGGGCCTTGGGTTCCGTGTAACTCCCAGGTCTAAGGCACTCAGGTTCAGGTTCTTGGGTACTGCACAAAGGCACAGACTCAATTAGCACTATTTTGTGCCCTTCTCAGATCCGAACAGCTCAGGCAACCAGGTGCTTGGCAAGCGCACTCTCCCCAGGTGTGGTGCATTTATCACCTTCTGAGTCCCAGCTACTCGGTTTCCTGGGTGTGCAGTGGGTGTGCTGTCTCAGGTGTGCTGTGTGTTTCCTCTGGAGAGCTGATCTCTGGCTGTGGCCCTCCTCATAGATGTAAACCGTCCAGGATCCCAAGAAGAGTTGGTTAGCAGCTGGGAGCCTGGTCACAGTTTGGTAGAGGGCGCAGTCTTTGGAGCCAAGATTGCCCCTCGCCTCCCTCCTCTGGTGTCTCCCGCCTGCCTCTCTGCCTCCAGTGGGGGATGGGCTGGTCTGAAGCTGGCTAGCTCTCCTCTAATATTTGCTCAGCCCTTTGTTCTGTGAGTGGACCCACGAATTGTTTAAGTTAAAGCTTTTCATAGGAAAGTTCTCTCTCTCTCTTTTTTTTCTTCTCTCTCTGGCTATCCCGCAGTTTGGGTTGCTATCTCATGTTTGCTCCCTAAGATTGTCCTCAGGGCATTCAGACCTAGTCCTTACCCTAAGCAATGCAGCCCATGCCTCACTGTTCAGCTACTGCTTTTGTAGGTCCTTAAAATTTCTGCCCTTCATAGTGCATATTCTTGAATGAAGTATTCACATGACAGCTCCATTTTTCTTGAAGAGACCTCTAGTCTTTCCCACTTTATTGACTCGCTCAATTTCCATATTGGTCATTTTAGAAGGCCTTCTTATCTCTCCTTACTATTCTCTGGAACTCTGTATTCAGAAGGTTATAATTTTCCTTTTCTCTCTTGCCTTTCACTTCTTTCTTCCGCTATATGTAGTCTCCTCATGCAAACTTCTTGCATTTTCTTTTATTTTTGAGGGTGTGATTTTGGTCTCTGTCTCATGTACAGTGTTATGGACCTCCATCCATAGTTCTTCAGTAACTCTGTCTACCATATCTAATCACTTGAATCTATTTGTCACTTACCTCCACTGTATAATCATAAGGGATTTAGTTTAGGTCATACCTGAATGGCTTACTGTTTTTCCCTACTTTCTTCAACTTAAGTCTGAATTTCGCTATATGGAGCTCATGATCTGAGTAACAGTCAGTTTCTGGTCTTATTTTTTGCTTTTTATAGAGCTTCTCCATCTTTAGTTGCAAGGAATGTAATCAATCTGATTTCAATATTTACCATCTGGTGATGTCCAAGTGTAGAGTAGTCCCTTGGGTTCTTCAGAAACTATGTTCATGTTCTCTTGACAGAATTCTGTTAGCTTTTGCCCTGCACCTTTTTTACTCTAAGGCCAAACTTCCCTACTACTCCAAGTAATTCTTGATTTTTTACTTTTGTGTTCCCTATCCCCTATGATGAAAATAACATCTTTTGCCATTAGTTCTAGAAGGTCTTGTAGGTTTTCATAGAACTGGTTAACTTAGGCTCTTTGGCATTAGTGGTTAAGGATAGACTTGAATTGCTGTGAAGTTCAATAGTTTGCCCTGGAAACACCAATATCATTCTGTAATTTTTGAGACTGCACCCAGGTACTGCATTTTGGAATCTTCTGTTGACTATGAGGGCTGCTCCATTTCTTCTAAGGGATTTTTGCCCACAATAGTAGATATGCTAGTTATGAATCACAATAGCTACCATGATATAAAGGATGGGGCTGTCAAATATATTAATTTAACCAGAGTTTGTATTGCCCTATCAAGACATAAAACTAGTCATGGACAATCTGTGTAGGCAGACGAAGTGATATAAAGATTTATTAAATTGAAAAATAGAGGAGTTAATAATAAAAGAGAGAGGATTACAAATGCAGAATTGAAGCATTAAAAGCTTCTTAGGGGTAAACCTTCCTTGGAGATGTAGTACATGAGGAAATGACTTGAAAAGACAGGAGTCCGAAGTGTGGAATTTCTCAAACATTATTCTGGAGGACTTGAATAAGTAATTACCAGGGACCAACCCCGGTCGGATCCAGGGTATCCAAAGCATGGACTGCATTGGCGATGAGAGATTTATTTATTTAGAGATATAGAAGGATATAAGAATGTATGTAAAGATATAGAGAGAGATAAAGAAAGAATGTTGCAATTAAGAAAATAGAGGAGAGAAAGAGGCTGATATACCTTGGTTTACACAGAAAGCCAATAATGTCCCAAGACAAGGGACTTACACCGTTCACATAGGCCACAAGTGCCCGCTTGAATAGCGGAGGGTGCCCCGCCTTGGGCTCCCTCTTGCCTGGGTCTTAGAAGCCTGGGCAGAGAAGTGAATGCAGTCAGCCCCTGCACTCCAAGGGATCAGTCTGAAAAAGAGAGTGAGAGAGAGAAAGAAAGAAAAAGAATTGACACAGGGGGAACCAAGCAATGATGAGGCGAGACCCAAAATTTTATTTTTCCAGGGGGCTTATATACTTTAAGCTGTACATAGAGAATAATGGAAAATACAAAGTCATGCAGGGTCAGCAGCCCTGACACTTACCGAGATCAGGCTTTCTCTCTGCATACCTATATGTATACACAGGTCTTAGGTGATTTACATCATCTTCTGGCCAGGAGGCCTATTAGCATTTTATGGCTCTTTTCTGATAAGGGTCCATCAACCAGAAAACTTATTTGCCCTAAAAGTGTTGTTCTTTCCAAAGTCTGGTGCCACTCTCAGAAAGCACTAAATAAAGTTACATTCTTACATAGCAAAGATACAGTGATTTATAACAAAGAAAGAGGAGTACAATGATTTATAACAAAGAGAAAATTCATTAACTCAAAAGTCTATTGCTAACATCAAAACTACTATATTCCTATTTCTGCATCCCAATTACATTGATTAATATCCTCCCAGGTTCCTGGTGGCAATTATTAATTCAACAATGAAAACCTTCACCAATATAATTCTTAGCTCTTTAAAATACTATATGTTTAAGATGTTTTAAGCTTCCCATGCATCTCGTGGCTGGGAGGTTGTAAACAATTACATGCGTAGTTGTGAAAGTCCGGGTAAACCTGTCAGGAAAGTTAAAGAGACATCAGAGGGGTTGGAGCTGAGACACTCCTTTTAATGCAGGAGACTATTAACTGGAGCTCTAAGTTAACTTTTCCAGAGAAAGGTGGTCATGGAGACAGATTCTGGTTTTGGGATAGTCCCTCGAGACCTGACTCGCCTTGCCCGCCAGGTCTCTCCGCATGACCTTGTCATGTGTGGGATCTCCCATGCTGGCTCCCGGCAAGTAATGATAAACTTCCAAGTTGTAAAGGTGTAACCATTTGAATGAGTGGCCAAGGTAGGATCAAGAAAAGTTCACTGGAGAAGATGAATTCTACCACCCATGAGTTAGATTACAAAAGCCCATCTACATGTATATACACATTAAAAACTAAGTACAAAGACTGGGATTATGCTGGGGAGAGTGAGAGTGAAATAGAAATAAGACAGCAGTGCACTCTGTAAATCTGGGATGCTAATCAGATGTGACTACATATCGATTGTGAGCTTTGCAGTGCAGAGGATGTGCATGAGTATAGAAGAAACTCGCTCATATGCCTCCAAATTTCTTTGTACATCAGAGACTATAAATTAATTTTGTCTGATTAACTGGTTAATCAAATAATTGAATCATTACCGACTCAAAACTTCCTTCTAAAAGTCAACTTTGAATTAGCATCAAATGCTACAAACATTTTATTTTATCAGTGAAACATAAACAACATGGAAAAATAATTATTGGCCCAAACTTAACAAATGAATAAAAGTTTTATAAAACTTAAGTTACTTTTGAGAGTATGTTTCAAGACTTCTGACTTAAGCTTAAAATAGCTAAAATATAAAATTAAATATGATACNGTGGGTTGCCATTTCCTTCTCCAACACATGAAAATGAAAGTGAAGTCGTGTCTGACTCCTAGCGATCCCATGGACTACAGCCTACCAGCCTCCTCCATCCATGGGACCTTCCATCTTTATATATTTATATCATATATATGTATATGGATATTCATCCATAACATTGAATAATTCAAAATCATTTATTAAAAATAACTGAGATATTGACAAAGATACAATATAAAGGAAAAAAGAACAAAATAATGTCCTCATTTTTATAATAAAAAATATAAATCTCTATGTTCAGCTAGGACCACTATGAAAAGCATACTGTCATTGAAGGAAAATGGAAAACAGTTGACAACTTTGAAAATAAATGGAACTTGTAGCAGAAAGGCAAAAGAAACTATATATGTAAGCACTGTACTTTCAAAAATAAATAATTCCCAAATATTCAATTTTGATAATCTAATATATGTATGTATCCTGGGATTTAACTGAAAAGAAAATAAACAGTGAATGGTAGAGCACAGTTTTGGGGATGATAATTTAAAGCTAAGAAAAAGAGGCTAGAAAAATATATATGCTAATGATTATATATGGAAGCATGAGTTTGAATTCATATTTGGCTAAATATAGATACAGATGGCTATGTACAGAAATATATATATCTCAATACACATGCATGAGTTTTTGTATACACATATATTCCCTTGCTTTGTTAGTTGAGTGTATTTAAGCAACAGAATCTTAGTAACAATTTATGCACCTAGCAGCTAGATCTTGGAATCTAATTCCATTCTCCAATAAGGGAAAGTAAGTCTCCATGGAGAAAAGGTGAATTCTAGAGCTCATCTTGAAGCATCTTCTAGTGCCATAAAATAAGAAACAAGGAAACATATGCACACACACAAAATATATGTCAAGAGAACACAGAGTTCATTAAAAGTGTCTCAGTGGTCAAAGTTGAGACAATCTATGTAATGGCATAAATAAAGTAGCAATGGATTATTAAGAATGGAAAAATATTCATGATTTTATCCTGCTGTAAAAAAATAATTCAGTAAACAAAGAAAATGAGGAAAACAGAAAATGCAGAATAATTTCAAATAATTTATGAAGATATTTTACTATCAATGAGGTAAAGCAAAAGTTCTCACTCTTTAAATACTGACTGTGCCTATGGAAAAGGAGGGGGTGTTTATGGGGAAAAACAAGAAAAATACTTACTTAGCTAGATGATCAAGGTCAATATTATTTGAAAAGAGCCATACTGATAAACTTGATATGATGTGATGAATATGGCATTTCACATCTGTGATCTTTCAATAAATAATAATAATAATAACCTATGCATAATGATGAGTCAAACATCAGATTAATCCCAACTGAGATGCATTCTACAAAAAGCCTGACCAGTATTTATCAAACTGTCAAGGTTATTAAAAGGAATGAAAGTCTGATAAATTGTCAGAGCCTGGAGTGGCCTGAGGAGACATAATGACCAAAGGAAATGTGCTATCCTGAAACAGAAAAAGGCCAGAAGGGGGAAATACTAAGAAGATATGAATAAACTATGAACATTAGCCACTAAAATGTTAACACTAGTTTTTAATTTATTAAATGTACCACATTAATACATGTTGTTAATAATAGGGACGACTAGAGCCAAGGAATAAGAACACCCTCTTCACTTTCTTTTAAATATTATGTAAATATAAAACTGTTGTGAAAATAAAGTTTACTAAAAACTTGATCCTTACATGTCAAACTCAATAGAAGGAAAAGAGAAATCTTAAGTAATAAGTTAATGAGTAAAAAGTGAGATTAAACGTGTATAAAAAAGAAAGCCAATACAACCTGTTTGTCCTTTGAAATAAGAATGGAGAAACAGAAATAACTATACTGAGACTAACTAAAACAACCAAGCAAACCAGAGGGGGAAAAATATCAGAGAAAAAGAAAGGAAATATAATCATAGGTAGTTTACACAGCCTAAGATATTGAAAAACATAAAATTACAATAAACTACTTTAGCTAACTGGAGAAGGCAATGGCATCCCACTCCAGTACTTTTGCCTAGAAAATCCCATAGAGGAGCCTGGTAGGCTTCAGTCCATGGGGTCGATAAGAGTCGGACACGACTGAGCGACTTCACTTTCATGCCTTGGAGAAGGAAATGGCAACCCACTCCAGTGTTCTTGCCTGGAGAATCCCAGGGATGGGGGAGCCTGGTGGGCTGCCATCTCTGGGGTCGCACAGAGTCACCCATGACTGAAGCGACTTAGCAGCAGCAGCAGCAGCACTTTAGTCAACTATATTTTTATTAATCAGATAAACAAGAAAATTATTGGAAAAGGTAGGCTATTCTTAAGGAGTTTCTAAAACTGATGAAATATATCAGTCCAAGGTTCAAGAATACAGGTCAACCCAGGATAAAATAAAGACACACACACAAAAAAAATCCTAATTAGGGATACACAGCGAAGCTGCTAAAAAGTTTAAACAGAAGTTGAGATAACTTCTCAAAAGAAATGTTGGAAACAAGAAAAAAACTGAATAATATCTTAAAATTTCAAAAAGAAAAAGCACCTAATCTAGATTCAATGGTCAATAAAAATACCTCCTACTTAAACTAAAAACATGGAGAAAATATATCACTATTTTTTATTTTTCAAACATTGGACATCAAGCAGCTCAGAACAGTGTTCCTTGACATGGTATAACAAAATGTATAATCTTCCCAGCTAACTTCTGGGAGAAAGGTTTTAGGACAAAGAGCAGTCAGGGGACACTCAGTAGTGACTGAGAGTCTCTCTGAATTGGAAAGTGGAGACAGGAGCCCAGAGAGCTGAGGCTGCTGAAGTTCTCAGGGTAGAGTAACAGGTTGGAGAGAGCTGCAGAGTGACAAAACCATAGAGCTACAGAGAGGGTCTCATGTGAATCTTAAACTTGGTACAGATCAACACATGGCCTGCCTACTAAATGGGTACAGAGGGAACAAATGTGAGAACTCAACCAGAAAATTCTGCTCTTCCAAAGTCACTGTGGAAAACTTTGTAAATCAAACAGAAATAGGTAGTCAGAAATATATCCTTTCAACATTGGTGTAAAATTAACTGGACTAGAAGTGTCCAAGGAGCAATGGCTGCGTGGCCACATGAGGGCCAAGAGGAGCTACTCCATGTTCAAGGTCAGGAGAGGCGGCATGAGGAGATACCCTTCATCCAAAGTAAGGAGCAATGGCTGCGCTTTGCTGGAGTAGCCGTGAAGAGATATCCCACGTCCAAGGTGAGAGAAACGCAAGTAAGACGGTAAGTGTTGTGAGAGAGCATCAGAGGGCAGACACATTGACACCATAATTACAGAAACAATCTGATCACACAGACCACAGCCTTGTCTAAATAAATAAAACTAAGACATGACCTGTGGGACCACCCAAGATGTGGGTCATGGAGGAGAGGTCTGACAGGATGTGGTCCACTGGAGAAGGGAATGGCAAACCACTTCAGTATTCTTGCCTTGAGAACCCCATGAACAGTATGAAAAGGCAAAATGATATGACACTGAAAGAGGAACTCTCCTGGTCAGTAGGTGCCCAATATGCTACTGGAGATCAGTGGAGAAATAACTCCAGAAAGAATGAAGGGATAGAGCCAATGCAAAAAAAAAAAACCAAACAAACAGCTGTGGATGTGACTGATGATAGAAGCAAGGTCCAATGCAATACTGCTCTTTACAGCAATATTGGAATGTTAGGCTCATGAATTAAGGCAAATTGGAAGTGGTCAAACAGGAGATGGCAAGCGTGAGCATCAACATTCTAGGAATCAGCAAAAACGTGGACTGAAATGGGTTAACTTAGCTCAGATGGCCATTATATCTATTACTGTGGGCAGGAATCCCTTAGAAGACATGGAGTAGCCATCATGGTCAACAAAAGATTCCGAAATGTAGTACTTGGATGCAATCTCAACAATGACAAAATAAACTTTGTTCATTTCCAAGGCAAACCATTCAGTATCATGGTAATCCAAGCCTATGCCCCAACCAGGAATGTTGAAGAAGCTGAAGTTGAATGGTTCTCTGAAGACCTACAAGACCTTTTAAAACTAATACCCAAAAAAGATGTCCTTTTCATTAAAAGGGACTGGAATGCAAAGGCAGGAAGTCAAGAAACACCTAGAGTAATGGGCAAATTTGAACTTGGAATACAGAATGAAACAGGGCAAAGGCTAATAGAGTTTTGTGAAGAGAATGCACTGGTCATAGCAAACACCATCTCCCAACAACACAAGAGAAGACTCTACACATGTACATCACCAGATGGTTAACACCGAAATCAGATTGATTGTATTTTTTTCAGTCAAAGATGGAAAAGCTCTATACAGTCAGCAAAAACAAGACCGGGAGCTGACTGTGGCTCAGATCATGAACTCCTTATTGCCAACTTCAGACTAAAATTGAAGAAAGTGAGGAAAGCCACTAGAGCATTGAGGTATGACCTAAATCAAATCCCTTATGATTATAGAGTGGAAGTGAGAAACAGATTTAAGGGACTATATCTGATAGACAGAGTGCCTGAAGAACTATGGACAGAGGTTCGTGACATTGTAGAGGAGACAGGGATCAAGACCATCCTCATGGAAAAGAAATGCAAAAAAGAAAAATGGCTGTCTGAGGAGGCCTTACAAATAGCTGTGAAAAGAAGAGAGGTGAAAAGCAAAGGAGAAAAGGAAAGGTATAAGAATCTGAATGCAGAATACCAAAGAATAGAAAGGAGAGACAAGAAACCTTTCTCAGCGATCAATGAAAAGAAATAGAGGAAAACAACAGGATGGGGAAGACTAGAGATGTCGTCAAGAAAATTAGAGATACCAAGGGAATATTTCATGCAAAGATGGGCTCCATAAAGGACAAAAATGGTATGGACCTATCAGAAGCAGAAGATATTAAGAAGAGGTGGCAAGAATACACGGGATTACTGTACAAAAATGTTCTTCACGACCCAGATAATCACGATGGTGTGATCACTCACCTAGAGCCAGACATCCTGGAATGTGAAGTCAACTGGGCCTTAGAAAGTAGCTAGTGAAGGTGATGGAATTCCAGTTGAGCTGTTTCAAATCCTGAAAGATGATGCCGTGAAAGTGCTGCACTCAATATGCAAACAAATTTGGAAAATTCAGCAGTGGCCACAGGACTGGAAAAGGTCAGTTTTCATTCCAATCCCAAAGAAAGGCAATGCCAAAAAATGTTCAGATTACCACACAATTGCACTCATCTCACACACTAGTAAAGTAATGCTAAAAATTCTCCAATCCAAGCTTCTGCAATACGTGAACCTGAAATTCCAGATTTTCAAACTGGTTTTAGTAAAGGCAGAGGAAACAGAGATCAAATTGCCAACATCTGCTGGACCATGGAAAAAGCAAGAGAGTTCCAGAAAAACGTTATTTCTGCTTTATTGACTGTGCTGAAGCCTTTGACTGGATGGATAACAATAAACTATGAAAAATTCTGGAAAGCTTGGGAATACCAGACCACCTGACCTGCTTCTTGAGAAACCTGTGGCCAAGTCAGGAATCAACACTTAGAACTGGACATGGAACAACAGACTGGTTCCAAATAGGAAAAGGAGTGCATCAAGGCTCTATATTGTTACCCTGCTTATTTAACTTATATGCAGAGTACACCATGAGAAACACTGACCTGGAAGAAGCACAAGCTGAAATCAAGATTGCCAGGAGAAATCTCAATAACGTCAGATGTGCAAATGAAACTATGCTTATGGCAGAATGTGAAGAGGAACTAAAAAGCCTCTTGATGGAAGTGAAAGAGGAGAGTGAAAATATTGGCTTAAAGCCCAACATTCAGAAAACAGAGATCATGGAATCTGGTTCCATCACTTCATATGAAATAGATGGGGAAACAGTGGAAACAGTGGCAGACTTTATTTTTTTAGGCTCCAAAATCACTGCAGATGGTGACTGCAGCCATGAAATTGAGATGCTTACTCCTTGGAAGAAAAGTTATCACCAACCTAGATAGCATATTGAAAAGCAGAGACATTACTTTGCTAATAAAGGTCCATTTAGTTTTTCCAGTGGTCAAGTGGCATGTGAGGGTTGAGCTATGAGGAAAGCTGAGCACAAAATAATTGATGGTTTTGAACTGCGGTATTGGGGAAGACTCTTGAGATTCCCTTGGATTTTAAGGAGATTCAACCAGTCAATTCTAAAGAAGATCAATCCTGGGTGTTCTTTGAAAGGAATGATGCTAACGCTGAAACTCCAGTACTTTGGCCACCTCATGCGAAGAGTTGACTCATTGGAAAAGACCCTGATGCTAGGATGGAATGGAGGCGGGAGGAAAAGCGACAACAGAGGATGAGATGGCTGGATGGCATCATTGAATCAATGGACATGAGTCTGAGTGAACTCCGGTAGTTTTTGAAGGTCATGGAGACCTCAGTCCATCAGTTCACTTCAGTCACTCAGTCATATCCGACTCTTTGTGACTCCATGAATCGCAGCACACCAAGCCTCCCTGTCCATCACCATCTCCCAGAGTTCACTCAAACTCACATCCATCAAGTTGGTGATGCCATCCAGCCATCTCATCCTCTGTCGTCCCCTTCTTCTCCTACCCTCAATCCTTCCAGTCATCAGGGTCTTTTCCAATGACTCAACTCTTCACATGAGATGGCCAAAGTATTTGAGTTTCAGCTTTAGCATCAGTCCTTCCAGTGAACACCCAGGACTGATATCCTTTAGGATGGACTGGTTGGATCTCCTTGCAGTCCAAGGGACTCTCAACAGTCCTCTCCAACACCATAGTTTAAAGCATCTAATCTTTGGAGCTCAGGTTTCTTCACATTCCAACTTTCACATCCATACATGGCCACTGAAAAAAACATAGCCTTGACTTGATGGACTTTTGTTGGCAAAGTAATATCTCTGCTTTTTAATATGCTATCTTGGTTGATCATAAGTTTCCTTCCAAATAGTAAGTGTCTTTTAATTTCATGGCTGCAATCACCATCTGCCGATATTTGGAGCCCAAAAAAACTAAGTCTGACACTGTTTCCACTGTATCTCATCTATTTCCCATGAAGTGATGGGACTAGATGCCATGATCTTAGTTTTCTAAATGTTGAGATTTAAACCAACTTTTCACTCTCCTCTTTCACTTTCATCAAGAGACTTTTTAGTTCCTCTTCACATTCTGCCATAAGGGTAATGTCATCTGCATACCTGAGGTTATTGAGATTTCTCCCAGTAAGCTTGATTCCAACCTGTGCTTCTTCTATCCCAGCGTTTCTCATGATGTACTCTGCATGTACATTAAATAAGCAGGGTGACAATATACAGCCTTGACGTCCTCCTTTTCCTATCTGGAACCAGTCTGTTGTTCCATGTCCAGTTCTAACTGTTGCTTCCTGAACTGCATACAGGTTTCTCAAGAGGCAGGTCAGGTGGTCTGCTATTCCCATGTCTTTCAGTATTTTCCAGTTTATTGTGATCCAGTCAAAGCTTTGGTATAGTCAATAAAGTGGAAATGGATATTTTTTCTGGAACTTTCTTGATTTTTCCATGATCCAATGGATGTTCACAATTTCAACTCTGGTTCCTCTGCCTTTTCTAAAACTGGCTTGAACATCTAGAACTTCACAGTTCCCATATTGCTGGAGCTTGGCCTGGAAAAATTTGACATTCCTTTACTAGCATGTGAGATGCGTGAAATTGTGCAGTAGTCTGAGCATTCTTTGGCATTGCCTTTCTTTGGGATTGGAATGAAAACTGACCTTTTCCAGTCCTGTGGCCACTGCTGAGTTTTCCAAATTTGCTTCTGTATTAATTGCAGCACTTTCACAGCATCATCTTTCAGGATTTGTAATAGCTCAACTGGAATTCCATCACCTGCACTAGCTTTGTTTGTAGTGGTACTTTCTAAGGCCCACTTGACTTCACATTCCAGGATGTCTGGCTCTAGATGAGTGATCACACCATCATGATTATTTGGGTCTTGAAGCTTTTTTTTTGGACAGTTCTTCTGTGTATTCTTGCCACCTCTTATTAATATCTTCTGCTTCTGATAGGTCCATAACATTTCTGTCCTTTATCAAGCCCATCTTTGCATGAAATGTTCCCTGTTATCTCTAATTTTCTTGACGACATCTCTAGTCTTTCCTATCCTGTTGTTTTCCTCTATTTCTTTGCAGTGATCACTGAGGAAGGTTTTCTTGTCTCCTCTTGCTATTGTTTGGAACTCTGCAAACAGATGTTTATATATTTCCTTTTCTCCTTTGCTTTTCACTTCTCTTCTTTTCATAGCTATTTGTAAGGCCTCCTCAGACAGCCATTTTGTTTTTTTGTGTGTGTTTGTTTTTTCATGGGGGTGGTCTTGATCCCTATCTCATCTACAATGTCATGAACCTCTGTCCATAGTTCATCAGACACTCTGTATATCAGACCTAGACCCTTATCTATGTCTCACTTCCACTGTATAACCATAAGGGATTTTATTTAGGTCATATCTAAATGACCTAGTGGTTTTCCCCATTTTCTTCATTTCAGTCTGAATTTGGCCATAAGAATTCATGATCTGAGCCACAGTAAACCACCAGTCTTTTTTTTTTTTCCTTTTGTATAGAGCTTCTCCATCTTTGGCTGCAAAGCATATAATCAGTCTGATTTCAGTGTTGACCATCTGGCGACATCCATGTGTGGAGTCTTCTCTTGTGTTTTTGGAAGACGGTGCTTGCTATGACCAGTGTATTCTCTTGGCAAAACTCTATTAGCTTTTGCCCTTCTTCATTCTGTACTGCGAGGCCAAATTTGCCTGTTACTCCAGGTTCTTCTTGGCTTCCTGCTTTTGCATTCCAGTCCCTTATAATGAAAAGGACTTCTTTTTTGGGTGTTAGTTCTAAACGATCTTGTAGGTCTTCAAAGAACCATTCAACTTCAGCTTCTTCAGCATTACTGGTTGGGGCATAGGCTTGGATTACCATGATATTGAATGGTTTTCCTTGGAAATGAACAGACTTCATTCTGTTGTTTTGAGATTGCATCCAAGTACTGCATTTCGGAATCTTTTCTTGACTATGATGGCTACTCCATTTCTTCTAAGGGATTCCTGCCCACAGTAGTAGATATAATGGTCATCTGAGTTAAAATCACTGCAGATGGTGATTGCAACAATGAAATTAAGAGATGCTTACTCCTTGGAAGGAAAGTTATGACCAACCTAGATAGCATATTCAAAAGCAGAGACATTAGTTTGCCAACAAAGGTCCATCCAATCAAGGCTATGGTTTTCCATTAGTCATGTATGGATGGGAGATTTGGAATGTGAAGAAAGCTGAGCACCAAAGAATTACCACTTTTGAACTGTGATGTTGGAGAAGACTCTTGAGAGTCGCTTGGACTGCAAGGAGATCCAACCAGTCCATTCTAAAAGGGATCGGTCCTGGGAGTTCTTTGGAAGGAATGATGCTAAAGCTGAAACTCCAGTACTTTGGTCACCTGATGCGAAGAGTTGACTCATTGGAAAAGACTCTAATTCTGGGAGGGATTTGGGCAGGAGGAGAAGGGGACGACAGAGGATGAGATGGCTGGATGGCATCACTGACTCAATGAACGTGAGTCTGAGTGAACTCCAGGAGATGGTGATGGACAGGGAGGCATGGTGTGCTGCGATTCATGGGGTCGCAAAGACTCAGACACGACTGAGCGACTGAACTGAACTGAATCTTCAATAAACTAACAAGCATTATTTATATGGCCAACATTTATTTTTTATGAATTATATATCACCAAATCACATTGCATATTTGGTCAAAATTTTTCATTCATCACTTTCAGTCTGAAATTATACTATATGTAGTCTTATTATTGTTCCTAGTCTCACAATTTTAATGCTATCTATATACTTCAAAATGATATATTCTAAGTTCTTATCAGTTTAGCCATTATCAAGAAATTAGGTCAACTGGAAATTGTAAAAAGTATACAATAAAATAAAGCATAAATTGAAATTTAAGAGAAACATACTCCAGATATACTCATATTCCTTCCAGTAAAAAAATAGAAAGATACATATTAACTAGTCTGGCACTTAAGCCTTATTGTACTTATTTCCATAATGGAGCTATGTTTCAAATAAAGGTGCTTGTTAAGTAAGTCCGCTGCGTTAACCAAATATCTCAGAAAACACCAAGTCAAGACAATCCCATTTGTCTCCATATCTGAGGCATGTGTTTCTATAATGTTTAATCTTATATGAGGAGGTTGGAGAAATGTACTCAGGACATTAAGTAATAGTAAGGTCAAAATAAAAACATGGAAAGATAAATCTGTTGAATATTTTTTAAAATTTTGTAAAAAAAAAAAAAATTGCAGCCAAAATTTCAAGCTTCTACCAAAAATGCAGACAGCTAGAAAGGATGTGTTTTCCATTAAAACTAACACATAACACTGGATGCTATGCAACTTGATAATTTTCTGAACCTATCAGAGAGCTGGAGTTTAGAGCAGTTGCTGCTGCTGCTGCTTCTGAGTTGCTTCAGTCGTATCTGATTATGTGTGACCCCATAGATGGTCTCCTACCAGACTCCTCTGTTCCTGGGATTCTCTAGGCAAGAACACTGGAGTGGATTGCCATTTCCTTCTCCAATGCGTGAAAGTGAAAAGTGAAAGTGAATTCACTCAGTCGTGTCCTATTCTTAGCAACCTCACGGACCGCAGCCTACCAGGCTCCTTCATCCATGGGGTTTTCCAGGTAAGAGTACTGGAGTTGGGTGCCATTGTCTTCTCCATTAGAGCAGTTACATACGCTGAAATCTCAGGAAAGACAAGTTCCTCCTAACAATTATGAGATGCATATTTGGCTCATCTGTGTCAGAGCAAGGGAAGACTCCATGGATGGCACCCATAAGCAAGGAAAAACATAGCTAAAAATTTTAGTGGATTGGTTTTTGACCAGCACGACAGTACAATAACCTCACTAGCCACAGATTCAAGGGAAGTTCACAGTGTTTTCCATGAATCAGCTTGAAGATGTGAACTTGACTTAAATACTGAGATTATGAACATTCTCCTGGAATAAGATGAATAAGGTTTTCATGAGGAAGTGATTTATTTCATACTTAGAAAAGATGAAAATCATTGTGGGGAGGGGTTGGGAAACTGCTTTTAAATTGGCTTCCAAGAATCCCCCACCTCTTAGTATCCATCCCCTTGAGCAACCACTCCTTTTGGGTGTCTTGATATAGTGATTTGCTTTTAATTATTAGAATACAGAAAGAGTGATAAGATGTTATTGTAGACTGAGTGTTCGTCCCCTCACCAAGTCCTGTGTCAGCTTTAATCCCCAATGCAATGACATTTGGAGATGGAGCCCTTAAGATGTAAGTAGAGTTATGAGATCATGAAATGGGGTCCTCATGATGAAATTAGTGCTGTTAATCAGTAGAGGTACCAAGAAACTTTCCCTCTCTTTTTTTTTCCATATGAAGATACAGTGTGCACATGGCCATCCACAAGGTGGGCAGAATGCACTTATTAGAATCCTGCCATGATCTTGGCTTTCAGCCTCCATAACTGGGAGAGAATTAACTATTGCTGCTTAAGCCACTGAGTCCATAATGTTTTGTTACAATAGCTATAACAGAAAAACATATTTGAATTCCAAAATTAGGTTATAAAGGAATATTAATTCAGTTTTGCTTGCTGGCAAACTACCATCAGGGAACTGAAGCCCTCAGTTCAACAGTCTATAGGAATCCAATCTTGCCAACCCTGGGAGTGAGCTTGGAATAAGGTTGAGTCTTCAGGTAAAAGTGCAGCCCAGCACAATTGTCAAATGTAAACTGTAAGAGATCTTGATACATAGGCCCCAGGAAGTATAACCTGAACTCCTATTCATATAAACTAAGAATTAGTGTGTGTGCAGTGCTATAACCTAAATTTAGGTCATTTCTGATGCAGTGATAGTGACCTAGTTTTAGGTTATAGCACTACAGGGTGTGGACATCTGAGAAAGCATCCCTCTGTCACGCAGGCCTGAAAGAAGGCTGTGATCACTGCTGCAGAATCAGCCCGGAGCCCTGTCTGGACCTTTCTCTCATACACAGTAATGGCTTCATATCTCTGAGAAAGCACAGCAAAGTAAAACTTCAATCCTCATGTGAAGACAGATTAAAATGGGCAGAAACTGGAAAGCATCTATCCCAGAAGACAATAGAAAACTAAAAGACAAAAATAAATAAATAAATAAAGCAGTCAATGCATTTAAAAATAAATATTTTATTAGATGAACAAAAGTCTACACAAAGATAAATATATGGACACCTTTAGAAAACTGTTAAAATAAGGGTAAAATTAAAATATTGTACAAAATATAATTGTGTAAAGCAAAAACAGTAGCAAACTTTTGTGGGTTTATAGCATAAATAAAAATAAAACAACAAAATTGTAGAAATAAAACAGAGTAATAAGGACTATACTATGTTGACTCGTACTGTACATAAAGCAGCATAATATCCATGAAGCTTGACGATGATTAACTTAAATGTACATTGTAAATCCTGAGGCAACAATTGAAAACTTTAAAATAAAGAGGTAAAAGTGATGATTTAGTGGTAGAGACAAAATTTAATCATAAAATCCAAAAGCAGACAAATAAGAAAATCAGTGGTCAAAGAAGAGATTTAAAAATACACCAAAGCATATCACTAGGCTATTTTATCAGATAAACCAACATTTTATTAGATGAAATGATCTAAACATACCAATTTTAAAAACAGAAGTTTAATGTTGCTTTAAAAAAAAAATCTACTTTCAACATAAAGACATAAATGAGTTAAAATGATAGGGAAAGATGTACCTTGCAAACATTAATTAAAAGACAGCTGGAGCAGCTATATTAATTTCAGATAGAATTGACTTTAAATCAAGGGAAGGTATCAGCAGATAAAGAGGTACAGTATCTAATGATAAAGAAATCAATTCTTCAGAAGGATATTATAATCCTAAATTTATATGCACCAAACAACGGAGCTTCATGATATATGAGTTAAAAACTGACAGAACTGAAAGGGAAAAAGGACAATTTACCAGTTTTATATGTTGCACCATACTCAAGAAAGACTTATTCTAAGAGTGAAACTCTGACATTTATGAAAGAATATCCACAGAATCAAAGGAAAATAATAGAGAATCCAGAAAAAAAACAAACTGTTTTCATAAATGGCTGTTTAGTTTTCAACAAAAATGCAAAACTACTAAATGGAGAAAAGATAGTATTTTCAACAAATGTGTTGGAACATTTGGACATCCATATGCAAAGTAGCAAGCCTTGATATGTATTTCTTAGAATAAAATTAAAAATCAATCATATGCTTAAGTGTAAAAACTAAAACATGATAACCTTTCTAGAAGAAAACAAAACATAAAATAATTTTAGCTTTGGGTTAGATGAATATTTCTGAGCTACAATGCCAATAACATTTTCTGCAAATTTAAAGTTTTGAAAATTAAAATATTCTGGTCTTTAAAAGCCACTGTCAAAAAATGAAACAAAAAGATGCACCTTAGAGAAAATATATAAAAAACAGATTTCTGATAGCAGTTTTATATCCAGAATAAACAAAGAACTCTCACAACTCAATCACAGCAGGTAGATATTTCCTCAATGTGGATCCTGGTGTTGGCTTCAAAGGGCCACCACAGAGTTTTCTGTGCAGAGATGTATCTGAGCTATAATTTGACTATGGTGATAGTTACAGGATTATACATGCTTATGAAAACAGAGAACAATACACTCAAAAGGTTGTATTTTACTATGTATAATTTATGCTTTCATTAAACTGACTGAAAACAATTACTGCTCCTAAATTGTCATGCATATGAGCAAAAAAAAAAAAAAATCTATATGTGAACAAATTTATAAAAACTTTAATTATCAGTATCTTGATAATTCTTCCACATAGTGATTGACATATTCTCTGTTTTGAAGATAGAACTTTTTCACAGATA
>SJYQ01000925.1:299512-331332 GCA_006410935.1 Redunca redunca | reverse complement strand
CTTATAAAATATGTTTCCATTTCCTTCTCAATCATTTTTCACTAGTAATCATTTAACAATATGTTTTTATTTTTGAGCTTTTATGTTTATTATGTTTTTATGCTATTCTATGGAAAATAATGATTCTCAAAGTCCAACAAATTTTAGGAAATCAGACATAATAAAATTAGTAGTTTCCATTTTTTTATGTATCACTTCTGATACAATGAGAATAAAATGGATATTTAAAAATAAAACATGGTTATGGAAATAAAATAGACTTTTGAATTGTGTTTAGTTTTGTTGTTGTTGTTTTGGGGGGCGGGTATAGCCAATTAACAATGTTGTGATAGTTTCAGTTGAACAGTGAAGGGACTCAGCCATGAACATTCATGTACCCATTCTCACCCAAATGCCACTTCCATCCAGGCTAGCACATAACAGTGAGCAGAGTTCCATGTGCATTACAATAGGCTTTTGTTGGTTATCCATTTTACATATAGCGGTGTGTGAATGACCTTCCCAAAGTCCATAACTATCCCTTCCCCTACAGCAACCATAAATTCATTTTCTAAGTCTGTGTCTCTTTCTGTTTTGTAGGTAAACTCATTTGTATCATTTATTTTTAGATTCCACATATGAGACATCATATGATATTTCTCCTTCTCTGTCTGACTTACTTCACTCAGTGTGACATTCTCTAATTCCACCCATGTTGCTACAAATGGCCTTATTTTATTCTTTCTAATGACACTAATATTCCATTGTATATATGTACAACATGTTCTTTATCCATTCCTCTGCTGATGGACATTTGTATCGTTTCCATGTATTAGCTATTATATACAGTGCTGCAATAATTTTTTTTTCAAGCCATGTATTTCTCTGGATATATGCCCAGGAGTGGGATTACAGGGTCATATGGTAGCTATTTTTAGTTTTCTTAGGGAATCTCCATAATGTTCTTCATAGTGGGTGAATCAATTTACATTCTCACCAACAGAGCAGGAAGTATCGCTTCTCTCCACACCTCTCCAGCATTTTTTGTTTGTGGATTTTTAATAATAGCCATTCTGACCAGTGTGAGGTTTGTATTTCATTTGTATTATATTTACATTATAGTTTTATTTGCATTTCTCTAATAACTAGCGATGCTGAACATTATTTCATGTGACTATTGGCCATCTGTATGTCCTCAGAGAAATGTCTATTCAGGTATACTGTCTATTTTTTGACTAGGTTGTTTGTTTTGATTCTACTAAGTGTCATAAACTGTAAATTTTGGAGACTAATACTTTAACATTCACAACATTTGCAAATATTTTCTCCAAATCTGTGGGTTGTCTTTGCAATTTTTTTTTTTTTTTTACTGATTCCTTTGCTGTGCAAAAGCTTTCAAGTTTATGTAAGTCTCATTTGTTTACTTTTGCTTTTATTTCCATTATTCTGGGTGATGGATTGAAAAAGATGTTGCTGTGATTTATGTCAGGAAGTGTTCTGCCTATGTTTTCCTTTAATAATTTTCTAGTGTCCAGTCTAACATTTAAGTCTTTAATACATTTTGAATTTATTTATTTATTTTTTTGTGTGTATGGAGTTAACGAATAATCTAACTTCATTTTTTAACATGTGGCCGTCCAGTTTTCCAACCACCATTTTTTCAAGAGACTGTATTTCCAACATTGTGTAGTCTTACCTCCTTTGTCAAAGTTTATTGAGTATAGGTGAATGGGCTTATTTCTGGGTTTTTGACCCTGTTATACTATCTATGTTTCTATTTTTGTGTTAATATAATACTGTTTTGATGACTGTAGCTTTCTAGTCTCAAGTCAGGGACCCTATTTCCTCCAGCTATGTTTTTCTTTTACAAGATTGCTTTGATTATTTGGGGTCTTTTGTGTCTCCATACAAATTTCTAGATTTTCTTAAATTCTAGTGCTGGGAAAAATGCCATTGGTAATTTGATACAGATTGGATTTAATCTGTAGATTGCCTTGGCTAGTATAGGCATTTTAACAATATTGATTCATCCAATCCATAAACATAATATATCTTTCCATTTTAAAACTCAACATTTAGAAAACTAAGATCATGGAATCTGGTTCCATCACTTCATGGCAAATAGAAAGGGAAACAGTGATAGATTTTCTTTTTGGAGGCTCCAAAATCACTGCAGACGGTGACCGAAGACATGAATTGAAAAGATGCTTGCTCCTTAGAAGAAAAGCTATGAACAACATAGACAGCATATTAAAAAGCAGAGACATTACTTTGCCAACAAAGGTCCATCTAGTCAAAGCTATGGTTTTTCCAGTAGTCATGTATGGATGTGAGAGTTGGACTATAAAGAAAGCTGGGTGTCAAAGAATTGATGCTTTTGAACTGTGGTGTTGGAAAAGACTCTTGAGAGTCCCTTGGAAAGCAAGGAGATCTAACTACTCCAATCTAAAGGAAATCAGTCCTGAATATTCATTGGAAGGACTGAGGCTGAAGCTGAAGCTTGAATACTTTAGCCACCTGATGTGATGAACTGACTCATTTGAAAAGATTCTGATGCTGGAAAGATTGAAGGCGGGAGGAAAAGGGAATGACAGAGGATGAGATGATTGGATGGCATCACCGACTCGATGGATATGAGTTAGAGCAAGCTCCAGGAGTTGGTAATGGACAGGGAAGCCACTACTTAATCACTGAACTATGTCTTCTTCGATTTCCTTCATCAATATCTTGTAGTTTGGGGAGCACAGGTTTTTTTTTTTTTTTTTTTGTCTCCTTAGGTTAATTTATCCCTAGGTATTTTATTCTTTTTGATGAATTGCTTCTTGAATTTCTCTTTCTGATCTTTCATTGCTGGTGTATAGAAATGGAACAGTTTCCTCTGTATTAGTTTTGTAACCTGTAACTTTACCAAATTCATTCATGAGTTCTAGTAGTTGCCTGGTAGCATTCTTATGATCTTCTGTGTATAGTATCATGTCATATGCAAACAGTGACAGTTTAACTTCTTTTCCAATTTGCAGTCCCTTTACTTCTTTTTCTTCTCTGATTCTGTAGATAGGACTTCCATATCTATGTTGAATAAAAGTGGTAAGAGTGGGCATCCTTGTCTTATTCCTGATCTTAGAGGAAATGCTTTCAACTTTTCACAGTTGAGTATGATGGTAGCTGTAGGTTTGTCATATGTGGCATTTATTATATTGAGGTATGTACCCTCTATGCCCATTTTCAGGAGAGTTTTTATCATAAACAGGTACTGCACTTTGTCAAAATACTTTTCTGTATCTATGGAGATGATCATATGGTTTTTATTCTTCAATTTGTTCATATAATGCATCATATTGATTGATTTGCCAGTGTTGAATTCATTGTTGAATTCATCCCTGGGATGAATTCCACTTGACCATCATGTGTGATATTTTTAATGTATTATTGGATATAGTATTTTGTTGAGGATTTTGCATCTATGTTCATCAGTAATATTAGCCTGTAATTTTCTTTGTGTATGTGTGTCATATCTTTGTCTGCTTTGTTATCAGGGTGATGGTTACCTCATAAAATTTCCTGGGATATTTTCCTTCCTCTGACTTTTCAGAACAGTTTCAGAAGTATGCATGCTCATTCTTTTCTAAATGCTTGCTAAAATTCTCCTGTGAAGCCATCTGGCCCTGAACTTTTGTTTGTTGGGAGATTTTTAATTATACTTTCAATTTCAGTGCTTGTGATTGATCTGTTCACATTTTCTATTTCTTCCTGGTTCAGTCTAGGAACACTATACCTTTCTAAGAATCAGTCCATTTCTTCCAGTTTGTCCGTTTTATTGGCATACTGTTGTTAATAGTACTCTCTTATGATTCTTGGTATTTCTGTATAGTCAGTTGTAACTCCTTTTTTTTTTTTATTTCTCATTTTACTAATTTGAGTCCTCTCCATTTTTTTCTTGATTAGACTGGATAATAATTTATCAATATTGTTCTTATGTTTTCAAAGAATAAGCATTTAGTTTCATTGATCTTTATGACTGTTTTATTTGTCTTTATTTCATTTATTTCTGTTCTGACCTTTATGATTTCCTTCCTTCTACTAGATTTAGGTTTTGTTTGTTCTTCTTTCACTAGTTGTTTTAGATGTAAGGTTAGCAAGTTTGAAATGTTTCTAGTCTCTTCAGGTAAGATTGTATTGCTATAAATTTCCCTCTTATAAGAGCTTTTGCTGCATCTCATAAGTTTTGGACCACTGTGCTTTCATTTTCCCTTGTCTGTAGGTATTTTTTCTTTCCTTTATTTATTCAATGGTTAGATAGTAGTATATTGTTTAGCCACCATATTGTTTATGTTTCTTAGAGTTGTTTTCTTGTAGTTTATTTCTAATCTCTTAGTGTTGTGGTCAGAAAAGATGTGTGATATGATTTTGATTTTCTTTTATTTGCCAAGGCTCGCCTTGTGGTCCTGTATATGGTCAATATTGGAGAATGTTTCATGTGCACTTGAGAAAAATATGTAGGCTTTTTAGTGGAATTCTCTATAAATATCAATCAAGTCCAATTATCTAAAGTGTCATTTAAGGCTTGTATTTCCTTATTGATTTTCTATCTGGATGATCTGTCCATTGATGAAAGTAGGGTATTAAAGTCCCCCACTATTATTGTGTTACTGTTGACTTCTCCATTTATGGTTTTTGGAATTTGCCTTATATACTGAGGTACTTCTCTCTTGGGTACCTAAATATTTATAATTGTTATATCTTCTTCTTGGGTTGAACCCTTGATCATTACATCGTATTTTTCTTTGTCTCTTATAAAAGTCTTTGTTTTGAAGTCTATTTTGTCTGATATGAGTATTGAAACTCCAGCTTTCTTATGATTTCCATTTTCATGGAATACTTTCTCCCATCCTCTTTCAGGCTGTTAAGTGTCTGTAGGTATGAAGTGGGTCTATTATAGACAACCCATATATATGGGTTTTGTTTTTTCATCAACTCAGCCAGTTTATGTCTTATGGTTGGTGCATTTTTTTTTCTATTTACATTTAAGGTAATTATCAATAGATATGATCCTGTTACTATTTTGTCAATTATTTTGTGTTTATTTTTTCTGCAGATCATATCGTTTTATTGTGTTTCCTGCCTAGGGAAGTTCCTTTAGCGTTTGTTGTAAAACTGGCTTAATGGTGCTGGATTCTCTTAACTTTTGCCTGTCTGGAAAGCTTTTGATTTCTCCTTCAAATCTGAAGGGTTGTAGGGTCCTTTTCATCACTTGGAATATATCAGTTCATTCCCTTCTGGCTTGTAGAGTTTCTGTTGAGAAATCATGTGATAACATTATTAGTTTTATCTTGTATGTTATTTTTCTTGTTTCCACTGTTATTTTTAATAATTTACATTTGTCTTTAATTTTTGTAAGTTAGATTACTATGTGTCTTGATGTGTTCCTCGTTGGGTTTATCCTGCCGGGGACTCTCTGTGGTATCTGGACATGGATGATTTGTTTCCTTTCCCATGTTGGGGGATTTTTCAGCTATCATCTCTTCAAATATTTTCTTGTTCCCTTTCTCTCTGTCTTCTGCTTCTGAGACCCCTACAATGTGAATGTGGGTGAACTTAATGTTGTCTCAAAGCTTTGCTAAGCTTCTAGATGTCTTTTCATTCTTTTTTTCCATATTCAGTTTTGCAGCCTTGAGTTCCACCTTTCTATCTTCCAGGTCACTTATTCTTTCTTCTGCCTCAGTTACTCTGCTATTAATTCCTTCTAGTATATTGTTCATCTCCATTTGTTTGTTCATTAGATCTTTTAGGTCCTTAGTAAACATTCCTTGCATCTTCTCAATCTTTGCCTCCAATCTTTTTTTCTGAGATCCTGAATCATCTTTACTATTATTATTCTGAACTGTTTTTCTGGAAGATTGCCGATCATTTCATTTAGTTGTTCTTCTGTGTATTGATCTTCTTCCTTCATTCCTATTTCTTTTCATTTTGGGAAGCTTTGTGTGATTGTGGTATTAGTTGTGGAGGCTGATAGGACTGTAGTTTTTATTTCCTCTCTATTCCCTCTGCTGGATGAGAATAAGAGGCTTCTGTAAGCTTCTGTAATAGTGAGTAGTGACTCACTGTGGAGAAAAGTGGGTCTTGCGCTCAGTTCAGTTTAGTTCACTCACTCAGTCTTGTGTGACTCTTTGAAGTCATATTTCCTCTCTATTCCCTCTGCTGGATGAGAATAAGAGGCTTCTGTAAGCTTCTGAAATAGTGAGTAGTGACTCACTGTGGAGAAAATAGGTCTCAGTTAAGTTCAGTTCACTCACTCAGTCATGTGTGACACTTTGAAGTCATATCCATCGAGTCACTGATGCCATCCAACCATCTCATCCTCTGTTGTCTTCTCTTCCTGCCATTAATCTTTCCAGGAATCAGGGTCTTTTCCAATGAGTCAATTATTCACATCAGGGAGCCAAGTTATTGGAGCTTCAATTTCAATATCAGTTCTTCCAATGTATATTCAAGACTGATTTCCTTTAATATTGATCTTGCTGTCCAAGGGAATCTCAGGAGTCTTTTCCAACACCAAAGTTCAAAAGCATCAATTCTTTGGCACTCAGTTTTCTTTATAGTCCAACTCACACATCCATGCATGACTACTGAAAAAATCATAGCTTTGACTAGATGGACATTTGTTGGCAAAGTAATGTCTCTGCTTTTTAATATGCTGTCTAGGTTGGTCATAGCTCTTCTCAGAAGGACCAAGCGCCTTTTAATTTCATGTCTTCAGTCACCATCTGCAGTGATGCTGGACCCCCCCCCCCCAAATAAAATATTGCACTGTTTCCATTGTTTCCTCATCTACTTACCATGAAGTGATAGGACTGGATGCCATTATCATAGTCTCTTGAATGCTGGGTTTAAGCCAGCTTTTTCACTCACCTCTTTCATTTTCATCAAGAAACTCTTTGGTTCTTCATTTTCTGCCATAAGGATGGTGTCATCTACATATCTGAGTTTATTTATATTTCTTGAAGCAAATTAATTCCAGACTGTGTTTTATCTAGTCCAGCATTTTGCATGATGTACTCTGCATAGAACTTGAAAAAGCAAGGTGACAATATATTTCCTTCCCAATTTGGAACCAATCTTTTTTCCATATGCAGTTCTAACTACTGCTTCTTGACTTGCATATAGATTTCTCAGGAGGCTGGTAAGGTAGTCTGGCATTCCCATCTCCTTTAGAATTTTCTACAGTTTGTTGTGATCCATACAGTCATAGGTTTTGGCATAGTCAATAAAGCTGAAGTAAATATTTCTGTAGAACTCTCTTGCCTTTTACACGATCCAACGGATGTTGGCAATGTGATCTCTGGTTGCTCTGCATTTTCTAAGTCCAGGTTAAAAGTCTGGATGATTCATATACTGTTGGAATCTGGCTTGCAGAATTTTGAACATTACTTTGCTAGCGTGTGAGATGAGTGCAATTGTGCGCTAGTTTGAACATTCTTTGACATTGCCCTTCTTTGAGATTGGAATGAAAACTGACCTTTTCGAATGCTGTTGCCACTGGTGAGTTTTCAAAAATTGCTGGCATATTGAGTTCAACACTTTCATAGTATCGTCTTTTAAGATTTGAAATAACTTAGCTGGAATTCCATCACTGCCACTAGCTTTGTTGGTAATGATACTTCCTAAGGTCCATTTGACTTCATTTTCCAGAATGTCTCACTTTAGGTGAGGGATCACTCCATCATGGTTATCTGGGCCATGAACATTTTCTTTTTCTCATTTTTATTTTTATTTTTTTTTTAATTTTTATTTTAACTTTAGTTTACTTTACAATACTGTATTGGTTTTGCCAAACATTGACATGAATTCACCACAAGTGTACATGCGTTCCCAAACATGAATCCCCTCCCACCTCCCACCCCATAACATCTCTCTGAGTCCTCCCCATGCACCAGCCCCAAGCATCCTGCATCCTGCATCAGACATAGACTAGCAATTCGTTTCTTACATGATAGTATACATGTTTAAATGCCATTCTCCCATCTCATCCCACCCTCTCTCTCTCCCCCAGAGTACAAAAGTTCACTCTACAGATCTGAATCTCTTTTGTTGTCTTGCATACAGGGTCTTCATCACCATCTTTCTAAATTCCATATGTATATATATATATATATATATATTTTTTTTTTGTATAGATTTTCTGTGGATTCTTGCCACCTCTTCTTTATATCTTCTGCTTCTATTAGGTCCATGTCATTTCTGTTCTTTATTGTACCCATCTTTGCATAAAATGTTCTCTTGGTATCTATAATTTTCTTGAAGAGATCCCTTGTCTTTCCCATTCTGTCATTTTCCTCAATTTTTTTGCATTGATCACTGAGGAAGGCTTTTTCATCTCTCCTTGTTATTCTTTGGATTTCTGCATTCAGATGGGTATATCTTTCCTTTTCTCCTTTGCCTTTAGGTTCTCGTCTTTTCTTAGCTATTCGTAAGGCCTCCTCAGGCAACAATTATGATTTTTGCATTTCTTTTTATTGGAGATGATCTTGATCCCTACCTCCTGTACGATATCATGAACCTCCATCCATAGTTCTTCAGGTATCTGTCTACCATATCTAATCACTTGAATCTATTTATCACATCCACTGTATAAGCATTAGGGATTTGATCTAGGTCATACTTGAATGGTCAATGGGAAAGTGATTTTCCCCACTTTCTTCAATTTAAGTCTGAATTTGGCAATACAAAATCAATAATCTGAGCTACAGTCAGATTCAGGTCTTGTTTTTACTGACTGTATAGGGCCTTTCCATCCTTGGCCACAAAGAATATATTCAATCTGATTTTGGTATTGAACATGAGTGATGTCCATATGTAGAATACTCTCTTGTGTTGTTGGAAGAGGGGCTTTGCTATGAATAGTGTGTTCTCTTGGAAAAATTCTGTTAGCCTTTGTCCTGATTCATTTTGCGATCCAAGGCCAAATTTACCTGTTGCTCCAGGTGTTTCTTGACTTCCTATTTTTGCATTCCTGTTCCCTATAATGAAAAGGACATCTTTTTTGAGTGTTAAGTCTAGAATATCTTGTATGACTTCATAGAACCATTTAACTTTTTAAGCATTACTGATTGGGGCATAGACTTAGATTACTGTGGTATTGAATGGTTTGCCTGAAAATGAAGAGAGATTATTCTGTCATTTATTGAGGATGCACGCAATTACTACATTTCAGACTCTTGCTTACTATGAGGGCTATTCCATTTCTTCTAAGGTATTCTTGTTCACAGTTGCAGATATAATGGTCATAATTAAATTCACCCATTCCAGTACATTTTACTTGACTGATTTCTAAAATGCTGATGTACACTCTTTCCATCTCCTGTTTGACCTTTTCTAATTTACTTTAATTTATGGATATAACATTCCAGGTTCCTATAGAATATTGTCTTTTACAGCATCAGACTTTACTTCCATCACCAGTCACATCCACAACTGGCATTGTCTTCACTTTGGCTCAGTCTTTTCCTTCTTTCTGGGGTTATTTCTCCACTCTTCTCTGGTAGCATATTGGTCACCTAGAGACCTGATGATTTCATCTTCAGTGGACTATCTTTCTACCTTTTCATACTGTTCTCAAGGCAAGAATACTGAAGTGTTTTGCCTTTCCCTTCTTCAGTGGACCATGTTTTATCAGAACTTTCCACAATGACCTGTCCTTCTGCAGTGGCCTTACGTGGATGGCTCTTAGTTTCATTGAGTTAGACAAAGCTGTGATCCATGTGGTCAGTTTGATTAGTTTTCTGTGATTGTGGTTTTCATTCTATGTACTCTCTGAGGGACAAGTATAAGAGGCTAATGGAAGCTGTCAGATGGGAGAGACTGATTCTAGGAGAACTGGATCATGCTTTCATATGGGGGCTGCATGGAGCTGGAGCAGCAACTACACAGTGCTGGAGTGGTGGCTACGTGGCATTGGAGTGACTTTGAGGAGATGTCCATTGTCCAAGGACAAAGGAGAAGCTCCAGCAAGATGGTAGGAGGAGCAAAATCACGTTTAGAATCAAACCCCATACCAGCGAGAGACACTAAGAGGGCTCAAACAACCCTTGTGTGCAACTGAGACAGAACATTGTTGAGTATCTCCTGTGGTGATACAGGTCAGCAGTGGACTGCCATAGGGCCTGGGGCTCTGGGTGCAGCAGACTAGAGTATGGCATAAGCCCTTTTGGAGATGGTCACCATTAATCCCAACTACCAGAACCACACAGGGCTGGGAAATAGACTCTTAGAGGGAACAAACAGAACGTGTGTGCACCAGGGCCCAGGAGAAAGGAGCAGTGACCTCATAAGAGACTGGCCAAGACTTGCTCATGAGTGTTCAGGAGTCTCTGGCAGAGGCATGGGTTGGCAGTGGCCTGCTGCAGGGTTGGGAGAACTGAGCGTGGCAGTGTGTTCATGGGACCCTTTGAAGGAAGTGGCCATTATCTACATTGCCTCAACCATAGTTGGCCCTAAGAAAATAACAAGGAGGGAACACAACCCCACTCATCAACAGAACATTGGATTAAAGATTTACTGAGCATGGGCCTAGCCACCAGAACAAGACCCAGTTTCCCCTCAGTCAGTCTCTCCCATCAGGAAACTTCCATAAGCCTCTTATCCTTCTCTATCAGAAGGCAGACAGACTAAAAACCACAATCACAGAAAACTAACCAATCTGATCACATGGACCACAACCTTGTCTGACTCAATGAAACTATGAGCCATGCTGTATAAGGCCACCAAAGACAGATGGGTCATAGTGGAGATTTCTGACAAAATGTGGTCCACTGGAGAAGGGAATGGCAAACCACTTCAGTACTCTTGCCTTGAGAAACCCATGAACAGAATGAAAAGGAAAAAAGAGAGGACAGTGAAAGATGAACTTCCCAGGTTGGTATGTGCCCAATATCTCCACTGGAGATCAGTGGAGAAATAACTCCAGAAAGAATGAAGAGACAGATCCAAAGCAAAAACAACACCCAGTTGTGGATATGACTCATAATAGAAGTAAATTCCAATGTTGTAAAGGGAAACATTGCACAGGATCCTGGAGTTAGGTCCATGAGTCAAGCAAATTAAAAGTGGTCAAACACGAGATGGCAAGAGTGAACATCAACATTTAGAAATCAGAGAACTAAAATGGAATGGAGTGGGGGAATTTAGCACAGATTACCATTATATCTACTACTGTGGGCAAGAATCCCTTAGAAGAAATGGAGTAGCCCTCATAGTCAACAGAGGAGTCCAAAATGTAGTACTTGTATGCAATCTCAAAAATTACAGAATGATCTCTCTTCTTTTCCAAGGCAAACCATTCAATATCACAGTAACCCAAGTCTATGCCCTGACAGTAATGCTGAAGAAGTTGAGGTTGAATGATTCTATGAAGACATATAGAGTGTTTGGCTCTAGGTGAGTGATCATAATTCTAGAAATTACACCAAAAAAAAAAAAATGTCCTTTTCATTATGAGGGACTAGAATGTAAAAGTAAGAAGGAGACACCAGGAGCAACAGACAAGTTTGGCCTTGGAGTACAGAATGAAACAGGGCAAAGGCTAGTAGAGTTTTAACAAGACAACATATTGGTCATAGCAAACACCCTCTTCAAACAACACAAGAGAAGAATCTACACATGGACATCACCAGATGGTCAATATTGAAAATAGATTGATTATATTCTTTGCACCTAAACATGGAGAAGCTCTATACAGATAGCATAAACAAGATTTGTTACTGTCTGTGGCTAAAATCATTAACTCGTTGTCAAATTCAGACTTATATTGAAGAAAGTAGGGAAAATTATAAGAGTATTCAAGTATGACTTAAATCAAATCCCTTATGATTATACAGTGGAAGTGAGCAGTAGATTCAGTTGATTAGATCTGATAGTAGTATGCTTGAAGATCTATGGATGGAGGTTCGTGACATTGTACAGGAGACAGGGATCAAGACCATCCCCAAGAAAAGTAATGTAAAAGGCAAAATGATTGGTTTAGGAGGCCTTACAAGTAGCTGAGAAAAGAAGAGCAGCTAAAGGCACAGGAGAAAAGGAAACATATACCCATTTCAATGCAGAGCTCCAAAGAATAGCAGGGAGAGATTAAAAAATAAATAAATAAACAAAAGCCTTCCTCAGTGACAAATGCAAAGACATAGAGGAAATGATAGAATGGGAAAGGCAATAGACCTATACAGATACCAAGGGAACGTTTCATGCAAATATGAGCACAATAGAGAACAGAAAGGTTATATACCTAACAGAAGCAGAAAATATTAAGAAGAGGTGGAAAATATACATTGAATAACTTTACAAAAAATAAATTTATATCCCAGATAATCATGAAGGTATGATCACTTACCTAGAGCCAAACACCCTGGGATATGAAGTCAAGTGGGCCTTGGGAAGCATCACTATGAAAAGAACTAGTGGAAGTGATGGAATTTTAGTTGTGCTGTTTCAAATTTTAGAAGATGATGTTGTGAAAGTGCTGCACTCAATATTCCAGCAAATTTGGAAAACTCAGCAGTGGCCACAGAACTGGAAAAGATAAGTTTTCATTCCAATGTCAAAGAAAGGTAATTTCAAAGAATCCTCAGAATTACACTCATCTCATGCCCTAGTAAAGTAGTGCCCAAAATTCTCCAAGAAAGGCTTCAACGGTATGTGAAACGTGAACTTCCAGATGTTCAAGCTGGATTTAGAAAAGGCAGAGGAACCAGAGTTCGAGTTGCCAACACCTGTTGAATCATCAAAAAAGCATGAGCATTTCAGATAATCATCTACTTCTTCTTTATTGACTATGCCAGACATCACCAGATGGTCAACACCGAAATTAGGTTGATTATATTCTTTGCAGCCAAAGATGGCGAAGCTCTATACAGTCAGCAAAATCAAGACCGGGAGCTGACTGTAGCTCAGATCATGAGCTCCTAATTGCCAAATTCAGACTTAAATTTAATAAAGTAGGGAAAACAACTAGACCATTCAAGTATGACCTAAATCAGATTATTTATGATTATAGAGTGGAAGTGAGAAATAGATTTAAGGGACTAGATCTGATAGATAGAGTGCCTGATGAACTATAGATGGAGATTCATGACATTGTACAGGTACAGAAGACAGGGATCAAGACCGTCCCCATGGAAAAGAAATGCAAAAATGCAAAATGGCATTCTGGGGAGGCCTTACAAATAGCTGTGAAAAGAAGAGAAGCGAGAAGCAAAGGAGAAAAGGAAAGATATAAACATCTGAATGCAGAGTTGCAAAAAAATAGCAAAAAGAGGTAAGAAACCCTTCCTCAGTGATCAATGCAAAGAAATAGAGGAAAACAACAGAATGGGGAAGACTAGAGATCTCTTCAAGAAAATTAGAGATACCAAGGGAATATGTCATGTAAAGATGGGCTCCATAAAGGACAGAATTGGTATGGACCTAACAGAAGCAGAAGATATTAAGAAGAGGTGGAAAGAATACACAGAAGAACTGTACAAAAAAAGAGCTTCAAGACCCAGATAATCATGATGGTGTGATCACTCACCTAGATCCAGACATCTTGAAATGGGAAGTCAAGTGGGCCTTAGAAAGCATCACTATGAACAAAGCTAGTGGAGGTGATGAAATTCCAGTTGAGCTATTTCAAATCCTGAAAGATGATGCTATGAAAATGCTGCACTCAATATGCCAGCAAATTTGGAAAACTCAGCGGTGGCCACAGGGCTTGAAAATGTTAGTTTTCCTTCCAGCCCTAAAGAAAGACAATGCCAAAGAATGCTCAAACTACCTCAAAACTGCACTCATTTCACATGCTAGTAAAGTAATATTCAAAATTCCCTAAGCCAGGCTTTAGCAATATGTGAACCGAGAATTTCCTGATGTTCAAGCTGGTTTTAGAAAAGGCAGAAAAACCAGAGGTCAAATTGCCAACATCCGCCGGATCATCGAAAAAACAAGAGAGTTCCAGAAAATATCTATTTCTGCTTTATTGACTATGTCAAGCCTTTGACTGGATGGATCAAAATAAACTGTGGAAAATTCTGAAAGAGATGGGAATATCAGACCACCTGACTTGCCTCTTGAGAAAGCTGTATGCAGATCAGGAAGCAACAGTTAGAACTGGACATGGAACAACAGACTGATTCCAAATAGGAAAAGGAGTATGTCAAGGCTGTATATTGTCACCCTGCTTATTTAACTTATATGCAGAGTGCATCATGGGAAACACTGGGCTGGAAGAAGCACAAGCTGGGATCAAGATTGCTGGGAGAAATCTCAATAACCTCAGGTATGCATATAACATCACCTTTATGGCAGAAAGTGAAGAGGAACTAAAAAGCCTCTTAATGAAAGTGAGAGAGGAGTGTGAAAAAGTTGGCTTATATCTCAACATTTAGAAAACGAAGAATATGACATCTGGTTCTATTACTTCATGGGAATAGTTGGGGAAACAGTGGAAACAGTGTCAGGCTTTTTTTTTGGGGGGGGGGCGCTCTAAAATCACTGCAGATGGTGATTGCAGCCATGAAATTAAAAGACACTCCTTAGAAGAAAAGTTATGATCAACCTAGATAGCATATTGAAAAGCAGAGACATTACTTTGTCAATGAAGGTCTGTCTAGTCAAGGCTATGGTTTTTCCAGGAGTCATGTATTGATGTGAGAGTTGGACTATAAAGAAAGCTGAGTGTCAAACAATTGATGCTTTTGAATTATGGTGTTGGAGAAGCCTCTTAAGACTCCCTTGGACTGCAAAGAGATCCAACCAGTCCATCCTAAACAAGATCAGTTCTGGGTATTCATTTGAAGCACTGATGTTGAAGCTGAAACTCCAATACTTTGGCCACCTGATGCGAAGAGCTGACTCATTGGAAAAGACCCTGATGCTGGGAAAAATTCAAGGCAGGAGGAGAAAGAGATGACAGAAGATATGGACATGATTTTTGTTGAACTCGGGAGTTGGTGATGGACAGAGAGGCCTGGTGTGCTGCAGTTCATGGGTTCTCAAAGAGTCAGATACGCCTGAGGAACTGAACTGAATATTTGAATTTGTATTTGAAATTATTACATATATATTCAAAGTTCTTAAGTTAACATTAAATTAAATGTTGATAGGTGCTACAAAGATGTATTTGCATCTAGTGAAACACAGTTAAAGATGCATAGATAGTGTAACTTAAATGTAAAAATTAATTACAAGCTCACTTTCCAATATCCTTATTAAAAAAATAAAAAGCCATTATTGGCCTCAAAACCTTTAGTAAATTACCTAACCAAGATAGTGAAGATCACTGAGTTGTTCCAATCACACACACACACACACACAAATGCAATTAAACACTTAGTTTTTAAGCTGAAGTTTTAACCTTTTAATATGTTAGTTTAAAATAGAGGATCACTAATACATTTTAGTAAGGTGTTNACAATGGAGGAAATAATAGTCTTTCAACAAATGGTACTGACACAACTAGATATCCTTTGTAAAAGATTGGAGATGGATCCCTATCTCATACCATATACAAAACATAAATCAAAAAGGGACCGTATACTAAACATCTAAAGTAATAGCTAAAACTATAAAACTTTTAGAAGAAAATGTAAATCTTTTTGAATATGGATTTCAATGGTTTCCTAGATATTGCACAGATAAGAGATAAAAGCACAGATAATTAGACTTCACCAAAATTAAAATGCTGTGTGTGCCAAAGAACATTATCAGCAACATTAAAAGGTAATCCAAAGAATGGGAGAATGCATCTGTGATATTTACAGATAATGGTCAAATATCCAGAAACGTAAAGACCTCTTACAAATATTTAATGACAAATATACAGTTATAAATAAAAAAATAATAATTCGAATTCACATTTCTCCAAAGAACATATACACATGGCTAGCAAGCACATGAAACAACACTTAACACTGTTAGTCATTGTTAGTCAGATCAGAACCACAATGATATGCTACCTCACTTCCAATAAGGTGGATTTATTTTTAAAGAAATGACAAAATAAGGGGAATGTGTTAGTTTGCTGGTGCTGCCATAACAAGCCACAGAAGACTATGTGGTTTACAGAAGATACACTTACTTTTCACAGTTCTAGAGGCTAGAAATCCAAGATCAAGGTGTCAGCATGGTTGATTTCCTCTGAAGCCTCTCACCTAGACTTGCAGGTGGCTTTACTCTTGCTGTTTACTCACATGGCATTACCTATGAGCACTTGGGTCTTAGTGTGTCTCAGTGTCCAAATTTCCTGTTCACTTGAGGACACCAACCTTAATGGATTCATTTTCATTTCATCTGCTCTTGAAAGATCCTATATCTACAGTCCCACTGTGTGGTGCTGGGAGTTAGGCCTTCAACATATAAATTTGGGAGGACTCAGTTCACACAAGTAGTGTGTGGAGAAACTGAAATCCTCATACATTGATGTTGGGGATGTAAAATGCTTCAGCCACTGTGGGAAATAATTTGGTAGTTCCTCAGAAAGGTAGATAAATGATTTTCCATGTAATAGAAATATTCCATCCTTAAGTATATACACAAAAGAATTACAGATTGTGCACATTTGTAACCATGTAAGATGATGTATGTTAACTAAACTTACGGTGGTGATCACCTTGCAAAATACACTTCTAGTAAATCATTATATTGTACACCTTAAATTAATATGGGCTGAGGAAACATCTGTAATTAGATAATGGTGTTAGTGAATTCACTCAGTCATGTCTGACTCTTTGCGACTCCATGGATTGTAGCCTACCAGTCTCCTCCGTCGATGGGGTTTTCCAGGCAAGAATACAGTGGGTTGCCATTTCCTTCTCCAGGAGATCTTCCTGACCCAGGGATTGAACCCAGGTCTCCAGCACTGTAGGCAGATGCTTTAGCATCCGAACCATCAGCGAAGATAGTGCTGATGGTTACAGATTTGTGAATGTAATAAAAACACTTGAACTGCACACTTTAAAATGCTGACTTTGATAGTATGTGAATTATATCACAATTTAGTAAAAACAAACAAAACAATTTCAACTGAGGAAACCTGGGTGATTCTGATGCCAATTCCGTTACATTTTACTTAAGGTGGTAGTTCAGCCACTAGGAAGATTAGAAACATGCTGATCATTCTCTCCTGAGGCATGAAGGTTGCCAACATTTTGAAGCCCTTCCACCAGGTTTTGAATTCTTTATTTTCCGGAAAGCTTGTAGTAAGTGAAACAATTAGATGTAAACAGAGAAAACAGGTAAGGGGAGCAGAAAAGAAAAGAAATGCTGCTGTCAGTTTCCTTCTTTAGGTAAATTAATCTAATTCATCCTTTGTCAAAAATCTTTATTCAGTTTAGTTAAATTTAAGATTATCCTCTTAATGATCTGTAATCATTGATCTCTCTCTGTCTTTGCCATACTTACACACACATACACACAGATTCAAACACACTACACACAGAAAATATTTTTCTGAATTTGAGTGCTGAATTTAAGGTAAATCGTTCTTTCTGAAATAGTATGTCTTTATATCCTGAATAATGGTCTGAAACTTACATGAATGGCTTTCCTTTGAGTTGCCTAGTGACCTTATCCTTGAGGTTTGCCCAATACATGTATTTATCCATATATTTGTTTTAAATTTCTGCAGAAGCCAACTTGAAGACCCAGATTCCAGTGTGTGTGCCGTACTGTAGTGGAAGGGTACTGGGGTGGGAAGGCCCACAGAGAAGGGAGATAGGAAAAAAGGGGCTAAAGAGGATGCACTGTCTTGCCTGACAGCTGCCAAATGACACTGCTGGAGATGTGGGGAGGCAGGATTTCAGGCTATTCCAGCTAGGAGGTGAAGAGGCTGGGTTTCTTACTCTCCAACTCTCCATCCCTCAGTGAGCTGTTTCCAGGAACACTAAATCTTAAACTCTGGCTTGTGTGTCCCTGCAGAAAGAAAAACAAATCAAGCAGAGTTGCAAGAATCCACTGTGTAGAGGGGTTTCCCAGGTGTTGCTAGTAGTAAAGAACACGACTTTTAATGAAGGAAACATAAGAGATGCAGGTTTGATCCCTGGATCAAGAAGATTCCCTGGAGGAATAAATGACAACCCACCAATATTCTTGCCTGGAAGATACCATGGAAAAAGGAGCCTGGTGAGTCATGAAGAGTTTTACATGAGTGAAGGGACAGGATGCAGACTTGTAGAAAGATGAATGCCAGGGATATGTAAGTAGGACACCGACAGCATCCACTGAGTGCATTCTTAAATTCATTAATCTATATGATTCTCCATCAAAAAAAGAGAATACATCAAATAATAGATGTCACACTTACCCTGAAATACAGTAGAGGAAAAAATATAAATACATGTAAAGATTTCTGGTCAGACTAGTCATCCCAGTGGGACTGTATTAGTAGTGCCCACTTTTGATCTCAAAATTGTCCCATTTTGGAAAATAAATTTCAAGTTTATATATTATATATGTAAACTATAAATCAAAAGCAAGAATATGGCATCAAACACATAAATCATATATATCACTACAAGTAAAGTTTGAAGTCATTAGAATAATCCATACAATTTAAATCACTTTACTTTTGAGCCCTCAGAATCTCACCTGGAGAACATATATAATACAGAAGCAGAGATGAGTATATTGGTGTGCAGAAATAGATAAAGGTTTTGCTCCAAACAGGTACAAGCAGGTGTCACAGATGCTACTCACTCCCTTCCAGGCCATCACAATACAGTAAACATTGCAATAAAGAAAGTAGTGATTTGTTCTGCTTTCCCAGTGCATCTAAAAATTATGTTTATACTGCATTGTAGTCTATTAAATATGAAATAACATTCTGTCTAAAAAAGCAATGAATGTGACTTAATTAAAAATATTTTATTGCTAAAATTTTTTATTCATCACCTCAGCCTTCAGGGACATATAATCCTTTTGTATACTAGCATCAAAGATCCCTGCCCACATATCATTATAACAAATATAAGAATAATGAAAAGTTTAAATATTGTGAGAATTACCAAAATGTGACCCAGAGACAGGAAGTGAGCAAACACTGTTGAGAAAATGGCACAAACAGACTTGTTAAATGCAGAGTTATGACACAATTTCAATTTGTGAAAGATTCAGTATCTTCCAAGCACACTAAAGTGAGGTATTATATTCAAGTTCTTCAACAAATGAATTCAGGAAATGTATTAGTAATAACTAACTTAATGCTCCTTATAGTACTGTCATGGAATTGAGGAAGACTTTCTACTTTCCATACCTGATGTTGTAGTGTGTCCTTCAATTTCAGTAGGGCTGGGGCTTGTACACACATGGGCAGTTTGGTTCCTGGGGCCTTGTTTTTAAGGCCTTGTTTTTCCACACTGTAAATTCATAAAAATTAACATGTAAATGCAATTAAAACATTGAGTTTTAGCTTACAGCATGTCTATGAGTAAGTCATGAACATGTATTATTATTAAGAGTAGTATTATTAACTTCAGCCTTCTCTAGTGCCTTGGTGGTAAAGAAAATACCTGGAATGCAGGAGACATGGGTTTTATTCCTGAGTTAGAAAGATCCCCTGGTGAAGGAAATTGCAACTCACTCCAGTGCTCTTGTCTGGGAAACCCCATGGATAGAGGAGACTGGAGTGCTACAGTCTATGAGATCACAAAGAGTCAGATAGTTCGTAGGAGCTAAACAACAAGACGAAATTATTATTTTACCTATATAATCAATTAATCTATCTATAAATTAATTACCTGTATTGTTAACAATTTTTCATATTAACTGCATGAACCTAGGTTAAGTAAATGATATTTTAGGTTAGAGAGTTGCTTTTACATTTATTTATTTATTTATTTTAAAATTTCCAGGACTTTTCTTCTTCACTTTCTCATTTCCATTTAATAATTTCTCATGTTTCCTTTATGTCTGTCGAAAATTTAGATATTCAAATGAATGGATTGACCTGGGAAATAATAACAGGTGACTTTAAAAAATGATCAAAAGTTTAAAGAAGCAGCAGATCAGAAAGAACCTAGAATTTCAGTTTCTTAGTGATTTACACTTGAGCAAGTCCATAATATTGACTAAGAAATGTCCATGAAATGTTAAACTTATCAAAACAGAGAGGGTAGTTTGGTAGTGTCAGGTACTCTGCTGAGCTATCAAGTGTCAGATTGGCCAATGAAAGCAACATTCCAGAATAAAATAATTAAATTATTAAAATAATTAAATAATTAAAATCACTCACTGAAGTGGATGTTTATCTCTATAGCTTGGCACACTTGTTGAGGGCCAGGGAGACCTCCCCAGACCTGGGGCTTCTCTCACCAATGAGAAGCTCCAAATAAAAGAGTTCCTGAAGTTTTCTGAATCCTGGAGAGGTGAGGAGTAGAAAATACTGGGTACTTAGTCATAGTAGGAAATATTGTTCACAGGTTGCCCCCCAAATTTTGCCCCATAAATTAGTCTCAACAGAAGCACCTGAAGAAGACCTCTGCCCTAACTGAGATAGAGAGACCCCAAAAAGAAGTGAAGGTTTTAAACTCCTGGAAGGTAGAGCTTAAACTTATTTACAAAACAGAAATAGACTCAAAGACATGGGAAACAAACATGATTAATAAAGGGAATAATAGGGTAATGGGGCAGCGCTGGCTGCAAGGTGCTGGAGAGGCGGCTGCACTGTACTAGAGCAACTGTGAGGAGATACCCCACGTCCAAGGGCAGAGAAGCCCCAGCAAGAGGGTAGGCACAGGAGCAGTGGCTGAGCTGTGCTGGAGCGATTTTGAGGAGACATCCCATGTTCAAGGGCAAAGGGGAGGCCCAGCAAGATGGTTCAGTTCACTTCAGTTGCTCAGTCATGTCCGACTTTTTGCAACCCCATGAATCACAGCATGCCAGGCCTCCTTGTCCATCACCAACTCCCGGAGTTCACCCAGTCTCACGTCCATCGAGTCAATGATGCCATCCAGCCATCTCATCCTCTGTTGTCCCCTTCTCCTCCTGCCCCCAATCCCTCCCAGCATCACAGTCATTTCCAATGAGTCAACTCTTCTCATGAGGTGGCCAAAGTACTGGAGTTTCAGCTTCAGCATCATTCCTTCCAAAGAAATCTCAGGGCTGATCTCCTTCAGAATGGACTGGTTGGATCTCCTTGTAGTCCAAGGGACTCTCAAGAGTCTTTTCCAACACCACAGTTCAAAAGCAAGATGGTAGGAGGGGCAAAATCATGTTCAGAATAAAACCCCATACCTGCCAGAGACACTCAGGGGGCTCAAATAAACACTGTGTCCAGTAGGACATAGAAACCCCGACAAATACTGAGACAGAACTGAGTTTGAGTGTCTCCTGAAGAGGTATGGATCAGCAGTGGACTGCCATAGGGGCAGAGACTCTGGGTGCAGCAGTCCTGGGTATGGCATTAATCCTCTTGGAGGAGATAGCCATTAACTGGGCCAGAGAGCCACCAGAACCTACACTGGACTGGGGAAACAGACTCTTGGAGGGCACAAACAGAATTTTGTGTGCACCAGGACCCAGGAGAAAGGAGCAGTGACCTCCACAAGAGACTGACCACGATGTGCCTGTGAGTGTCCTGGAGTTTCCTGCAGAGGTACGGGTCTGTGGTGTCCTGCTGCAGGGTTGGGAGGAAAGAGGTCACCATTATCTTCATTACCACCACCATAGTTTGGCCCCAGGTAAATAAAAGGGAGGGAAAAAAAGCCCCACCCATCAACAGGAAAGTAGATTAAAAATTTACTGAGCATATCACCACCTATCAGAATAAGACCCAGATTTCTCCTCAATCCCTCTCTCCCATCAGGAAACTTCCATAAACCTCTTATCCTTCTCCAACAGAGGGCACACAGACTGAAAATCACAGTCACAGAAAACTAACCAATCTGGTCATATGGGCCACAACCTTGTGTAACTGAGTGAAACTATGAGCCGTGCTGTGTAATGCTATCCAAGACAGACAGGTAATGGTGGAGAGTTCTGACAAAACGTGGTCCACTGGGTAAGGGAATGGCAAATCACTTCAGTATTCTTGCCTTGAGAACCCCATGAACAGAATGAAAAGGAAAAAAAGATAGGACATTGAAAGATGAGCTCTCCAGGTTGGTAGGTGCTCAATATGCTACTGGAGATCAGTGGAGAAATAATACCAGAAAGAATGAAGAGACAGATCCAAAGCAAAATCATCATGCAGTTTTGGATATGACTGGTGATGGAAGTAAAGTGCAATGCTGTAAACAGCAGTATTGCACAGGAGCCTGGAACTTTCAGTCCATGAATCAAGGCAAATTGGAAGTGGTCAAACAGCAGATGGAAAGAGTGAACATCGACAATTTAGTAATCAGCTACCTAATATGGAATGGAATGGGTGAATTTAACACAGATGAATTTAACACCATTACATCTACTATTGCAGGCAGGAATCCCTTAGAAGAAATGCAGTAGCCCTCATGGTCAACAAAAGAGTCCGAAATGCAGTGCTTGGATGCAGTCTCAAAAATGACAGAATGATCTCTGCTCTTTTCTAAGACAAACCATTCAATATCACAGTAACCCAAGTCTATTCCCTGACCAGTAATGCTCAAGAAGCTAAGGTTGAACAGTTGTAAGAAGACATATAAGACCTTCTAGAAATAAGACCCACAAAAACTATCATTTTCATTACAGGGGACTGGGATGCAAAAGTAGGAAGTCATGAAATAGCTGGAGTAACAGAAAATTTGGCCTTGGAATAAAGAATGAAGCAGGGCAAAGGCTAATAAAGTTTTACAAAGAGAACACGCTAGTGATAGCAAACACTCTCTTCCAACCATACAAGAGAAGACTCTATATGTGTACATCACGAGATGGTCAATACTGAAATTAGATTGATTATATTCTTTGCAGCCAAAGATGGAGAAGTTCTATACAGTCAGCAAAAACAAGACTGGGAATTGACTGTGGATCAGATGATGAACTCCTTATTGCCAAATTCAGACACAAATTGAAGAAAGTAGGGAAAACGACTAGACCATTCAGGTATGACCTAAACCAAATCCCTTATGATTATACAGTGGAAGTGAGAAATAGATTCAAGGGATCAGATCCGATACACAGACTGCCTGAAGAACTATGGACAGAGGTTTGTGAGATTTTGCAGGAGACAGGGATCAAGACAATTTGCAAGAAAAAGGAGTGCAAAAAGGCAAAATGATTGTCTGAGGAGGCCTTCTAAATTGCTGAGAAAATAAGGAAAGTCAAAGGCAAAGGAGAAAAGGAAACATATACCCATTTGAATGCAGAGATTCAAAGAATAGCAAGGAGAGAAAAGAAAGCCTCCCTCAGTGATCAATGAAAAGAAATAGAGGAAAACAATAGAATGAGAAACACTAGAGATCCCTTCAAGAAAAGTAGATATACCAAGGGAACATTTCATGCAAATATGGGCACAACAAAGGACACAAATGGTATGGACCTAACTGAAGCAGGAGGTATTAAGAAGAGGTGTGAAGAATACACAGAAGATCTATACAGAAAAGATTTTCATGACCCATATGACGACAATGGTGTGATCACTCACGTAGAACCACACATCCTGGAAAAGAAAGTCAAATGGGCCTTAGGAAGCATCAGTATGAACAAAGCTAGTGGAGGTGAGAAGTTCCAGTTGATCTATTTCAAATCCTAAACAATGATGCTGTCAAAAAATTTGGAAAACTCAGCAGTGGCCACAGGACTGGAAAGTGTAAGTTTTCATTCCAATCCGAAAGAAAGGCAATGCCAAAGAATGCTCAAAATACTGCATAACTGACTTATCTCACACTCCAGCAAAGTAATGCTCAAAATTCTCCAAGTCAGGTTTCAACAATACATGAACCATGAAATTCCAGATGTTCAAGCTGGAATCAGAAAATGCAGACGAACCAGAGATCAATTTGTCAACATTCATTAGATCATTGAAAAGGAAAGAGACTTCCAAAAAATATCTACTTCTGCTTTATTGCCTATGCCAAGGCCTTTGACTGTGTGGATCACAACAAACTTAGAAAAATTATTCAAGAGACGGAAAATGGGATTACAAGACCACCTGACATGCTTCCTGATAAATCTTTATTCCAGTAAGGAAGAAAGAGTTAGAACTGGGCATGGGACAACAGTTCAGTTCTGTTCAGTTCCTCAGTCGTGTCTGACTTTCTGTGACCCCAAGAATCACAGCACACCAGGCCTCCCTGTCCATCACCATCTCCCAGAGTTCATGCAAACTCATGTCCATCGAATCAGTGATGCCATCTAGCCATCTCATCCTCTGTCGCCCCCTTTTCCTCCAGCCCCCAATCCCTCCCAGAATCAGAGTCTTTTCCAATGAGTCCACTCTTTGCATGAGGTGGCCATAGTACTGGAGTTTCAGCTTTAGCATCATTACTTCCAAAGAACATCCAGGACTGATCTCCTTTAGAATGGACTGGTTGGATCTCCTTGAGTCCAAGGGACTCTCAAGAGTCTTCTCCAACACCACAGTTGAAAAGCATCAATTCTTCAATGCTCAGCTTTCTTCACAGTCCAACTCTCACATCCATACCTGACCAGTGGAAAAATCATAGCCTTGACTAGGTGGACATTTGTTGGCAAAGTAATGTCTCTGCTTTTCAATATTCTATCTAGCTTGGTCATAAATTTTCTTTCAAGGAGTAAGCATTTTAACATCAAGGATGCAGTCACCAACTGCAGTGATTTTGGAGCCCCCCCAAATAAAGTCTTGCACTGTTTCCACTGTTTCCCAGTCTATTTCCCATGAAGTGATGGAACCAGATGCCATGATCTTCTTTTTCTGAATGTTGAGCTTTAAGCCAAATTTTTCACACTCCTCTTTCACTTTCATCAAGAGATTCTTTAGATCCTCTTCACTTTCTGCCATAAGGGTGGTGTCATCTGCATATGTGAGGTTATTGATATTTCTCCTGGCAATCTTGATTCTGGCTTGTGCTTCTTCCAGCCCACCATTTCTCATGATGTTCTTTGCATATAAGTTAAATAAGCCGGGTGACAATATACAACCTTGACATAATACTTTTCCTATTTGGAATAGTCTGTTGTTTCATATCCAGTTCTAACTCTTGCTTCCTGGCCTGCATATAGGTTTCTCAAAAGGCAGGTCAGGTGGTCTGGTATGCCCATCTCTTTCAGAATTTTCCACTGTTTATTGTGATCCACAGAGTCAGAGGCATTGGCATAGTTAATTATGCAGAAATAGATGTTTTTCTGAAACTCTCTTTTTTCTTTCCATGATCCAGCGGATGTTGGCAATTTGATCTCTGGTTCCCCTGCCTTTTCTAAAACCAGCTTGAACATCTGGAAGTTCATGGTTCACATATTGCAGAAGCTTGGCTTGGGGAATTTTGAGCATTACTTTACTAGCATGTGAGATGAGTGCAATTGTGAGGTAATTTGAGCATTCTTTGGCATTGCCTTTTTTTGGGATTGGAGTGAAAACTGACCTTTTCCAGTCCTGTGGCCACTGCTGTGTTATCCACATTTGCTGGAATATTGAGTGCAGCACTTTCACAGCATCACCTTTCAGGACTTGAAATAGCTCAACTGGAATGCCATCACCTCCACTAGCTTTGTTCGTAGTGATGCTTTCTAAGGCCCACTTCACTTCACCTTCCAGGATGCCTGGCTCTTGGTGAGTGATCATGCAATTGTGATTATCTTGGTCGTGAATATCTGTTTTGTACAGTTCTTCTGTGTATTCTTTCCACCTCTTGTTAATATCTTCTGCTTCTGTTAGGTCCATACAAATTCTGTCCTTTATGGAGCCCATCTTTGCATGACATATTCCCTTAGTATCTCTAATTTTCTTGAAGAATCTCTAGTCTTTCCCATTCTGTTGTTTGCCTTTACTTCTTTGCATCGATCACTAAGGAAGGCTTTCTTATCTCTTCTTGCTATTCTTTGGAACTCTGCATTCAGATGCTTGTATCTTTCCTTTTCTTCTTTGCCTTTCACTTATCTTCTTTTCACAGCTACTTGTAAGGCTTCCACAGACAGCCATTTTGCTTTTTTGCATTTATTTTCCATGGGGATGGTCTTGATCCCTGTCTCCTGTACAATGTCATGAACCTCAGTCCATTGTTCATCAGGCACTCTATCTATCAGATCTAGTCCCTTAAAACTATTTCTCACTTCCACTGAATAATCATAAGGGATTTGATTTAGGTCATATCTGAATGGTCTAGTCATTTTCTCTACTTTCTTCAATTTAAGTCTGAATTTGATAATAAGGAGCTCATGATCTGAGCTACAATCAGCTCCCAGTCTTGATTTTGCTGACTGTATAGAGCTTCTCCAACTATGGCTGAAAAGAATATAATCAATCTGACGTTGGTGTAGACCATCTGGTGATGTTCATGTATAGAGTCTTCTCTTGTGTTTTTGGAAGAGGGTGTTTGCTATGACCAGTGCATTTTCTTGGCAAAACCCTATTAGGCTTTGCCCTGTTTCATTCCACATTCCAAGGCCAAATTTGCCTGTTACTCCAGGTGTTTCTCGACTTCCTACTTTTGCATTCCAGTCCCCTATAATAAAAAGGACATCTTTTGGGGGTGTTAGTTCTAAAAGCTCTTGTATGTCTTCATAGAACCATTCAACTTCAGCTTCTTCAGCATTACTGGTTGGAGCCTAGACTTGGATTACTGTGATATTGAATGGTTTGCTTGGAAATGAACAGAGATCATTCTGTCGTTTTTGAGATTGTATCCAAGTACTGCATTTCGGACTCTTTTGTTGGCCATGATGGCTACTCCATTTCTTCTAAGGGATCCCTGCTTGCAATAGTAGAAATAATGGTCATCTGAGTTAAAGTCACCCATTCCAGTCCATTTTAGTTTTCTGATTCCTAGAATATCAACCTTTACTCTTGCCATCTCCTGTTTGACCACTTCCAATTTGACTTATCTATGGACCTTACATTCCAGGTTCCTGTGCACTATTGCTGTTTATAGCATCAGACCTTGCTTCTATCACTAGTCATATCCATAACTGGGTATTGTTTTTGCTTTGGCTCCATCCCTTCATTCTTTCTGGAGTTATTTCTCCACTGATCTCCAATAGCATATTGGGCACCTACTGACCTGGGGAGTTCCTCTTTCAGTATCCTATCATTTTGCCTTTTCATACGGTTCATGGGGTTCTCAAGGCAAGAATACTGAAGTGGTTTGCCATTCCGTTCTCCAGTGGACCACATTCTGTCAGACCTCTAACAGACTGGTTCCAAATTGGGAAAGGAGTATGTCATGGCTGTATATTGTCACCCTGTTTATTTAACATATATGCAGAGTACATCATGAGAAATGCAGGTTGAATGGAGCAAAAGCTGGAATCAAGATTTCAGTGAGAAATATCAATAACCTCAGATAATCAGATGACACCACTCTTATGACAGAAAACAAAGAACTAAAGAGCCTCTTGATGAAAGTGAAAGAGGAGCGTGAAAGAGCTGGATTAAAGCTCATCAAGCATCTTGGCCCATCACTTCATGGCATAGAGATGGGCAAACAATGGAAACAGTGACAAATTTTGTTTTGGTGGGCTCCGAAATCACTGCAGATGATGACTATAGCCATGATATTAAAAGACGCTTGCTCCTTGGAGAAAAAAGTTATGACCAACCTACACAGCATAATAAAATGCAGAGACATTACTTCGCCAACAAAGGTCCATCTAATCAAACTGTTTTTTCCAGTAGTCATGTATGCATGTGAAATTTGGACTATAAAGAAATATGAGTGCCAAAATACTAATGGTTTTGAACTGTGGTATTGGAGGAGCCTCTTGAGAGTTCCTTGGACTTTAAGGAGATCCAACCAATCCATCCTAAAGGAAATCAGTCCTTAATATTCATTGGAAGGACTGATGCTGAAACGGAAACTACAGTACTTCAGTCACCTGATGGGATGAACTGACTCATTTGAAAAGACCCTCACAATGGGAAAGATTGAAGGTGACAGTAGAAGGGCTGGACAGAGGATGAAATGGCTGGATATCATCACTGACTCAATAGGATAATGTATACTCCGGGAGTTGGTATTTGACAGGGAGGCCTGGTGTGCTGCAATCCATGGGGTCACAAAGAGTTGGACATGACTGAATTGAACTGGGAGATAAATTAGGAGTTTGGATTTAACATCCATACTCCTATATACAAAATAGGCAAACAGTAAGTACTTACTATATAGAACAGGGAACTATACTCAGTATCTTTTAATAACATATAGTGGAAAAAATATCTGAAAACAAATGTATTTAATTGAATCAGTTTGTTGTACACTCAGAAACGTACACAATATTGTAAATTAACTATGCTTCTATTAAAAATAAAGTGAAAAGTTATTAATGTGCATATATAAAAACCATCACCAGTTCAGAGTTGGATTCCTCAACTAACTTCAGCTCTCTTCAGAGTCTGCAGGGCACCAACTGTGAACCAAGTTAGTTGTGGGGAGTACAGTCTTCCTATGAGCCTTGCTGGGAAAAGTCTGTAATTACCTATGCCTGAACCTGAAATATCTTACAAAGACTTAAAACTAGGTGAAAACCTCTTTTCAGATAGTTTTTCTTTTTTAAAAATAATATATATATATATTTATTATAATTGGAGACTAATTATTTTACAATATTGCAGATATGTTTGCCATTCATCCACATGAATCAGCCACGGGTGTACATATATGCCCCCATCCTGACCCCTCCTCCCACCTCCCTCTGCACCCCATCCCTCAGGGTTGTCCCAGAGCACTGTTTTTGAGAGCTCTACTTCATGCATCAAACTTGCACCATTCATCTATTTTATGTATGGTAGTATACAGATTTCAATTCTATTCTCTCAAATCATCCCACCCTTGCCTTCTCCCACAGAATCCAAAAGTCTGTTCTTTACATCTGTGTCTCTTTTGCTGTCTTGCATATAGGATCATCATTACCATCTTTTAAAATACCATTATATGTGTGTTAATATACTGTATTGGTGTTTCTCTTTCTAACTTACTTCACTCTGTAAAATAGGCTCCAGTTTCATCCATCTCATTAGAACTAACTCAAATGAATTCTTTTTATAAATAGCTTTTAATGTCTGTTTGATCACTCACCAAGATCTTTTGAATAACGTTATAGAAATTGTGTTTATGTTTATTTTATTTTATTACTTTACAATACTGTATTGGTTTTGCCATACATCAACATGACTCTGCCACGAGTGTACATAAGTTCCCACTCCTGAACCCCTCTCCCCATTCCATCCCTCTGTGTTATCCCAGTGCACCAGCCCCAAGCATCCTGTATCCTGTATCAGACCTAGACTGGTGATTCGTTTCTTATATGATATTATACATGTTTTAATGCCATTCTCCCAAATCATCCCACCCTCTCCCTCTCCCACAGAGTCAAATTTCTGTTCTGTAGATCTGCGTCTCTTTTTCTGTCTCACATACAGGGTTATTGTTACCATCTTTTTAAATTCCATATATATGTGTTAGTATACTGTATTGGTGTTTTTCTTTCTGGCTTACTTCACTCTGTATAATCAGCTCCAGTTTCATCCACCTCATTAGAACTGATTCAAATGTATTCTTTTTGATGGCTGAGTAATACTCCATTGTGTATATGTACCACAGCTTCCTTATCCATTCATCTGCTGATGGACATTTAGGTTACTTCCATGTCCTGGCTATTATAAACAGTGCTGTGATGAACATTAGGATGCATGTGTTTCTTTCAATTCTAGTTTCCTTGGTGTGTATGCCAAGCAGTGGGATTGCTGGGTCATAAGGCAGTGCTATCTCCAGTTTTTTAAGGAATCTCCACACTGTTCTCCATAGTGGCGGTACTAATTTGCATTCCCACCAACAGTGTAAGAGGGTTCCCTTTTCTCCACACATCTCCAGAATTTATTGCCTGTAGACTTTTGTATCACAACCATTCTGACTGGTGTGAAATGGTACCTCACGGTGGTCTTACATTAACATGTTATGATCACAGACTCTATGATTGTGACTATAAGGCCAGTGAAACATGAAAAAAAATAATGTATCTTTGAATTTATATGGCTGCTGAGAATACTTGAATGAACTTTGAATGCTCTGCAGGTTTATTAATAGGAAAATATGGAAATAGAAATGTAAGCAATTTGGTCTTACCTGGCCACAGGAAAATCAATGCTGCTATAAATATTATCATCTTATATTTAGAGGAGATGGGAACTGGATGCCACATGGTTTTTGTTGATGGCTTCTTATAGGCTAGGTTTCTGGTTCCAACCCGTTATGAGAATCAATGATTATCCAGCACTAGAATTTGCATAATTAAATGATAGAAGAGTAGCAGAGGAGCTGGTCTTAGGGATGATGGAATCATAGAGAGAAAGAAATAACACCTTTGGGACACAGAATCCACATCACTTGCCTATACTCATACTGCTAGACATGAGTTTCTATGGCATCAGACATATATGAATTAGACAATTGCCACTGGTGTGTATTACAAACCCAGGGCTACATATCCATTTTGCTCTGATAAGACCTGAATCTCAGTGGAAAATATACTTCATATACTACAAAAATAATAAATAGACCCTTCATAATGTAAATTTTAACATAAGCTTCTGTATGACACCACAGTGTTTAATTCAAAAATTAAAAGGCCCTTGAAGGCAGGTGCTATTTTTCCTTTTACTCAGGAAGAAACAGACTTAGAGATAAATTAGCAGTTCCAAGCTCCAAGCAGAATCCACTGGGCACCAAGGGAACACTTTTATAAATATAAAAATGGTGAGCCAGCTTCATTTGAACTTGAAATACCCCAAAGAGAGTTACATCTTGCATTTTTTTCCATTACTGGAAAAAATGAACCACAATAAAACCTTGACTACTGCACTATATTTTATTTAAGAACTGTAAGAATGGTAAAAGTTAATAGTTTCCTAAAAAACAAGAATATTTCTTGTAAATATTCACCATTTTATTTCATATGACAAGGTTATCACAAGATTTTTGTTCTTTATAATAACGATTATCATTTTGGTTTTTCTCTTTGCATGTGTATGCGTATGTGTTTGTCACTTAGTTGTGTCCGACTCTTTATGATCTCATGAACTGTAGCCCACCAGGCTCCTCTGTCCATGGGATTCTCCAGGCAAGAATACTGGAGTTACTGGAGAGGATGGCCATTTCTTTCTCCATATATATATATATATATAATATCTTAGCATTAGAATAATGAATTTTCCATTGGTGAAAGTTATAACCCAATCATCTTGGAAGAGTAAAATATATTCTACTGGCTAGTGTTATTAGGTATAATCTAAATGGTAGTGATTATGTTTTATTTGAATAAGTATATTTTATACATAGCAAACATATGTATTTGAAGGCAAAACTAATCCAGACTCAGAGTACCCCAGCTACTGGGTACTCTTGATGAGAAGTGATGAGGTGAAGACTGTTTCCAGGTGCTTTTTCTTTATCTACTGCCAGTTATCTGAGTGATCTGTTTTAGCAAATGTATCTGGGTTCATGAAATTACATGTGATTTGTGACTTTTCAATATGCATATAGCTTCGATTTTGAAAGTTTAAAAAAGTAAATGTTGCTAAATAAAATACTTTGTTAAAAAGGTTGTCAATGATAATTTCTAAAGACAAATTCTAAAGAAAAATATGAGATTCACTGAGAGGAAAATCTATCCGCTGTTTGGTACTTAGTAAATTATTCGATAGATAGATAGATTATTTTTTTAATCTAAATATATAAAGTGAATGTCTCAATTTATTTTCTCCAAATGCATATATTTGA
>SJYQ01000925.1:255565-297766 GCA_006410935.1 Redunca redunca | reverse complement strand
AAATATAAATTATTATTGCATATATACTTATAAATATATACAATTGGTTCTCTATAAAATAGCCATATTCAAAACTTGTTGACTTGGGGTTTCAAGCTCACCTTAAGGTTTTACTCATATTGTAAAAGCTGTGGAAAAAGGCTCTGTTTCTCAAGAAAAAAAAGAACAAGAGAAATATTTTGGCTGAAAGGAAATTAACTTCTTAACCATCACACTATGGAATGAAATGGCTCTGGAGGCTGCCTGGAGTTCATAATCATATTGTTCATTTGCCAACCAACTGCTCAGTGGAAGGTCAACACAGGTAGCCTCACTCTGGATGGCCAGCCTCTGAAGCAGAAGTGCAGTAAATGAGACAGAACATGGCACAACAGATACTTGTAGGCTGAGCCTTCAAGCACATTGTGTGTGCTTAAATGTGCTTCAGGATGATCTGGCCATGTGTGCTGGTTTCCTATGACAAATATTAAAATTAATTTATTAATCCATCCCACATTCTAACATATGAGGACAATAGCAGTGATACATCAAATTCAAATGTCACACTTTCCATGATATGACTATTAGAGTTTTGGGAATATTTAATCATTTTATTCATGAATTAGAATATAAAGATGTAGTAGTACATATACACAGCATTATTTAAGGAGTTCTAATACTTTTATAACCACTTTTAAAGTACTTATAATCAATTTTTAGAGGTTAGAGAAGGTGACAAAGGATTGCTGGCAGGCATGTATTTTCCCCCATGGGGAAAATATTAAAGTACCAATATTAAAATTTCATTTTTTTCTGTCATATCTTGTAAAGCAAGTGGCAAAGATAAATATTTTCTTCTTGCAAATAAAGATACAAAAATACAGAAAAGTTCAAGTTCCTTATCCAATGTGAACCAGTATNACCCCCCAAAAAGTGTCTGGTGTTCCCCAAGTCATCCAATCACAAGAGCAAGGACAATGACTACAACAGGCTGGGAAACCAAGGGCAGCAATGTTACATAAAGACAGCGTCCTGAGCCTGTCATTTTCATAGATGTGCTTGAACTGGCAACTGGGCTGCTCCACGCAGACAGGTGACATCTGTTCATAATGATTTTACCTGTTCAAGTGAATTAACCAAATAGCTCTTATTATCCATTCTGTCAAAGTCTAAGCTCTACATTAGTAATTGTTTGATGGGAAAGACAAAATGGAATCTGAAAGTCATTTTACAGGCACTAATTCCATGTACCTCATTGGAAAACATATGCACATCTTGGAATGATTTACAAGGGCAGTTAAAATAATCTACAAAAGTAAAAACAGAAATAAGTCACTACATGAATTGGACTTTCCATTTAATTTGACTCTTTCTGTAATTAATAAGTCATGGCAACAGTGAACAGAAAAAGTTCAGGAAAATCTTTTGCTGAAGTAGCTTAAAGATTTACTGAAAGGAAGGTATTCTAGACATAGCTGTCTCCATTAGCAGGATAAAAACCTGACTGCCATAAAGAGAATGGGCAGTGCTGGTCCAGGTGTACAGTTTTGAAATGTCACAAGGATAATGGAGTGACAGTCATAATAAAAGAATAAAATAATGCCATATTCAGCAACAGGGATGGATCTAGATGTTATAATACAGAGGGAAGTAAGTCAGAGAAAGACAAACATCATATGATACCTATACTTGGAATCTAAACATATATGATACATATGAACTTATTTACAAAACATAAATAGACTCAAACACAAAAAACAAGTTTATGGTTACCAAAGGGGAAGATGGAGGATAAATTAGATGTTTGGGATTAAAACATATGCACTACTATATATACAAGAGATAGCCAACAAGGACCTACTGTATAGCACAGGGAACTATACTCAATATCTTATAATAATCTAAAATGGAAGAGAATGTAAAAAAAAGAATATATATATATATATATTATATGTGTAAGTGACATTTTGCTATACATCTGAAACCAACACAACATTGTAAATCACCTATACTTCAATTTAAAAATATTTTAAAAAGATAATAGAATCAATTCTGAGGAGAGTTGAGTAGCTCTGGAGGTGTTCCATATAAGTACTATTTTTCTGACATTGAAAAAACAAAGATTAGGGGAATTTATCCCATTTCTTTTTTCATTCTTATGTTGAATGATTTTTTTCAATTCCAGAAACATAGTTTTGGTCCTCTCTGCATTTTGTTTTGCTTTGCTTTATTTTCTATTATGCTATTTTTGAAACTAATGAAATTTCACAAATAATTTATGCTCAGCCAACTGTTTAATACTTATAGCATGAAGTAGCCCTATGGTTAGTTTTTTCTTGTTATTTCTAATAAGGGGTAGCATTCGGGAAGAGACCAGGCTTAAAGAGCCAAGGATGTTCAGGCAAGCAGGTGGACTATGGGATAGAGAATAGACTGAATAATAAGCGCACAGTCCCCACATCAATGGAGGAGGATGCAGAGGACAGTTCAAGTAATCCTCAGTGGAGGACATCCCCAGCAGAAACATGTCTCTTTAGATAAGCTTTGGTTGTGCACCAGGGTCAGCATTGTGTGGGAGAGGGGTGGCAAAAGTAAAGAAGTTTGAAACCACTATGAAGGAAAGCAGCTTTTTGAACCCAGCCTACACGTGGCACTTAAGCATAGACAAAGGAAACAGAATACTGGTGGGCTGGTATCAAGAGAAGACAGAAGGTCTAATGTAGAAACTGATCTTCACTAGTCCTGTCACTTTTGTACATCTCTGTAAATGAACCAAAGCCAAGGCCAGGGGCAGTATATTATTGGTCAGTCATCTCAGAATTTGTGGCAAAGTTGTTATTACAAGAGATGCTGGTAGGGCAAAGCTCAGGGGCTGACATAAGAACTGTGTAATCATGCTCGAGACGTTTTACTTAGATCAGGCAATTGAATGCTTTGATTTAAAATCAGGATTATTTGGGTCCATTTTGAGAATATGGCAGTAACCACCAGCAGAATTGAAAAGAGAAATGTTTCAGTTTTTTCTAGTGAATAGGATTGTTTTCATTAATAGGTAATACCTAAAATTAATAAAATGCAAAGAAGAATTTTTCACAGATTGTTGTAACCCACACAGTCAAAGATTTGGCAGAGTCAATAAAGTAGAAATAGATGTTTTTCTGGAACTCTCTTGCTTTTTCGATGATCCAGAGGATGTTGGCAATTTCATCTCTGGATCCTTTGCCTTTTTTTAAATCCAGCTTGAACATCTGGACGCTCATGGTTCACGTACTGTTGAAGCCTGGCTGCAGAATTTTGAGCATTACTTTGCTAGAGTGTGAGATGAGTGCAATTGTGTGGTAGTTTGAATATCCTTCGGTGTTGCCTTTCTTTGGGATTGGAATGAATCTGAACTTTTTCAGTCCTAAAGCCACTGCTGAGTTTCCCAAGCTTGCTGCATATTAAGTGTAGAACTTAAATAGCATCATCTTTTAGGATTTGAAATAGCTCAATTGGAATTCCATCACCTCTACCAGCTCTTTTCATAGTGATGCTTCCTAATGTCCACTTGATTTCCCATTCCAGGATGTCTGGTTCTAGGTGAATGATCACTAAAAACTGAAGAAGGCTTGGGTATGACAGTTATCTAAAACAAGTATAATGTGATCTAACCAGCACCAAGGCAACATGTTAATGTGGATCCTGAATAAGAGGACTTTACTTAGTCAGAGAACTCAGGGCACTGGTGGATCTATCAAATCGTTCTCAACTATTTTGAGGATTTTTCAAGCTTTTTCTTCGGCTTAATTACTTGTGAAAAATTTGTTATAACTAATTATAGGTTAACTTATTGGTCATTATTCCCCTTGGAGAAGAAAATTCCAACTCATCCCAGTATTCTTGCCTGGAGAAACCCATAGACAGGGAGCCTGGTGGGCTACAGTTTATAGGGTCGCAAAGAATTGTAAAGGACTAAGTGACTGAGCACATTATTCCCTTAATTTGGATAAAAATGTTCATAATCTGAACATAGGACATAAGTCTCTAGAGTTGAGTCTGTTGAGAGACAACAGACACTGGCATACATTATTCCAAGTTTCACACATTTTACTGGTGATTATTACCTTTGTAGCTCCTCCTCTTTGTGTTAACCTTATGTGCAATTCAAATATAAAGATTTAGTTCCTTTTCAGCAACATACTGGAAAATTTAAACTCCTTAAGCTTAGCCCAGGTACTTATTTTACTCAATGTGCTGTATTGTCTTCTGTTGAATTTAAAAAGCGAAGGAGTGGGTTGTTTTATCAACAAAATGAATTTGTTTTAGAATACCTGATAATTTCAGTTCTGGACATAATATGGAGAATAGTACACGAGTCTGGAGAAGAGAGGAGAGGGGCTTGCTCTTATCAAGGAAAGGAGGAAACTGGAGAGGACTGTGGGGATTTTCATTGGCTGCAAGCATTAAGTGGCTTTTGATTGGGTCAGAGGAAATCATTCTTCCTACTGGGCTCTGTAGGCTGTGGTGAGTGGTATATTAATGAGAGCCCCCTTCTCTCCCAATGCACACTGGGCTTCCTTACTCTATTTAAATGAGTTTTCGTGTATTCATTTTCACACTCTCCTCCGAAAATGGAGTATTTCAACGGTTTTTTTTTTTTTTTTAATTCTACTTTACCAGGATATAAATGCAGATAGAAAGGGAATGATGAACGTTTTATTGGTTTTAGTTTAATGGTTACTGAATCAGTGTAGTATTTCTAGAGTGTACACAGAACTCCAGTAGAGTTCATGACTAAAAGTTTTTCCTTGAGAAACCAATAAGATAAGTTCAGGCAAATAATCAATCAAGGGTATATGAAAAGCATGCATCAGAACATACTCAGGGCAGCATCCCTTGATGACTTGATCCAGTAAGTTTAGCCACTAACGGATTTTAAACAGCAAGCTTTCTTTTTCAGGGTCTACCTCCATTCAAATTCAAGGCTGGGACCAGACTGATGGCTACTGGTTATTACTCTTCTTATAGATGCTAGGTTAACTTGATAATATTCAAGGAAAGTATTTGCCATCAAAATTATATTGATTACAAGGGGAGAAAATACCTGTCTCATCTCATTTTATTTCTAAGAATACATGTAGACTGCAAATTTTAGGCCTGCGGTTAATTTTGCACCACTTTCAAAGCTCACCCTGCCCATCCACCTGTTCCTCTCTGAGCTCTTCTCCTTCCTCAATTCTGATGCAGGATTCTGTCATGACCTTGCAAGTCACATGTTGGAAGTGTTGGAGTCCCTAAAAGTAAAAAAAAAAAAAAAGGTCTGTGTTCTTAATCTATCACTCAAAGAAGAGCTTCTCACTACTCTGAAATAATGACTATGTAACTAGTTGCAAAAACAAATAAATTTCCATTGTATCAGGTCACTGTGTTTTAGTGTTTGCTGGTTAAGTGCTAACAAATCCATAACTAATTCACTGAAATACTACTTCCTCACCAAGGGAACAACACAACTTACAATGCTGTAGTGAACTATGTAGGGGGTGGGGATATTAATGTGTGCACGTGTTATACAAGGTCATTAAAGCCACAGAAGTTTTTGTTTTTTACTGGATACTTGTCTTACTTTTCATGGAGCTGCCATGTCTGCTTAGGTCTTTCAGTTATAAATGTATTATGACTGGTGGACCCAGATGTAGTCTCCAAATATATTTATTCACAACAAGTAAGCCCTGTGGCTATTTTGTTTCCTAAATTTTACAGAGAATCACACAAAATTATTCACAGTTACCCTCTAGCTGGTATTTCTGAGTATCTAAATTTAGGATGATTGGTTACTTGGATATATATCAGTTCAGTTCAGTTGCTCAGTCATGTCCAACTCTTTGCGACCCCAAAATCACAGCACGCCAGGCCTCCCTGTCCATCACCATCTCCTGGAGTTCACTCAGACCCACGTCCATCGAGTCCATGATGCCATCCAGCCATCTCATCATCAGTCGTCCCCTTCTCCTCCTGTCTCCAATCCCTCCCAGCATCAGAGTCTTTTCCAATGAGTCAACTCTTCGCATAAGGTGGTCAAAGTACTGGAGTTTCAGCTTTAGCATCATTCCTTCCAAAGAAATCCCAGGGTTGATCTCCTTCAGAATGGACTGGTTGGATCTCCTTGCACTCCAAGGGACTCTCAAGAGTATTCTCAAACACCACAGTTCAAAAGCATCAATTATTTGGCACTCAGCCTTCTTCAAAGTCCAACTCTCACATCCATACACAACCACAGGAAAAACCATAGACTTGACTAGATGGACCTTAGTCGGCAAAGTAATGTCTCTGCTTTTGAATATACTATTTAAGTTGCTCATAACTTTTCTTCCAAGGAGAAAGCACCTTTTAATTTCATGGCTGCAATCACCATCTGCAGTGATTTTGGAGCCCCAAAAAATAAAGTCTGACACTGTTTCCACTGTTTCCCCATCTATTTCCCATGAAGTGATGGGACCGGATGCCATGATCTTCATTTTCTAAATGTTGAGCTTTAAGCCAAGTTTTTCGCTCTCCTCTTTTACTTTCATCAAGGGGCTTTTTAGCTCCTCTTCACTTTCTGCCATAAGGGTGGTGTCATCTGCATATCTGAGGTTATTGATATTTCTCCCGGCAATCTTGATTCCAGCTTGTGTTTTTTCGAGTCAGGCATTTCTCATGATGTACTCTGCATATAAATTAAATAAGCATGGTGAAAATATACTGCCTTGACATACTCCTTTTCCTTTTTAGAACCAGTCTGTTGTCCTATGTCCAGTTTTAACTGTTGCTTCCTGACCTGCATACAGTTTTCTCAAGAGGCAGGTTAGGTGGTCTGGTATTCCCATCTGTTTCAGAATTTTCCACAGTTTATTGTGATACACACAGGCAAAGGCTTTGGCATAGTCAATAAAGCAGAAATAAATGTTTTTCTGGAACTCTCTTGCTTTTTCAATGATCCAGCAGATGTTGGCAATTTGATCTCTGGTTCCTTTGCCTTTTCTAAAACCAGCTTGAACATCAGGGAGTTCACCGTTCACGTATTACTGAAGCCTGGCTTGGAGAATTTTGAGCATTACTTTACTAGCATGTGAGATGAGTGCAATTGTACAGTAGTCTGAGCATTCTTTTGCATCTCCTTTCTTTGGAATTGGAATGAAAACTGACCTTTTCCAGTCCTATGGCCACTGCTGAGTTTTCCAAATTTGATGGCATATTGAGTGCAGCACTTTCACAGCATCATCTTTCAGGATTTGAAAGAGCTCCACTGGAATTTCATCACCTCCACTAGCTTTGTTCATAGTGATGCTTTCTAAGGCCCACTTGACTTCACTTTCCAAGATGTCTGGCTCTAGATTAGTGATCACATCATCATGANTTCTAGTGATGCTTTATGGCCTATATTGTCCAACTAACCAGAAAATAAATAAACCAATATATTATTTATTCTTAATGATTCCCCAGTCCAGTGTAAGTTCTGGTGGCTCTTTGGTGGGGTTAATGACAACCTTGTCCAAGAGGGCTTATGCCATATCCAGGTCTGCTGTATCCAGATCCCCTGTCCCTCCAGCAGTCCACTGCTGACCCATAACTCTGCAGGAGACACTCAAACTCTGAAAGGCAGGTCTGGCTCAATTTTTATGGTTTCCTGGTGTGCACCACGTTTTGTTTGAGCCCTCTGAGCGTCTCTGGTGGGTTTGGGGTTAGAGTCTAAATGCAGTTTCACCCTTCATACCATTTTCCTGGGGTTTCTCCTTGGACATGGGCCTTTTTTTTTTTTTTTTGGTGGGATCCAACATTCTCCTATTGACAATTTTCAACAACAGGTTGTAATTTTGGAGTTCTCAGAGGAGAAGATGTTTGTTTCACTATAGGGGACTGGAATGCAAAAGTAGGAAGTCAAGAGATACCTGCAGTAACAAGCAAATTTGGCCTTGGGCACAAAATGAAGCAGGACAGTGGTAACAGAGTTTTGCCAAGAGAACACAGTGGTCATAGAAAAACACCCTCTTCCAACAACAAAAGACATCACCAGATGGTCAATACTGAAATCAGATTGATTATGTCCTTTGCAACCAAAGATGGAGAAGCTAAATACAGTCAGCAAAGACTGGGAGCTGACTATGGCTCAGATCATGAACTCTTATTGCAAAATTAAGACTTAAATTGAAGTAGGGAAAATGACTACACTATTCAGGTGTGACCTAAGTCAAATCCCTTAGGATTATACAATGAAATTGAGAAATAGTTTCAATGGATTAGATGTGATAGACAGAGTGCCTATAGAACTATGGATGAAGGTTCATGACACCATACAGAAGACAAGGATCAAGACCATTCCCGAGAAAAAGGAGTGCAAAAAAAAAAAAAAGTTTGTCTGAGGAGGCCTTACAAATAGATGAGAAAAGAAGGGAAGCTAAAGGCAAAGGAGAAAAAGAAAGATATATCCATTTGAATGCAGAGATCCAAAGAATAGCAAGGAGAGATAAGAAAACCTTCCTCAGTGATCAATGCAAAGAAATAGAGGAAAACAGTAGAATGGGAAAGACTAGAGATCTCGTCAGGAAAATTAGAGATACCAAGGGAACATTCCATGCAAAGATGGGCACAATAAAGGACAGAAACGTCATGGACCTAACATCATAAGCAAAAGATATTAAGTAGATGTGGCAAGAATTCACAGAACTATACAGAAAAAGATCTTCATGACTCAAATAACCACGATGGTGTGATCACTAGGGGCAGACATTTTGGAATGCAAAGTCAAGTGGGCCTTAGGAAGCATCACTATGAACAAAGCTAATGGAGGTGATAGAATTCTAGTTGAGTTATTACAAATCATAAAATATCATGCTGTTAAACTGCTGCATTTAATATGCCAGCAAATTTGGACAACTCAGTAATGGCCACGGGATAGAAAAGTTCAGTTGTCATTCCAATCCCAAAAAATGTAATGCCAAAGAAGGTTTAAACTACCACACAATTGCACTCATCTCACATTAGCAAAGTAATGCTCAAAATTCTCTAAGCCAGGCTTCAACAGTACATGAATCATAAACTTCCAGATGTTCAAGCTGGATTTAGGAAATGCAAAGGAACCAGAGATCAAATTGCCAACATCCACTAGATCATCAAAAAAGCAAGAGAGTTTCAGGAACACATCTATTTCTGCTTTATTGCCTCTGCCAAAGCTTTTGACTGTGTGAATCACAATAAACTGAGGAAAATTCGGAAAGAGATGGAAATACTGGACCTCCTTACCTGTCTCCTGAGAAATATGTTTTCAGGTCAAGAAGCAACAGTTAGAATAGGACATGGAACTGTGAACTGATTCCAAGTTCGAAAGGAATCCGTCAAGGCTGTACTGCTAATTGTCACCCTACTTATTTAACTTCTATCAGAGTACATCACGCAAATTTCCAGGCTGGAAGAAGCACAAACTGGAATCAAGATTGCCAAGAGAAATATCATTAACTTCAGATATGCTGATGATGCCACCCTTATGGCAGAAAACAAAGATCTAAAGTGCCTCTTTATGAAACTGAAAGAGAAGAGCGAAAAAGCTGGATTAAAACTCAACTTTCAGAAAACTAAGATAATGGCATCTGGTCCCATCACTTCATGGCAAATAGATGGGCAAACAATGGAAACAGTGACAGACTTTATTTTTCTGGGCTCCAAAATCACTGCAGATGGTGACTATAACCATGAAATTAAAAGACACTTGCTCCTTGGAGGAATAGCTATGACCATTATAGACAGCATTAAAAAACAGATACATTAATTTGCCATCAAAGGCCCATCTAGTCAAAACTATGGATTTTGCAGTAGTCATGTATGGATGTGAGAACTGGACTAGAAGGAAAGTTGAGCGCTGAAGTACTGATGCTTATGAAGTGTGGTTTTGGAGCAGACTTTTGAGAGTCTTGTGAACTTCAAGGAGATCCAACCAGTTGATCCTAAAGGAAATCAATCCTGAATATCCATTGGAATGACAGATGCTGAAGCCAAAACTCTGATATTTTGGCCACCTAGTGTGAAGAACTGACTCATTGGAAAATACGCTGATGCTGGGAAAAAATGAAGGTTGCAGGAGAAGGGGATGATAGATAATGAGATGGTTGAATGGCATCACTGACTCAATAGGCAGGAGTTTGAGTAAATTCTGGGAGTTGGTGATAGAAAGGTAAGCCTGGCTTGCTGCAATCCGTGGGGTCATAAACAGTCTGACATGACTGAGTGATGGAACTGAACTAACTGAAGGGATTGATTTACAGATCAGTAAATCATGATCTGAAAACATGCATCAAATTTATATATTAATAGTCTTAAGTTTAACATTGTGAAAATCATAGTCACCCAGTTGTGTCCCACTGTTTGCAACCCCATGAATTATACAGTCCATGAAATTCTCCTGGCCAGAATGCTGAAGTGGGTAGCCATTCCCTTCTTCAGAGCATCTTTGCAACTTAGGGATCAAACCCAGTCTCCCTCATCACAGGCAGATTCTGATCAGCTGAGTCACATGGGAAGCCATGAATATTGGAGAAGGCATCCTTCCCTTCTTCAGTGGATCTTCCTTACCCAGGAATAAAACCTGGGTCTCCTGCATTGCAGCTGGTTTCTTTACCAACTGAACTATCAGAGAAGCCCTAGATTAACATTGAGTTGTATGTACTCCAATTCTTTTGATCAGCACATAAATAACTGGGTATCCCCCATGGCTTAGTGGGTAAAGAAACCACCTGCAGTGTAAGAAACATAAGAGACACAGGTTCGATCTCTGAGTCAAGAATATCCCTGGAGGAAAAAATGACAACCCACTCCAGTATTATTGCCTGAAAAATATCCCTTGGACAGCGTAACCTGCTCGGCTACAAATCCTGCTCGGGTTGAAAAGGGTCAAACATGACTGACTGGCTAAGCACACAAACTTAACAATAACTAACTGACATTTCACTGGGTCTCTATATTCAGAAAGAACTGAAACATAAATTAGTCAGTGTTTATAAAGCATTCAAAAGATGAAAAGTAATACTATTATTTTAAAAATATATAATGTTGGCAAACAATATTTTCTCAGTGTTTTACTATTTAATAGAAAAATCAAATTTTATATGGGAATAAGAGGAAATCTCATCCATTACTAGTAAGAAAGCAAAATGATACAAGACTGTTTGAAAATTTATTATAAAGTATAGCATGTACTTACAATAAATCCCAGAAATTTTCTTTCTAATATTTACCCTATTCAATTGAAAACTCTTTTCGTTGTTAAGTTGCTAAATCACATTCTACTCTTTGCAATCCCAGGGGCTGTAGCCCGCCAGACTCCTCTGTCCATGGAATTTCCCAAGCAAGAATACTGGAGTGGATTGCCATTTCCCTCTCCAAAATTGAAAACTTTTGTTTCATCAGAAGCCTGAATATAGATGTTTAAAGAAGGTTGATTCACAAGAACCAAGGTATCCTTCATAGATGGATAGCCTAACAAACTCTCATGTATCCATACAATGGAATACTATTCAGAAATAAACAGCTGTTGACACAAGCAGCAACATGGGTGAATATTCAACACATTTTCCTAAGTGAAAAAAGCAAAACCCAAAAAGTTACATATGGTTTAATTACATTTGTGTGACAATAAGAAAAGTCAAAATAAGAGAGGCAGAAAACAGGTTCATGTTTGATGAAATTATAATATACTGAATGCAGCCTTTAGCATGCAGCCGTTTCTGTGTGTCACTACCCTGCACCCTGTTACCAGGCAGAAGTTCCTGCTAGGTTACTGGCTGATGTCCCAGTGGGCCCCACTCAAAAGCAACCAAATGTTAATGAGGTATAATTAGCGAGGTGATTCAGCCAATAGCAGTTGAAAGATTGTTGTGAGGTGGAGAGGGATGTAAGAGCCAGATTCGGGCCTTCTGCTGGGGCCTTCCAGCCTGTTCCTTGGCCTTAGGCCAATAGGTGAACTGGGAGGACCATGAAACAGACTGGGGCTGTGTCCTGCAGTTTCAGAGCCCTCACCAAGGTCACTGACTAGCATTGGCCCAGGATTTGAGGCAGTAGTGAACATCTCTCTCATCCCTGTCTCTGCGGCAAAATGGCAGGTACAGTCTTCCTGGGTCCAAGTCTGTGGGACCTGAGTCCTCCCCCAGCCTTATTTGGGTGGTCTGAAGAGCCTGAGGGCCAGTTGGGTTGAGCTTCTGGCTCACTCAGAGATGACAATGGGTCAGGGTCTGAGAACCTGCCCCTGAGGGTGTTGCCAACTGAGATCTGCCTCCTCTAACCAGGACCAGGACTCTGGAGGGTGAAAGTTGTACCTTGAAACTTATCAGAACAGAGAATAACATTCATTTGTTAGAAATTTACAGAAACATCCTTACCTGACCATAACTCAACCTTAAGAACAAAGGATCCGACATCAAGAAATTTGCAACAACTGACCACATCCCTCCCTCATCTTTACTATAAAAGGGTTTTGCGAAAAGTTTTAGGGGAGTTTGTGGCTTTTAAGCCATGACCTATTCATCCCCTTGCATGACCCTGTAATAAACCTTTCTCTGTTACAAATGCCAACATTCATGGTATTGTTTGGTTTCACTGCTCATTTTTGGGCAGATGGACTTGCACTTTGGTAACAAATATAAATGGATTAACTTAATAAAGAGTCACAGGGAAATGTTTAGGGTAAAAAATATATACATTGTACTGAAGTATTAGAAACAAGGTTATGTGTTTGCCAAAGCACATAGAGATGTACATCACAAAGAGTAAAACTTATGACATGTAAATTAAAAAAAAATCAATATCAGGATCCTTGGATGGAATGAATTCTGCAATAAATGAATCTAAATGCATTAAAAAATGTCACCAAAGAAAGTGGGAGAAAAGAAGATGACCTAAGGACTTTGGAAATCTGTATTTTAACTGAATAAAAATTCTAATAATAAAATGAGGGGGGAGTAATATTCAAAATTCTCCAAGCTAGGCTTCAAAAGTACATGAATTGATTACTTCCAGATGTTCAAGCTGGATTTAGAGAAGGCAAAGAAACTCAAGTTGGAAAGATCATAGTGCCAACATCCTCTGGATCACAGTAAAAGCAAGAGGAGTCCAGAAAAATATCTACTCTTCTTTATTAACTACACTAAAGCCTTTGACTGTGTGGATCTCAGCAAACTATGAAAATTCTGAAAGAGATGGAATACCAGATCACCTCACCTGCCTCCTGAGAAACCTATATGCAAGTCAAGAAGAAACAGTTAGAAGAGGACATGCAACAATAGACTGATTCAAAATTGGGGAAAAAGTATGTCAAGACTGAATCCCATCACCCTGCTTCTTTAACTCCTGTTCAGAGTACATCATGCAAAATGCTGGGCTGGATGAAGCACAAACTGGATTCAAGATTGCTGGGAGAAATATCAGTCACCTCAGAAATGCAGATGGCACCACCCTTATAGCAGAAAATAAAGAGGAACTAAAGCGCCTCTTGATGAAGTGGAAGAGGAGAGTGAAAAATTAGCTTAAAACTCAACCTTCAAAAAGCTAAGATCATGGTATCCTGTCCCATTGCTTCATGGCAAATACATGGGGAAACTATGAAAACAAGTGAGATACTTTATTTTCTTGGACTCCAAAATCACTGCAGATGGTGACTGCAGTCATGAAATTAAAAGACACTTACTCTTTGAAAGAAAAGCCTAGACAGTGTATTGAAAAGCAGAGATATTATTTTACCAACCAAGGTCTGTTTAGTCAAAGCTTGATTTTTCCAAGTCATGTATGGATATAAGAGTTGGACTATAACGAAAGCTGAGCACTGAAGAAATAATACTTTTGAGCTGTGGTGTCAGAGAAGACTCTTGAGAGTCCCTTGGACTGCAGAGAGATCAACCCAGTCAATCCCAAAGGAAATCAATCCTGCATAATCCTTGGATGGACTGATGCTGACGCTGAATCTCCAATACTTTGGCCACCTGATGCAAAGAGCCAACTCATTGGAAAAGACCCTGATGCCGGGAAAGATTGAAGACAGGAGGAGAAGGGGACAAGAGAGGGTGAAATTATTTGATGGCATCATTGACTCAATGGACATGAGTTTGAGCAAGCTCCATGAGATGATGGACAGGGAAGCTTACTGCTCTTCATGGAGTCCCAAAGAGTCGAACACTACTGAGGGATTTAACAACAAAGAATAAAATTACTTGCATGTAAACACTGCAAGCTAGTTAGTAAACTTTTTTTTTTTTTTGAAGAGATATAGGTAAGTTCTGAAGTTGTTTTGCATATAAGTTAATGTTGAACAAATAAATAAATGCACTATAGAGAACAGGAGGCAGGTTTCTCACTGTCAGAGAAAGGATTTACTGGCAAATATTCAGGGAAGAATAGGGTTGATCCTGTGGTTCTGGATTAGCTTTGCAAATATCAGTATGAACTCATTTATCTTAAAATACACTCATATAGACGCATATATACGTAAATGTAGATATAAATGCATGCATGGATACAGATAAATACAGACGTCTCTTAGTTCTCTCCGTTTAGAGGACTTGGAAGCAGTGAGTCCTCAATAGCCATGGTTCCCAGTCACAATGAGCACATAGTGCTCAGATCTTGGTTTCTAAATCCTACCCTCCAACAAATGATATAAGGAATTTTGGAGAAATGGTGAAGACAAGGTAAATGCAAAATGAGCCTGGGACAACTTATATGCCAGAAAATAAGGGAATGCTTCCACCGATCACCAAAAAAAAAAAGAATGGAGTTAGACACACATCTAAAGGGGGATTCATGTTTGGGAACGCTTGTACACTCGTGGTGAATTCATGTCAATTTTTGGCAAAACCAATACAGTAATGTAAAGTAAACTAAAGTTAAAAAAAAAATTAAATAAATAAATAAATAAAGGACATGGAAACCAACCTGATCTTTTGGACTCTGTGGGAGAGGGAGATGGTGGGATCATTTGGGAGAATGGCATTGAAACATGTATAAGAAATGAATCACTAGTCCAGGTTCGATGCAGGATACAGGATGCTTGAGGGTGGTGCAATGGGATGACCAAGAGGGATGGTACAGGGATGGAGGTGGGAAGGGAGATTCAGGATGAGGAACACATGTACACCCGTGGCAGATTCATGTTGATGTATGGCAAAACTAATATAATATTGTAAAGTAATTAGCCTCCAATTAAAATAAATAAATTTAAATTAAAAAAATAAACCAACCTGAAAGATTTCTCAATGGTCAAAACTGAAATAATTTGAGGAAATAAATAAATATTAGAAGATACTCACTAAGTCAAACTCACCTGTAAGGGGAGAGGGGCTAAGCTCTGGCTTATAGAGGGGAAATACCAAATAGGAAAAGGAGTACGTCAATGCTTTATATTGTAACCCTGCTTATTTAACTTATATGCAGAGTACATCATGAGAAACGCCAGACTGGAAGAAACACAATCTGGAATCAAGATTGCTGGGAGAAATATCAATAACCTCAGATATGCAGATGACACGACCCTTAAGGCAGAAATTGAAGAGGAACTAAAAAGCCTCTTGAAAGTGAAAGAGGAGAGCAAAAAAGATGGCTTAAAGCTCAACATTCAGAAAATGAAGATCATGGCATCCGGTCCCATCACTTCATGGGAAATAGATGAGGAAACACTGGAAACAGTGTCAGACTTTATTTTTTTGGGCTCCAAAATCACTGCAGATGGTGATTGCAGCCATGAAATTAAAAGACGCTTACTCCTTGGAAGAAAAGTTATGACGAACCTAGATAGTATATACAAAAGTAGAGACATTACTTTGCCGACTAAGGTCCCTCTAGTCAAGGCTATGGTTTGTCCGGTGGTAATGTATGGATGTGAGAGTTGGACTGTTAAGAAGGCTGAGTGCTGAAGAATTGATGCTTTCAAACTGTGGTGTTTGAGAAGACTCTTGAGAGTCCCTTGGACTGCAAGGAGATCCAACCAGTCCATTCTGAAGGAGATCAGCCCTGGGATTTCTTTGGAATGAATGATGCTGAAGCTGAAATTCCAGTACTTTGGCCACCTCATGCGAAGAGTTGACTCATTGGAAAAGAGTCTGATGCTGGGAGGGATTGGGGGCAGGAGGAGAAGGGGACGACAGAGGATGAGATGGCTGGATGGCATCACAGACTCGATGGACATGAGTCTGAGTGAACTCCAGGAGATGGTGATGGACAGAGAGGACTGGCAAGCTGCGATTCATGGGGTAGCAAAGAGTTGGACACGACTGAGTGACTGAACTGAACTGAACTGAAATGAACATTATCATATATTATTTGGATTTTTTCAGTGAGAAAGTGTCATGCTTTTCCTCACATTCATTTACTCAATCATTTATTTATAGCAATATATACCTGTGGAGCTTCCCTGGTGACTCAGAGGTTAAAGCGTCTGCATGTAATGTAGGAGACCTCGGTTTTAGAAAAGGCAAAGGAACCAGAGATCAAATTGCCAACATCCGCTGGATCATGGAAAAAGCAAGAGAGTTCCAGAAAAACATCTATTTCTGCTTTATTGACTATGCCAAAGCCTTTGACTGTGTGGATCACAATGAACTGTGGGAAATTCTGAGAGAGATGAGAATGCCAGACCACCTGACCTGCCTCTTGAGAAATCTGTATGCAGGTCAGGAAGCAGCAGTTAGAACTGGACATGGAACAACAGACTGGTTCCAAATAGGAAAAGGAGTACATCAAGGCTGCATATTGTCACCCTGCTTATTTAACTTACATGCAGAGTACATCATGAGAAATGCTGGACTGGAAGAAACACAAGCTGGAATCAAGATTGCCGGGAGAAATATCAAAATCCTGAGATATGCAGATGACACCACCCTTATGGCAGAAAGTGAAGAGGAACTAAAAAGCCTCTTGATGAAAGTGAAAGAGGAGAGCGAAAAAGTTGGCTTAAATCTCAACATTCAGAAAACGAAGATCATGGCATCCAGTCCCATCACTTCATGGGAAATATATGGGGAAATAGTGGAAACAGTGTCAGACTTTATTTTTTGGGGGCTCCAAAATCACTGCTGATGGTGATTGCAGCCATGAAATTAAAAGATGCTTACTCCTTGGAAGAAAAGTTATGAGCAACTTAGATAGTATATTCAAAAGCAGAGACATTACTTTGCCGACTAAGATCCGTCTAGTCAAGGCTATGGCTTTTCCTGTGGTCATGTATGGATGTGAGAGTTGGACTGTGAAGAAGGCTGAGTGCCGAAGAATTGATGCTTTCAAACTGTGGTGTTTGAGAAGACTCTTGAGAGTCCCTTGGAGTGCAAGGAGATCCAACCAGTCGATTCTGAAGAAGATCAGCCCTGGGATTTCTTTGGAGGGAATGATGCTAAAGCAAAAACTCCAGCACTTTGTCCACCTCATGTGAAGTGTTGACTCATTGGAAAAGACTCTGATGCTGGGAGGGATTGGTGGCAGGAGGAGAAGGGGACGACCCAGGATGAGATGGCTGCATGGCATCACTGACTCAATGGACGTGAATCTGAGTGAACTTTGGGAGTTGGTGATGGACAGGGAGGCCTGGCGTGCTGCAATTCATGGGGTCGCAGAGTCGGACTCGACTGAGTGATTGAACTGATACATGTGGATATTTATTGTATAAAATTTATATACATATTTACTTTATTCTTTGGATTCTAATACAATGAATTCAAAATATATGATTGAGTATACAAAAAAATAAGGAAAAGCACAAATCTTCTTACTGAACAATTCCAAATAACATATGGAAAAGTTATTTCCCTTCCATGAGCTGGGTCTTAATTTCTCTCCCCTTAAGTGTGAGTTTGAGTTCGTGATTATCTACCAAGAAGCAAAATTTAAAGTGAATACGAGTAACTTTATGATGGGGACAACTGGCAGACAACACTCTAATAGAGCAAAGTAACTTCATGTTATGTCATGTCACGTTATGATAATATCATGCATTCCACAATAAGTGATAAGGACACTTATCACTTGTGGCTTTTTTTTTCCAACATTGATAACCTCAATGTAGCCATAGTAAAATTCCAAGGAGACCCAAATTGAAAAACACCCTATAACATGCCTCATAAACATTCTCAAGGTCATAAAAATAAAGATGGAGAAACTTTCACAGACTGAAGGAAATTAAAGAAACTTGATGACTGAATTCAGCGTGTTATCCTGATAGATTCTAGTATAGTAAAAAAAAAAGAAAAGAAAAGAAAAGAAAAACCTGTTATTGTGGGAAAACTGGTAAAATCCAAAACATTTGCGATTTTGATGAGAGTGTTGTACCAAGGCTAATTTCTTTGTCTATAAAGAATACAATAGTTTTGGCATGGTTATGTAAAAAGTTAACACTAAGAGAAGCTGGGTGAAAGTTACATGGGGACTCTGTTAACTGTATTTGTATTTCTTCTCCAAATCTAACATTATTTAAAAATAAATAAATAAAATACTTATCTTTTTAAAAATATATGATAATTATACTATAAGTACAGTATATTTATTACTTCAAACTTTAACTATGTATAGAAATGGCTGAGTAGTGATTATCATTCTGCAAATCCAGGGTCTTAACCTGAGTTTAATTCATTANAGATGGGAACTTAAATGTAATGTTATCAATCATTGTCTGAATTTCTTTTACAATATTGTAAAGATCTTCTTCTAGAACACTCCAAGTCATGGTTATATTTCATTACAGACACTTAGTATGTAAAATGTTTCTACTGAATTAACATATACATCGATTTCATTTTTTTACCCAGCATACCATTTTTAGCCTTTTATTTTGAAAATAAAACTAATTAAATATCTATAGCTCTTGTACCATCACATTACTAGGGTAAATAATCACAAATTTTCTTCCCTTTCAGGACAACCTATTGCTTTTCTAACAGTATTTGCAAGTGTTTATATATTGCTTTTAATTATTTCCAATATACTAGCAGCTAAGCTTAAAATATTATATGTGTTATGGTCTGATCAGCAAAGATTTAAGATTGTTTCTACCTTTCAAAACCACTTTGACTACTTACACACCATTCTTTTTATGCTCCTTAAGGAAAGAATGTCATCAATGCCCTCAACTGAATCACTGATAAGAATAGATAAAGGGCACAATTCAAAAATATAATTTGTATAATTCACTTCCAGTTTAATATGTATTGTGTTAAAATTTATTTGAGAATGTACCAACCTAATGACACATATATCATAACATCTCAGTCTTATTTGAAGAAAAATTTTATCTAATTCTTTGACAAAACTGAAATTTTGTCTGCCACATTTCAGAAATATATTCTATGATATTACATCTTTCTAAACTTTAAAAAATACATAGAAGAGCCTTGAATTTTTCAAGATGAAAGTTTATACATTGTATAGACAGAGAAATTAAAAGACACTTGCACCTTGGAAGAAAAGCTATGAGAAAGCTAAACAGCATATTAAATAGCAGAGACATTACTTTGTCGACAAATGTCCATTTAGCCAAAGTAGTCATGTATGGACGTGAGAGCTGAACCATAAAGAAGATTGAAGAACTAGATTATTTTGAAAGGTGGTTTTGGAGAAGACTCTTGAGAGTCCCTTGGACAGCAAGGATATCAAACTAGTTAATCTTAAAGGAAATCAATCCTGAATATTCATTGGAAGGGCTGATGCTAAAACTGAAACTCCAATACTTTGGCCGCCTGATGACAATACCTGACTCATTGGAAAAGAGGCTGGTGCTGGGAAATATTGAAAGCAAGGGGAGAAGGGGACGACAGAGGATGAGATGGTTGGATGGCATCACTGCCTCAATGGACATGAGTTTAAGCAAGCTCTGGGAGATGATAAAGGACAGGGAAGCCTGGCATGCTGCAGTTGGTGGGTCACAAAGAATTACACATTACTGAGTGACTGACAACATAGACAAAGTTATCAATAGAGATAGATACTGGTGGATTATAAGAGAGACTATAAAAGAAATTTTATATATGTGTGTGTGTGTGTGTGTGTGTGTGTGTGTGTGACTGTGTGTGTGTGTGTTTAAAATCTACCTGCATATGTTACACAGCGATCTACTATTGCTACGGGTTGAATGGTACCCTCTCCTCAAATTAATGTGTTGAAGCCCTATCACACCCATTATCTTAGAATGTGATTGTATTTGAAAATAGAGTCTCTAAAAAGTTGCTCAAATTAGACTCTTTAGGGTGGGCCCTAATCTAATTAATAAGATATCCTTTTAGCAAAAAGAGATTAAGACACAGACACAGGGAGAAGACAACAATCTACATCCCAAGGGGAGAAGATCTCAGAGGACATCAAACCTACTGACATCTTGATCTCACACTTCTGCCTGAAGAAATATAAGAAATAAAATTCTGTCTTTCTTTAAACTTTGCGCTCTTTGTACTTTGTTATGATAGTCTTAGAAAACTAAGACAAGTATATAAAACTAAAGATTACTTAGTACTTGTTTTAGCAAAGGCAAAATTTTGTTGAGAATTACCACTCACATATACAGTTTAGGATAAGTGCTGCTGCTGCTGCTAAGTAACTTCAGTCATGTCTGACTCTGTGCGACCCCATAGATGGCAGCCCACCAGGCTCCCCCATCCCTGGGATTCTCCAGGCAAGAACATTGGGGTGGGTTGCCATTTCCTTCTCCAATGCATGAAGGTGAAAAGTGAAAGTGGATAAGTGCAACTATGTGTATATACACAAAATACTATGGGGAACACTCAACAACACTTATGCAAATTTATAGCTTCTCCACAATAAGGGTCACAACATGAACCTCACCATGACATCAGGGAGTGGCCCCATCTCATCAAACTGAATCATGACTTCCAGCTCCACGTTTCTCTTACGCTCCATCCACTGCTTCCTGCTTCAGGGCCCCTATTACCAATCCAAGAGAGCACATAAGAGTTTTAAAGCACTTTCTAAAATACATCTTTTAATAATTAGTTTGAGATGTCTTTATTTCCAACAGATTTTGCAAAGTGTTGCCTCTAGGCCACTTGCTATTTAAAATAATGAAAATAAGAGAATGAGTTTTTTTCCCCTTAATCTCAATATCTCAGTTTTAACTTTTAACTTGTCCTCTCTCTCATGCCTTTGCTCCACATTAATCAGTGTTCTAATACTACAGTGACACAAATGTGATCTTGCACCTTTATGCAGTGTAATTTGTGTTTGAAGTTGAAGTTGGAAATGAATATGCCATCACCTATACCAAGAAATATTCTTGCGACATCAAGGATCAATAAAAATTTCTTAAAAGCTGTAGATTATCTAATCTCCTAACAATCTTTTAGTTTATTTTTTTAGTATTAGTTTAATACCCATGTAGTAAAACCAAAGAAAAACTGCTTTTTGTTAATAAAAATTGTGTATTTTCAACATAAGGAATTTAAAGTATTTGTCAATTGTCTGCCATCTTCAGAATCACAGACCATATTTGAAAGACTATGAAATCATTATATATTTTAATAATTCCAATAGTAAAGCACACAGCTTGTCCTCTATTAAAAGGATCAGGCTTTGAATTAGTGTTTTTAAAACTTCACCTGAATGTTTGCTACTATACAGCCCAGACAACTACCATCCAATATATCTTAAAGGCAAAAATTATAAACAATATCAACTGCATTCCATTGGTGGCAATGAGAAAGCTGTGTGTGTGTATTCTTTTAATTTTTAAACAATAACTCATGAAAATATATTCCATCTCAGTAGAAGCAGTCTACTTTTCCTCATTTGCATATAGAAATACATGTGGAAAATCTGAATAACTGAAAGTATAAGCTCATTTACTTCAAAGATCTTGAAACCATAGAGTTTTGCCCTGTGAGTAGCTGTCACCTGACCTGTCCTCTGTCTAGTCTGGTAACACATCAACAACCGGTTCAATGTCAGTGGATTTTTGTTCTAAATCTTCTTCTTCACAAGTCGTCTTTCATCGTATCTTAGCAATAGATACTTAAGAGTTCGAAGAACCCAATACCCTCTCTTGAGACTTTTAAATCACATAATTACATGTATGCAAATATAAGTATACATTTCCATGATTTTGAAGGAACCAGTTTATAGTTGCATCTTACAAAAAAGATGCTTCTCCAAGTACTACAGTGTTACAAGCTATAGTTTTGTCTAGAAGGGTTCCAAGTTTACAAAGATACAATACTTCCTCAGAATCTGTTATTATCAATAAGAGCTTTCACTGGAAGGTAGGGACATTATTTGCCTCCATTCAGTTGGTTTGGTTTATTTCTCATCCAAAAGGACCCCACATGGGACATAGGAGTACACATAATAAGAGTTTTGAACCTCAATCAGCTATAACTGATAGACTCTTTTTGAGGGTGTTTTGGAAAGCCTTCCTTTAGTCTTGATTTAGATAGGAATTAATAACTGATGGAGGAATCAAATTCCTCACTTCATTTTTTTTTTCTTTTTTTTTTTTTCCAAAACTGTAAGTGTAGTTGACGATGGCACCCCACTCCAGTACTCTTGCCTGGAAAATCCCATGGATGGAGGAGCCTGGTAGGCTGCAGTCCATGGGGTCGCTAAGAGTCGGATATGACTCACTTTCACTTTTCACTTTCATGCATTGGAGAAGGAAATGACAACCCACTCCAGTGTTCTTACCTGGAGAATCCCAGGGACGGGGGGGCTTGGTGGGCTGCCATCTATGGGGTCGCACAGAGTCAGACATGACTGAGGCGACTTAGCAGCAGCAGCAAGTGTAGTTAGGAGAAATCAAGAACTTTTGTGGAGGTTTTTTTTTTTCTTTTTTTACTTTTTAGATTTTAGCAAGCTTTATTTTGATATCCCAAGACATAAGTGGGTCTTCACTGAGAATCCCACCACAACTGACAGTACCTCATAAACTATGCTACAATGTACAACTTGTTTTTTGATGCCCTAGTGCTTCTTTAATTCATAAATTATATCTGCTTCAAAGATATACTATTACTTAGCTTACACTGTTTTGGTATAATATGAGTAAATTATGATCTGCTATTACATCCAAGTGTTCCTTTTCTTTTTATTAATTAATGTCTCAACATTATCTATCTTTNAAATTTATTTATTTTAATTGGAGGTTAATTACTTTACAATATTGTATTGATTTTTGCCATATATCAACATGAATCCACCACAGGTATACACGTGTTCCCTATCCTGAACCCCCTTTCCACCTCCCTCTCATACCATCCCTCTGGGTCATCCCAGTGCACCAGCCCCAAGCATCCAGTATCATGCATAGAACCTGGAATGGAAATTAATTTCATATATGATATTATACAGGTTTCAATGCCATTCTCCCAAATCATCCCACCCTCTCCCTCTCCCACAGAGTCCAAAATACTGTATTATGCATCTGTGTCTCTTTTGCTGTCTTGCATACAGGGTTATTATTACCATCTTTCTAAATTCCATATATATATGAATTAGTATTGCATCACTGTTTATAATGGCCAGGACATGGAAGCAACCTAGATGTCCATCAGCAGATGAATGGATAAGAAAGCTGTGGTACATGTACACAATGGAGTATTGTGAAAGTGAAGTCGCTCAGTCGTGCCCGACTCTTTGCGACCCCATGGACTGCAGCCCACCAGGCTTCTCCGTCCATGGGATTCTCCAGGCAAGAATACCAGAGTGGGTTACCATTTCCTTCTCCAGTGGAGTATTACTCAGCCATACATTTGAATCAGTTCTAATGAGGTGCATGAAACTGGAACATTATCTTAATTCATGAGTCCAATAAATTTAACATTGATCATGAATATTCTACACAATTCAAAGTTTATTATAGGCTGGGATCAAAGAAACTTATCTATGAAAACTGTGCCTGTGTGTGTGAGGAGAAGATAAAAATCCTTTCTGTTAAAAAGTGACCTATATATTTTACAGTGGAATTTAACACAACATTGCAAAGCAATTATATTCCAATTTAAAAAAATATACACAAACAGGAAAACATTGATCTGATACTTGTAACTGGATGAGGGGTAACCAGTAGGTCTGCAATAATTTGTATTTGAATAGAATTCCATTTATTTGCATGTGACTCTGGGGCATTGATAACATGCTTACTCCTTGGAAGAAAAGTTATGACCAACATAGACAGTATATTAAAAAGCAGAGACATTACTTTGCCAACAGAGGTCCGTCTAGTCAAGGCTATGGTTTTCCAGTAGTCATGTATGGATGTGAAAGTTGGACTATAAAGAAAGCTGAATGCCAAAGAATTGATACTTTTGAACTGTGGAGTTGGAAAAGACTCTTGAGATTCCCTTAAATTGCAAGGAGATCCAACCAGTCCATCTTAAAGGAAATCAGTCCTGAATGTTCATTGTAAGCTCTGATGTTGAAGCTGAAACTCAAATACTTTTGCCACCTAATGTAAAGAGCTGACTCATTTGAAGAGACCCTGATGCTAGGAAAGATTGAAGGCAGCAGGAGAAGGGGATGACAGAGGATGAGATGCTTGGATGGCATCACTGACTCAATGGACATGAGTGTGAGCAAGGTCTGGGAGCTGGTGATGGACAGGGAAACCTGGCATGCTGCAGTCCATGGGGTCACAAAGAGTCGGACATGACTGAGTGATTGAACTGAACTGAACTGAATAATCCTAATAGTTAACATTTATTGTATCTGCACAGTTTACTAGGGAATGTTTTTGTATTTTACATTATGTCTGTGTGTCTATGTCTTTACAACCATGCCTCAAAAGAGATACTTCCTTTTAGACCATTTTTCAGCTGAGAAACAGAGTTTCAGAAGCCTGTTTGTTCTAGGTCTTCCCAGCAGAAAATATGAAACCTCAGACTTGAACCCTGGGCTTTCTGATTCAAACTCAATGCACTTTATGTATCTATAAAAGTATGTCATTCATAATCCTTACTATGGAAACAGCAAGTTGAATGATGACCACAGCTGCTGTGCTCTGGCTCCATGAAAGCTACCTCAAGCACATTCCTGTGAGCCCTGGTACCACTCTGAAGAGTGACTTTGCCCATCAGTCTTGCCAAACTCTCATGGAACTGCACTGCCACCTAGGACTTTCTACCCAACCTTCTTTCTATTCCTTCTCTACCTTGTAGGATTTAGTCTTTTATCCAGATAGTCTCTCAGCCTTGCCTGACTCTGTCCTATTTTCTCTCATAGGCTATCTTATTTAGCTAGGGCTGCTATAACAGAACACCATAGATTAACACACATTTATTTCTGTTTATTTCTATTTATTTCATAAACTCCAGACAGTTGTGGAGGCTGAAAGTCCAAGATCAAGGTGCCACCAGATTATGTATCTAGTGATGCTCCTCTTCTTTTATTAGAGAAGCCTGACTTGTCTCTGTGTGCATGCATGGGCCTTCCTTGGTATGAATGCATGGAGTGCAAAAGAGCTTCCTCTTTTCATTAAGACACTAATCCCATCCTGAAGATCTCACCCTCATGATCTGGTCTAAACATACTTAACTTTCCCAATCATCGTTTAACATAATCACATTTAATATAGTGTCTCCACTAAGCCCGGGTGGCGGCGACACCATGCACTAAGCGTGGCTGAGAAGAGTTACCCCACGCCTGAGGTCAGGGGCAGCGGCCAAGAGTGCCAGGCTGCGATGGGGCAGGAAAGGCCGAGAGGAGCTACCCAAGTCCGAGCTCAGGGGCGGCAGGTGGGAGGAGCTACTCCATGTCCGAGGTCAGTGGTGGCGGGAGGAGACACCCCGCATCTGAGGTCAGAGGCAGTGGCTGAAAGGAGCTACCCCAGGAACGGTGGCTGCATGGGCGTAGGAGGGGCTAAAGGAGCTATCGCAAGTTGAAGGTCAGGAAGGGCGGCTGTAAGGAGATACCCATCATCCAAGGTAAGGAGCAGGGGCTGTGCTTTGCTGGAACAGCCGTGAAGAGATACCCCATGCCCAGGATAAGAGAAACCTAAGTAAGATGGTAGATGTTGCAAGAGGGCATCAGAGGACAGACACACTGAATCCATACTCACAGAAAACTAGTCAATCTAATCACACTAGGACCACAGCCTTGTCTAACTCAGTGAAACTAAGCCATGCCTGTGGGGCAACCGAAGAAGGGTGGGTCATGGTGGAGAGGTCTGACAGAATGTGGTCCACTGAGAAGGGAATGGCAAACCACTTCAGTATTCTTCCCTTGAGCACCCTATGAACAGTATGAAAAGTCAAAATGATAAGATTCTGAAAGAGGAACTCCCCAGGTCAGTAGGTGCCCAATATGCTACTGGAGATCAGTGGAGAAATAACTCCAGAAAGAATGAAGGGATGAACCAAAGCAAAAACAATACCAAGCTGTGGATGTGACTGGTGATAGAAGCAAGGTCCGATGCTGTAAGAGGAATATTGCATAGGAACCTGGAATGTCAGGTCCATGAATCAAGGCAAATTGGAAGTGGTCAAACAAGAGATGGCAAGAGTGAACGTCGACATTCTAGGAAGAGCAAACTAAAACGGACTGGAATGGGTGAATTTAACTCAGATGACCATTATATCTACTACTGTGGGCAGGGATACCTCAGAAGAAATGGAGTAGCCATTATGGTCAATAAAAGAATCCAAAATGCAGTACTTGGATGCAATCTCAAAAACGACAGAATGATCTGTGTTCATTTCCAAGGCAAACCATTCAATATCACAGTTGTCCAAGTCTATGCCCCAACCAGTAACACTGAAGAAGCTGACGTTGAATGGTTCTATGAAGACCTACAAGACCTTTTAGAACTAATCCCAAAAAAGATGTCCTTTACATTATAGGGGACTGGAATGCAGAATTAGGAAGTCAAGAAACACCTGGAGTAACAGGCAAATTTGGCCTTGGAATGTGGAATGAAGCAGGGCAAAGACTAATAGAGTTTTGCCAAGAAAATGCACGGGTCATAGCAAACACCTTCCTCCAACAACACAAGAGATGACCCTACACATGGACATAACTGAAATCAGATTGATTATATTCTTTGCAGCCAAAGATGGAGAAGCTCTATACAGTCAACAAAAACAAGACCAGGAGCTGACTGTGGTTCAGATCATGAACTACTTATTACCAAATTCGGATTTAAATTGAAGAAAGTAGGGAAAACTGCTAGACCATTCAAGTATGACCTGAATCAGATCCCTTATGTTTATACAGTGGAAGCGAGAAACAGATTTAAGGACCTAGATCTGATAGATAGAATGCCTGATGAACTATGGAATGAAGTTCATGACATTGTACAGGAGACAAAGATCAAGACTATCCCGATTGAAACAAAATGCAAAAAAGCAAAATGGCTGTCTGGGGAGGCCTTACACATAGCTGTGAAAAGAGAGGTGAAAAGCAAAGGAGAAAAGGAAAGATATAAGCATATGAATGCAAAGTTCCAGAGAATAGCAAGAAGAGATAAATAAGCCTTCTTCAGGATCAATGCAAAGAAATAGAGGAAAACAACAGAATGGGAAAGACTAGAGATCTCTTGAAGAAAATTAGAGATACCAAGGGAACATTTCATGCAAAGATGGGCTCAGTAAAGGACAGAAATGGTATGGACCTAACAGAAGCAGAAGATATTATGAATAGGTGGCAAGAATACACAGAAGAACTGTACAAAAAAGATCTTCACGACCCAGATAATCATGATCGTGTGATCACTCATCTAGAGCCAGAAATCTTACAAATTTAAGTCAAATGCGCCTTGGAAAGCATTGTTATGAACAAAGCTAAGGAGGTGATGGAATTCCAGTTGAGCTGTTTCAAATCCTGAAAGATGATGCTGTGAAAGTGTTGCACTCAATATGCCAGCGAATTTGGAAAACTCAGCAGTGGCCACAGGACTGGAAAAAGTCAGTTTTCATTCCAACCCCAAAGAAAGGCAATGCCAAAGAATGCTCAAACTACCGCACAGTTGCACTCATCTCACATGCTAGAAAAGTAATGCTCAAAATTCTCCAAGCCAGGCTTCAGCAATACGTGAACCCTGAACTCCCAGATGTTCAAGCTGGTTTAGAAAAGGCAGAGGAACCAGAGATCAACTTGCCAACATCCGCTGGATCATGGAAAAAGCAAGAGAGTTCCAGAAAAACATCTATTTCTGCTTTGTTGACTTTGCCAATGCCTTTGACTGTGTGGATCACAATAAACTGTGGAAAATTCTGAAACAGATTGGTATACCAGACCCCCTGAGATGCCTCTTGAGGAATCTGTATGCAGGTCAGGAAGCAGCAGTTAGAACAGCACATGGAACAACAGACTGGTTCCAAATAGGAAAAGGAGTATATCAAGTCTGTATATTGTCACCCTGCTTATTTCACTTATATGCAGAATACATCATGAGAAACGCTGGACTAGAAGAAGAATAAGCTGGAATCAAGATTGCCAGGAGAAATATCAATAACTTCAGATATGTAGATGACACCACCCTTCTGGCAAAAAGTGAAGAGGAGCTAAAAAGCCTCTTGATGAAAGGGAAAGTGGAGAGCGAAAAAGTTGGCCTAAAGCTCAACATTCAGAAAACGAAGATCATGGCATGTGGTCCCATCACTTATGGGAAATAGATGGGCAAACAGTGGAAACAGTGTCAGACTTTATTTTTTGGGGCTCCAAAATCACTGCAGATGGTGATTGTAGCCATGAAATTAAAAGATTCTTACTCTTTGGAAGAACATTTATGACCAACCTAGATAGTATATTCAAAAGCAGAGACATTACTTTGCCAACTAAGGTCCTTCTAGTCAAGGCTATGATTTTTCCTGTGGTCCTGTATGGATGTGAAAGTTGGACTGTGAAGAAAGCTGAGCGACGAATAATTGATGCTTTTGAACTGTGGTGTTGGAGAAGAGTCTTGAGAGTCCCTAGGACTGCAAGGAGATCCAACCAGTCCATTCTGGAGATCAGACCTGGGATTTCTTTGGAAGGAATGATGCTAAAGCTGAAACTCCAGTACTTTGGCCACCTCATGCGAAGAGTTGACTCATTGGAAAAGACTGTGATGCTGGAAGGGATTGGGGGTAAGAGAAGAAGGGGACGACAAAGGATGAGATGGCTGGATGGCATCACTGACTCGATGGATGTTAGTCTGTGTGAATTCCGGGAATTGGTGATGGACAGGGAGGCCTGGCGTGCTGCGATTCATGGGGTCGCAAAGAGGCGGATACGACTGAGCGCCTGTACTGAACTGAATCATCATTTTCAAATATCATCACATTTGGGATTAGGGCTTCACCATATGAAGTTTGAAAGATAAAAATGTTCAGTCCATTGCACTCTGTCCCTGGCCTTCCAAAATGCCTGCCTTAATCACATGCAAAACATATACTTCCAATATCACAGTCCCAGGAATTTTTAACTCATTCAGCATCAACTCTAATGTCCAAAGTCAAAAGGAACAACTAAATATCATCTACATCAAATTCGCATGAGATAAAGGGTCTGATTCCTCCTGAGCTAAAGTTTGTCTTCAGCTGTGACTCTGTGAAACAAGAAAGGATATCCACCTAAAAAATAAACTGGTGGGCAAGTGTAAGATAGACATTCTTATTTCTAAAGGGAAAAGTGGGAAAGAAAGAAAGAGTGATGTGACCAAGTAAGTCCAAAACCTGGCATGGTCTATTTCATTAGAACTTAAAGCTTCATAATGATCCTATTTAGTTTGATGCTAGCTATTGCAGTGTCCCTGCAGGTACACTGGGGTGGCAACCTTACCCCCACAGCTCATAGTCACTGCTTCCAACTGAGGCCTCATCAAAATAGACTTCAACGTCCATATTTCTGCCAAGATTCTGTACATGATTTTGGCCTCTTTTAAGAAGATGAAAGTTCTCTCCACAGCTCTTCAGAATCACCTTTCACATCCATCTTTTTCTGACACTCTCTATACAGAAATCTAAGCATTTTTCTAGCATGAAGTTCAAACCTCTACCCATAACCCAGTTGCAAAGCTGTTTTCAAGTTTTTAGGTATTTTTTTTTAAAGCAGCACCCAGCTTATCAAAACAAACTATTGTGTTAATCAGTTTAGGTTTCTATACCAATTTATCATAGATTGTGCCTTAAAAAAAAATCAAACATTTGTCATCGCTATAAAAACTGGAAGTCTAAGGTCAATGTGCCAGCAGATTCAGTTAATGGTGAGATCTCTCTTCCTAATTTACAGATGACCAGTATCTATCATTACTGTGAGAGAGAGTGAGACAGTGCAACCTGTCTGGCCTCTTCTTCTTAAAATAGCACTACTCCCATTATGAGGACTGCACTGTCATCATATCATTTAAATCTAACTGCCTCCCAAAGGCCACATATCCAAATACAATGACATCAGATGTTAGGGTTTCAACACAGGCATTGGTGGTGGGGCACATTTCAGCTATAGCAAGGCATAAGTGAAAGTGAAAGTGAAAGTGAAGTTGCTCAGTCGTGTCCGACTCTTTGCAACCCGTGGACTATAGCCCACCAAGCTCCTCCATCCATGGGATTCTCCAGGCAAAAATACTGAAGTGGGTTGTCATTTCCTTCTCCAGAGGCATACTCCCCATTTAATTTATTGGAAATATCCCATCAAAGTTTTGCTTCTCAAAAGAATACAGCAGGGGGAGAAGTTGCAGCCTATGTGGCACAATAGGAGGAGTTAATGAGTCATATTTCCAAATGCAGAGTTCTGAGAAGTCAGTGCCATGATGCCTCTAGTGGTGATGGACTATCTTGATGGTCATATTGCAGGTGCTGGCATATCACTGGCCATCAATAAATCAATGTCTTAATGCTTTGATGGAAAGGGCAATAGTGAAATTCTCTTGGGGGTGCAGGGTTCAATACTAATAACTGTGAGTAGTCAGATAACTCTAGTTAATTCTGTTTTCTTCACTGAGTAGCTAGAGAAAAAATGAAAGTAGAGTGGGCACCCAGGGTGAACATACCTGCTTCACAGGCACCTCTTGAGGATTTTTAGACACCAAACAACAAGGAAGCAACATAAAAAGTTGTCCACATGAGCATAAACTGTTTTATTTATTTTGTACACCTCAGTGTACAAGTATGTCTGTTATTTTTATGTATGGATTATTTCCCTAGGAGATAAAAAGACTAAGTTGGCCGCATAAGGCTAGTCATGATACTGTCCTCTGACAATCAAGAAACATTAAGCTCAGACTACCCTAAGTCGAATAGCATCTTCATTACAATGATCTGTATCTACTCATAATGTAAAAAATGTGTTGATAGTTTGTCTAGTGGCCCTAGAAACCAGGGGTCCTTAGTACCAGAAACATCCCATTAATTTTTAACATGGAGCATTTTTTGAGCTCTTAATCTTTGAGGAAAGTTAGTCAAAGTTAGATCTCTTTTATTTTTGCTGCTAATTGTGTGTGTGCATGTGTGTGTGTGTGTGTGTGTAATTTTATTCAAAACATAATTATAACAACAGAACAAATAAAACATCTGTAGTTGAAAATGGTTCTGTGGTTCTGTAAAATCACACTTACAATAAAGAGAGAATTTGAACTCCACTCTGTCTCATATATATGTCATGAGTAAGTGAATGAGTTAAAGTTACTCAGTCGTATCTGACTCTTTGCAACTCCATAGACTATACAGTTCATGGAATTCTCCATGCGAGAATACTGGAGTGGGTAGCCTTTCCTTTCTCCAGGGGATCTTCCCAAACCAGCGATCAAGCCCAGTTCTCCTGCATTGCAAGTAGATTCTTAACCAGATGAGCTATCAGGAAACTGCCTCTTTATGGCAATGAAGTTTATTTTTCTTGACAAATATAAATAAGAAGAATGAGAATATGGCTATTCTCAAATCAGTAGTCTTCCACCATAAAGAAGGTTGGTCTACTAGGGCTCTCATAAGGAAAATTCATAGATAGAGTGACTTAAAAAAAGAGAAATCTGTCTTCTCATGGTCATGGATGCTAAGAGTCTAAGATCAAGGTCCAACAGTGTTTCTAGTAGCATTATCTTCCTGGATTATAGAATTCTTGGTGTCCTCAGATGGCCTATTCTTTTTGCATGAAGAAGAAGAGAGAACTCTTTGGTGTCTCTTCCTCTTCCCAGTCCTATAAGGTTAAGGACCCATTTAAAAATTTTATTACAGAATAGTTGACTTACAAATTGTGATAATTTCTAATGTACAGAAAATTATAGTTATCCCTAATCCTTTTCTATTAACATGGGATGTCGGTTTCAATCTCTCTACTTTCCATTTATGTGCATCCTTAAAACATAAGTGAGTTCCTTGTAGACAGCATAAAATTGGATAGTTTTAATTCATTCAAGCACTAATTTTATTTTAGTTGAAGAATGTAAACGATTTATATTTAGAATAATTATTGATAGGTAAGGACCACTTTGTCCATTACTTTGTGAGTTTTTAAATAGTTTCCTTTCTCCTTTTTTTCTCTCTTGTATTTCTTTGTGAGTTGAGGTTTGATCAGTTCAGTTCAGTCACTCATTCATGTCCAACTCTTTGTGACCCCATGGACTGCAGAATGCCAGGTTTTATTGTTCACCATCAACTCCTGGAGCTTGCTCAAACACATGTCCATTGAGTCAGTGATGCCATCCAACCATCTTATTCACTGTTGTATCCTTCTCCTCCTGCTTTCAGTCTTTCTCAGCACCAAGGTCTTTTCCAATGAGTCAGTTTGTCACATCAGGGGGCCAAAGTGTTGGAGCTTCAACTTCAGCATCACTTCTTCCAATGAATATTCAGGATTGATTTCCTTTAGGATTGACTGGTTTGCTCTCCTTGATGTTCAAGGGACTCTCAATAGTTTTTAAAGTTGAAACAGCTTAACTTGCTTACAAACTTTCTACATAGTTAGATGCCTCTCCACAATATATTTTGTTAATATACAAAATTACATATTTTTGTGCTATGTATTCATAACACAATATTGCAGCTATAGTTACTCTTAATATTTTTTTTTACCTGTATGCTAGAGTTCAAAGTGATTTATATACCATCGTCCCAGTATTAGAACATTTTGAATTTGATTGTACATTAACCCTGACCAGTGAATTGTATACTTTCCAATGTTTTCACATTGTTCAGCTTCAAAAATTTCCCGTATCATCTCCTAGTAATAAAATCTCTCAGCTTCTGTTTCTTTGATAAAATCTTTATCTCTTCTTCATTTATGAAGGAAAACTTTGCTGTGGAAAATTTACTTGGCTGACAGCTTTTTGTTTTGTTTTGTTTTGCTTCTCCTTCACATACTTTGAAAATATTATTCTACTCTCTACTGGCCTGCAAGGTACCGGCTCAGAAATCTATTTGTGAATTTATCAGTATTCCCAAAATATAATGTTTTTTTTTTCTCTTATTGACTTCAAAATTCACTGTCTTTGATTTTCAAGAGCTTGATTATACTGTGTTTACTATATAAATAACTGCAGCTGAACTTCAGCCAAACTCTAATCATTGTTCCTCTGATTCTAGTGTGAATCATGATGATTTATGATGCCAAAGGATTGTGAATTCTAAAAGACTTCTAATTCTCTGGTACATTATCATAGCAAGTCTAGGAATACATGCTGATATAGGTGTGTGAAACTGCATCAGTACATAAAAATGGATTAATTTCACCCTCCTAAACAAAGCCATCAACATTTGATATCATTCTTAGCAATATCTTAGATACCTAAATGTCCTCTAACATGTCCTCTAACAAGCCGTAAACGATGTCTTGAAAAATTACACATCCTATAATAATACTGTTTTTTACCATTTATCCTAATTTGTTTTTATATTTTAATTAGTTAAAACTATACTTGAAATTGCAGCCCCCTTAGATATTTGATGCATTGACAGTAAAACTCATTTTACCTCCAACAAAAATTATACTTCAAGGTTGAAAAGGACCTTGACATTCATATAGTGCTACTGTCCATCAGTAGCTTAATATTTTATCCATTACATCATTTTTACTTACTCTATGATAAGTTCTGATAATAATGTTGAAAGAATCATTGGAGCAGGAAGAAAGAATATCACAAGAGAATAATAGAAAAGTGAAATTGTGTGGGTGTTGAGTATGGCACACTGATGTTAATGGTGCTTTATAGATGGAGTTGTGGATTTTCATTTTTATGCTAATATGAATGATGCTCAAAAAGATGAAGATATTTGTACATGTGTCTTTTTACATATTGATTTGTTAGTGGTATAAACAATTAGCACTATTATTTCTATCAAATTTCTCTTAATACATATTGTACAAGTGTATATTATTTATCTCTCCATCTCAGTTGATATTCTTTTTGTCATCTAACTATCTACATAGTATAAACACATACACAAATAAAATATGTATAATTTCTGAATCTTGCCTAATATGGAAAATTTTATATTAGAGTTTTAATTTGTGTTTCTATATTATGCAAAAAGTTTAACCTAATGTTACTCATATTTAAGAGTCATGTTGGCATGACATCAGCATCATGCAGGGATGAGATACTCTCTTTGTCTCCCTTCTTCAATTTATTCAATGGTTTCCTTTGTGACTCAGCTGGTAAAGAATCCACCAGGAATGTGGGAGACCTGGGTTCAATATCTGGGTTGGGAAGATCCCCTAGAGAAGTGAAAGGCTGCCCATTCCAGTATTCTAGCCTGGATAATTCCATGGACTCTATAGCCCAGGGGTTGCAAAGAGACTGACACGACTGAGTGACTGTCTTTTTCATTTCCCTTCAATTCTATTTACAACTAGTAAAACATCCATAATGCAACAAAGTTTTCTCTGACCAACACATCAGGATTCTAGAGAGATCCACACCCACTTTTACATTTGAACAAGAGTAGACTAGAACAAATAGAGGAGGAAGAACTCAGAGTCACTGTTTCTACTGTTTCCCTATTTATTTGCCATGAAATGATGGGACTGGATTCATGATTTTAGTTTTCTGAGTGTTGAGTTTTAAGCCAACATATTCACTCTCCCCTTTCACTTTCATCAAGAGGCTCTTTACTTCTTTGTTTTCTGCCATAAGGATAATGCATATCTGAGGTTACGAATATTTCTCCCAGGTATCTTGATTCCTGCTTGTGCTTCATCCAGCCCAGCATTTCACATGATGTACTTGAATATAAGTTAAATAAGCAAGGTGATAATACATAGACTTGACATACTCCTTTCTCAATTTGGAACCAGTCTGCTGTTCTATGTCCAGTTCTAACTGTTGCTTCTTGACTTGCATACAGCACAAAATATCAAATCTTTGGCACTCAGCTTTTTTTATAGTCCAAATCTTACATCCATACACGTGATTACTGGAAAAACCATAGCTTTGACTAGACAGACATTTGTCAGCAAAGTAATGTCTCTACTCTTTCATATGCTGTCTAAATTAATCACAACTTATCTTCAAAGGAGCAAGTGTCTTTAATTTCATGGCTGCAGTCATCTATTGTGAAGAATTGACTCATTGGGCAAGCTGTTGATGCTGGGAAAGATTGAAGGCAGGAGAAGAACTTGATGGACATGAGTTAGCAACCTTTGGGAGTTGATGATGCACAGGAAGCCTGGCATGCTGTAGTCCATGGGATCGCAGAGTCAGACACGATTGAGTGTCTAAACTGAACTGATACAGAAAAGGAAATTATCAAGTTTGAAGATAGAAATCTAGAAACAATTTAGGTAGGAAAGGAGAGGAAATTATTTTTAAAAATAAAGAAAATCTTTAAGAACAATGGGACATTATTTTTGTTTTAAAGTGACATAAGGATAGTAAGTATCCTGGAAAAGAAAGAGAAAGAAAGGAGCAGAAGACATATTTAAAGAAATGATAGCTGAGAACTTCCCAAACCTGGGGAAGAAACTGTGTATAAAGTCCATGAAGCTAATAGAACACCTAATGATTTCAATGAAAAAAGACATTTTCCAGGACACAAGACATGAAAACTGTCAAAAGTCAATGTAAAGGAAGAATTCTAAAAAAAGTTAGGGAGAAAAAGAGACTAGCATACCAAGGTATCCCCTTTCATCAGGCTATCATCAGATTTCTCAGCAGAAATCCCACAGACAGGGAGAAAGTGAATGATACACTGAAAATATTAAAAGATAAGTACTGTCAGGGCTTCCCTCATAGCTCAGTTGTTAAATAATCCACCTGCAATGCAGGAGACCCCAGTTTGGTTCCTGGGCTAGGAAGATCCACTGGAGAAGGGATAGACTACCCACTCCAGTGTTTTTGGGCTTTCCTTGTGGCTCAGCTGGTAAAAAAAAAAAAAAAAAAATCCGCCTGCAATGCAGGAGACCTGAGTTTGATCCCTGGGTTGGGAAGATCCCCTGGCCTGGAGAATTCCATTGACTATATAGTCCATGGGTCACAAAGAGTTGGACACGACTAATCCACTTTCACTAAGTACTGTCAGCTAAGAATACTCAACCAAGCAAAATTATTTTTCAAGTATGAAGGGGAAATTTGTTCCAGACATAAAAGGTAAAGGAGTTCACCATGAGTCAACCTGCATTACAAGAAATGTTGAAAGAAGCTCTTCCAAAAGAAGTAAGAAGGCAAAATGTTGAGAAAGGTAGTAAATAGACGGAGTAAAAAAAAATGAAATTACATCAAAAGAAGTTGTTAAACACTTAACAGGCATAATTAATGAAACACCATAAACTTTAAGATAAAAGAACACTGAAATAGATAAAGCTGCTCTAATTTGGTAGCAAACACAATATAAAAGGGGATGATTTGTGACAGCAAAAATATAAAAGGAAAGAGAAAAAGGACAAACCCTGAATAAACAAATGAAGTTAAGATATCGTCAGCAGAAAAAATTTATTTTATCTATGAGATAGTTTATGAAAGCCTCATAGTAACCACAAAACAAAAGTCTATAGCACAGACAAACAACCAAAAAAAAAAAAAGAAGAAGAAGAAGAAGAAAGGATAGAAAACTAGTTAAAAATATCATAAGGAAAGATTAGACTATGACAGCAGACAGAAATACAAGAAAAAACATAGAGACATAGAAAAATCAAAACCTAAAAGATAAAATGGTATTATTAAGTCCTCATGTATGAAATTATCACATGAAATGTAAATGAATTATATTCACCAATCAAAAAACAGCTGGATGGGTGGAAAAACAAGACCAAGATATATGCTGCCTCTTGGAGACTTACTTCAGCTCTAGAGAAAATATAGGCTCGAGTAAAACAATGGGATGATGTAGCCATAATCATGTCAGACAAAGTAGACTTCAAACCAAAAAAGTAACAAGAGAAAGTAATAAACATTATATATTGATATATTCACCCATTGTAGGGTACCAAATATATTGTTTAGTTTTAAACAAATCTAAAGGAGAAATCTAAAGGAGAAAAGGTTAAGTTTCTCTACACAGTGAAAGTAGAGAAACTTAACCTCTCCGTTGTTTCAAAGGGTAAAGCAAGCAGAAACTTAAAACGGAAATAGTGGCCTTAAATGAAACATACTATTGAATAGCTGTTTGATCAATAAATAAATAGTTATAAATGCATGTTACCTGAAAACATATGAAAATCTAGAGTGTAGCAAAAACAGTCCTAAAGGGAAGTTCATGGGGATATAAACCTACTTGCAAAAACAAGAAAAACCTCAAATACAAATGCTAACTTTGTACATAAAATAATTAATGAAAAGAAAAAGCAAACAAATCCCAAAATTAGTTAAAGGAAAGTAGTAATAAAGATCAGAGAAGAAATAAGTGAAATTGAGAATGAAATGGTAATAAAAAAATCAGTTAAACTAAGAACTGGTTCTTTTGTCAAACAAACAAGGCTGACAAAATTTTAACTAGACTTACTAAGAAAAAAGAAAAATACGGCCAAATAAATACACTCAGAAATGAAAGAAAAGTTACAGTGAATAATACTGAAATGCAAAAAGATTATAGGAGGATACTATGAACAGTATCTGCCAACAAATAGGACAACTTGGATAAATTCCTAGAATCATAAAACTTTCCAAGACTGAGTTGGGCATGCATGCATCTATCTAGCCACCTCATTCTCTGCCACCCACTTCTCCTTTTGCCTTCAATCTTTCCCAGATTGTCTTTTCCAATAAGTAGACTCTTTGCATCAAGTGTTCAAAATATTGGAGCTTCAGTTTCAGCATCAGTCCCTCCAATTGATATTTAGGCTTGATTTCCTTTAGGAATCAGGTGGCCAAAGTATTGGAGTTTCAGCTTCAGCATCAGTCCTTCCAATGAATATTCAGAACTGATTTCCATTAGGATTGACTGGTTGGATCTCCTTGCAGACCAAAGGACTCTCAAGAGTCTTCTCCAAAGCCACGGTTCAAACGCATCAATTCTTTGGTGTTCAATTTTCTTTAAAGTCCAACTCTCACACCCATATATGGAAAAACCATTACTTTTGACTAGATGGACGTTTGTCGGCAAAATAACATCTCTGCTTTTTTAATATGCTGTTTAAGTTGGTCACAGCTTTTTCTCCAATTAGCCAACATTTTTTAATTTTAATTCACACCCAATGGTAAAAAAGCTAATCACCTTAAGACCAAGAAGAATTGATGCTTTCGAACTGTGGTGCTGGAGAAGAATCTTGAGAGTTCCTTAGACAGCAAGGAGATCAAACCTGTCAGTCCTAAAGGAAGTCAAGCCCAAATATCAATTGGAGGGACTGATGCTGAAACTGAAGCCCCAATATTTTGGCCACTTGATGCAAAGAGTCTACTTATTGGAAAAGATTTAATCTGGGAAAGATTGAAGGCAAAAGGAGAAGTGGGTGGCAGAGGATGAGATGGCTAGACAGATGCATGCCTGTCCAACTCAGTGGACATGCATGCATACATACAAAGTTGTTACAGTCATGTCTTGTTCCTTGCAACCCTATGTCCTGTAGCCCATCAGGCTCCCTCTATCCATGGGATTCTCCAGATAAGAAAACTAGAGTGAATTTCCATGCCCTCCTCCAGGTGATCTTCCCAACTCAGAGATATAACCTGTATGTCTTATCTCTTGCATTTGTCATGAAGGTTATTTCTTGTGTCACCTGAGAAGCTCCAAACTCTGGAAAATAGTGAAAGACAGGGGAACCTAGTGTGCTACAGTCCATCGGGTTGCAAAGAGATGGACATAGTGTGTAAACAACAGTAAAGAAATAGAAAAAATATTCTGTTCTCATTGATTGTAGGAATTAATAATGTTAAAATATCCATACTACCCAAAGCAATCTACAGATTCAGTGCAAATCCTGTCAAAATTCTAATGACATTTTTCACACAAATAGGACAAAAATTGTACAATATGTATGGAGCCACAAAAGACCCCAAGTAGCCAACGTAATCTTGAGAAATACATGGCTGTTAGCTTAACTGATACCATCTTGAGCATGTACATTTTCTCCTGTCCTTCTACCAGCCTTACCCAGGACTGTGTGCTGCAGTAAATCATTTATCTGTAATCCAGGGCTTTGTAGTTAATGTGCATGTGTGCGAGTTCAGTCGTGTCTGACAATTTGGGACCATATAGACGGTAGCCCAACAGGTTTCTCCCTATATAGAATTTTCCAGGTGAGAATACTGAAGTGGATTGACATTTCCTACTCCAGGAGCTCTTCCTAACCCAGGGACTGAACTCACATCTCTGGTATCTCCTGCATTTGCAGGAAGATTTTTTATCACTGAGCTACCTGGGAAGCCCATACATGACATATGCATAAAATCACATTACATATATCATACACATATATACTGGAATATTATTCAGTCATAAAAAAAGAATAAAATATTGGCATTTGTGACAACATGATGTTATGTTCATGAAATAAGTCAGATAAGATAAAAAGAGAAATGCTATGCAATTTCACTCATATGAATAATATAAAGAAAGCCAAATAAAAGCAAAACAAAACAAATTGCAGATGCAGAGAAGTCTGGTGGTTACCAGTGGGAAAATGTAGCTGAAAAGAAGGGTGAAATAGATTTTTGTTGTTGTTGTTTTTCAGTCATTAAATTGTGTCTGACACTTTGAGACCTCATGTACTGTAGCAGGCCAGACTCATCTGTCCTCCAGTATCTCCCAGAGTTTACTCAAATTTATGTCCAGTTAGTTCAGTGATGCAATCTAGCCATCTCATCCTCTGTTAACCCCTTCTCCTTTTGTCTTCAATCATTCCCAGCATCTGGGTCTTTTAAAATGAGTCAGCTCTTCCCATTAGGTGGTCAAAGAATTGGATCTTCAGCTTCAGCAACCGTCCTTCCGCTGAATATTCAGTGTTGATTTCACTTAGAATTGACTAATTTGATCTTCTTGCAGTAAAAATAACTCTTAATTGTCTTCTCTGGTACTGTAATTCAAAAGCATCAATTCTTTGACTACTGGAAAAACTGTATCTTTGATGATATGGACTTTTTGGCAAAGTGATGTCTATCCTTCTTAGATTTGTCATAGCTTCCCTTCCCAGAAGCAAGCAACTTTTAATTTCATGGCTGCAGTTACCATTCACAGTGATTTTTGTTACCCAAGAAAATAAAATTCGTTAGAGCTTCCACTTTTCCTCTTCTATGTGCCATGAAGTGATGAGACAAAGATGTCATGATCTTAGCTTTTTAATATTGAGTTTCAATCCAGATTTTTCAGTCTTCTCTTTCACTCTCATCAAGAGTCTGTTTAGTTCCTCTTCACTTTCTGTCATCAGAGTGGTACCAGCTGCTATCTGAGGCTGTTGGTATTTCTCCAGGCAATCTTGATTCCAGCTTGTGATTCATCTAGCTGGGCATTTCACATGATGTACTCTACATACAAGATATATAAGCAGGGTGAAAATGTATAACCTTCTCATTCTCCTTTATAAATTTTGAACCAGTCAATTGTTGCATGTACAGATCTAAGTATTGCTTTTTGACACACATGCGGGTTTCTCAGGAGACAGGTAAAGTGTTCTAGTACTCTCAGCTCTTTAAGAATTTTCCACAGTTTGTTGTGATCCACAAACTCAAAGGCTTTAGCATATTCAATGAGGCAGATGTTTTTTTCAGGAACTCCCTTGCTTTCTCCATGATCCAATGAGTATTGGCAATTTGACATCTGGTTCTTCTGTCTCTTTGAGACCCAGCTTGTACATCTGGAAGTTCTCAGCTCACATACTGCTGAAGATTATCTTGAAGGTTTTTGAGCAGAACCATGCTAGCTTGTGAAATAAGCATAATTGATGATAGTTTGAAAATTTTTGAGCATTGCCCTTCTTTGGGATTGGAATGAAAACTGATTTTTTTCCAGTCTTGTAGTTAATGATGAGTTTTCCAAATTTATTGACATATTGAGTGCAATACTTAAACAGCATCCTTTTTTTTTTTTTTACGATTTTAAGTAGCTCAGCTTTTGAATTCCATCACCTCTACTATCTTTTTTAATATATAACTTTATTATTTTAATTAGAGACTAATTACTTTACAATATTATATTGGTTTTGCCATACATTGACATGAATCCACCATGGGTGTACACGTGTTCCCCATCTTGCCCATCTCCCACCTCCCTCCCCATCCCATCCCTCTGGGTCATCCCAGTGCACCAGCCCCGAGCATCCTGTATCATGCATCAAACCTGGACTGGCAATTCATTTCACTTATGATAATATGCATGTTTCAATGACATTCTCTCAAATTATCCCACCCTTGCCCTCTCCCACAGAGTCCAAAAGACTGTTCTATACATCTGTGTCACTTTTTCTGTCTCGAATACAGGGTTATCGTTACCACTAGTGCCAAATGGAAGCCAGTGTTTCAGGTATACACAGGAAAAAAACTGCAGGAAAGCAACAATACATGTACAACATTTGACAAAAAAGTCTTGAGGATCTAGATTGTAGGAGCATTTGGAGAACAAAATACGGCATTAAATGGTTAAGTTGCTATAAATGTAAACAGTTCCAAAGGGAAATAAGAAGGGAAAGTTATAGGCTAATTTTATGTACGAACTTATAAATAAACATAAAATAATAGCAAACATGATTAATCAATAGCTAGACATATTGACTGATTCATCATCTCAATTTTGTGATTCTATTTCTTTCTATAGACAATCAAACAAACTACTCCTTTCTGTAAACAAATTTGATGCTAAGGTAATATTCATATATGTCACTAAGTCACAGACCTCCCCAAAACCAATACCCAAACTTTTAAAGTAAATTTAAAATAAGAAAAATTAAGAAGGTATAAAACAGAAAAAAATAGAA
>SJYQ01000925.1:221902-252955 GCA_006410935.1 Redunca redunca | reverse complement strand
AATAATGTTGCACAATGAAAAGTCCAAATAAAAAATATCAGTCACATTTCAAAAATATCAGTTGTAATCGATGAACTATCTGAAAAGGAAATTCAAATTTTTCATAATAAAAAGTCTACATAAAAATACCAGTCACATTTCAAAAATATCAGTCACAATTGTAACTTAAAAAAAAAAAAAAATCAGGAACAAACGTAACCAAAGAAATATGCTGAAAACTTTAAACAATCTGAAGGGGATTATAGAAGACATGGACAAGTGAAAAGGCATTCCATGTTTATGGATTGGAATGATTAATATTAAAACATCCATAGGACCCAAAGAGATATACAAAATTCAATGCAATTCCTATCAATATCCTAACAGCAATTTTTCACAGAAATAGAAAATAGTAATAACCTTTAAATTCACAGATCTGTGGAAGATGCTGAACAGCTAAAGCTATCTTGAAAAGAGACATCATACTTTCTAATTTCAAAACATAATGCAAAGCTTTAGTAATTACAACAGTATGTATTTGGCATAAAGGTGAGTGTATAGACCAATGATACAGAATAGTAGTAGTTTAGTCGCTAAGTTATGTCAGACTCTTGCCACCCTATGGGCTGTAGCTTGCCAGGTTCCTCTGTCCATGGAATTCTCCAGGCAGGAATACTGGAGTGGGTTGACATTTCATTCTTCAATGATACAGAATAGAGAGCCCTAAAGTAAATCCGTGAATCTGTGGCCAATTGATCTTCAATATCGGTCCAATAATACATAATGGTGAATAAACTGTCTCTTCAATAAATGATGTTGGAAAAAATAGATATTTATATAAAGAAGAATGAGAATGGGTTTTTATTTCATACTATATACAAAAATCAACTCAAATATTCAATAGATTAAAATCTTATGCATCAGGCATGAAATTCTAAATAACTAGAAGAAAAACATAGGGGAAATTTTCTTGGCATTGATCTTAGCAATTTTTTTCACTTGATATCAATAGCAAGTAAAAATGGACAAGTGAAATCACATCAAATTAAAAACCGCCATAAAGCAAAGGAAATAATTAACGGAATGAAAATGAAACCTACGGAGTGGGAGAAAATATCTGAAAAGAGTTTACAAATTCAAAGTATGTAGGGAACTCAAATGACTCAGTAGAAAACAAACAAGAAAATGATTTCCTTTAAAAAGGGGATAAAGAATTGAAAAGACATTTATCAGAAGAAGGCATTAAGCTTTATTTAACTGGACATGGAACAACAGAATGGTTCCAAATAGGAAAAGGAGTACGTCAGGGCTGTATATTGTCACGCTGCTTATTTAACCTATATGCAGAGTACATCATAAGAAATGCTGGACTGGAAGAAACACAAGCTGAAATCAAGATTGCTGGGAGAAATATCAATAACCTCAGATGTGCAGATGACACCACCCTTATGGCAGAAAGTGAAGAGGAACTAAAAAGCCTCTTGATGAATGTGAAAGTGGAGAGTGAAAAGTTGGCTTAAAGCTCAATATTCAGAAAACTAAGATCATGGCATCCGGTCCCATCACTCCATAGGAAATAGAAGGGGAAACAGTGGAAACAGTGTCAGACTTTATTTTTGGGGGCTCCAAAATCACTGCAGAGGGTGAGTGCAGCCATGAAATTAAAAGATGCTTACTCCTTGGAAGGAAAGTTATGACCAACCTGGATACTATATTCAAAAGCAGAGACATTACTTTGCCGACTAAGGTCCATCTAGTCAAGGCTATGGTTTTTCCTGTGGTCATGTATGGATGTGAAAGTTGGACTGTGAAGAAGGCTGAGTGCTGAAGAATTGGTGCTTTTGAACTGTGGTGTTGGAGAAGACTCTTGAGAGTCCCTTGGACTGCAAGGAGATCCAACCAGTCCATTCTGAAGGAGATCAGCCCTGGGATTTCTTTGGAAGGAATGAGACTAAAGCTGAAACTCCAGTATTTTGGCCACCTCATGTGAAGAGTTGACTCATTGGAAAAGACTCTGATGCTGGAAGGGATTGGGGGCAGGAGGAGAAGGGAACGACAGAGGATGAGATGGCTGGATGTCATCATGCACTCTATGGACGTGAGTCTGAGTGAACTCCAGGAGTTGGTGATGGACAGGGAGGCCTGGCCTGCGGAGATTCATGGGGTCGCAAAGAGTCAGACACGACTGAGCGACTAAACTGAACTGAACTGAACTGATGCAAACTTTTAATTTTAGTTTAAAAAAAATATAAAGAATTTAATTTCTGAAAACAGATTTGAAAGGAGCAATTTTATGGGTCTATCAATAAAAACCCCTTATGGAATACAGCCTTGGACTGGTGAAGGTGCTTGCATAATTCAGTGAAGCTATGAAAGATGCCATACCAGGCTGCACAAGATGAATGAGTCATAGAGAAGATTCTGACAAGTTGTGGTCCACATGAGGAAGAAATGGTAACCCACTCCAGTATTTGTGCCACAAGAAACCCATGGACAGTATAAAAAGGCAAAAATACATGACACAGGAAGATGAGTTGCTAATGTCAGAATGTGTCCGATATGTTACTGGGGAAGAGCAAGTGCAATTACAAATAGCTACAGAAAGACTAAAGTGGCTGGGCCAAAGTGAGAATGATGTTCCGCTCTGGATGTGTCTGGTGCTGAAAGTAAACTCCATTGCCGAAAAGAACAATATTGCAGAGGAACACGGTCCATGAATCAGGGTAAGCTAGACATGGTCAAGCAAGTGATGGCAAGATTGAACAGTCATGTCTTAAGAATCATTACATTCTTTGAAAATGAAAATGGAGAAGTTCTACACAGTCAACAAAAACATAAAAGACTTGGAGATGACTGTGGCTCAGATCATTAGCCCTTTACTGCAAAATTCAGGGTTAGATTGAAGAAAGTAGAGAAAATCACTAGTCCATTCAGGTATAACCTAAATCAAATACCTTATGATTACACAGTGGAGGTGACAAATAGATTCAAGGGACTAGATCTGGCAGACAGATTGCCTGCAGAACTATGGACTGAAATTCATAATATTGTACAGGAGGCATTGACCAAAACCATCCCAAAGTGGGGGAAAAAATGAAAGAAGGAAAAGTGGCTGTCTGAGGAGGCTTTACAAATAACTGAACAAAGAAAATAAGAGAAAGGAAAGGGAGAATGAAGAAGATGCACCCAACTGAATACAGAGCTCCAGAGAAGAGCAAGGAGAGATAGGAAGGTTTCTTAAATGAACAATGCAAAGAAACAGAAGAAAACAGTAAAAAAAAGAAAAAAAAAGACTAGAGATCTCAAGAAGATTGGTGATATCAAGGGAATATTAAATGCAAGACTGACTAAGAAAAAGGACAGAAACTGTAAGGAACTAAGAGAAACAGAAGGGATTAAGAAGATGTGGCAAGAATACACAGAACTATACAAAAAAAAGAAAAAAAAATCTTAAAGATCCAGATAACCATGATGGTGTGGTCACTCACCGAGACCCAGATATCCTGGGTGTGAAGTCAAATGTGCCATAGGAAGCATTACTAGGAACAAAGGTAATGGAGATGATGGAATTTTAGCTAAACCTTTTAAAGTCCTAGGAGACAATCCTGTTAAAATGCTGCAGTCAGTTTGCCAGCAAATTTGGAAAACTCAGCAGTGGCCACATGATTGGAATAGGACAGTCTTCATTCCAATCACAAAGAAGGTCAATGCTAAAGAATATTTAAACTACCATACTATTGTGCTCATTTCACATGCTACCAAAGTTATGTTCAAAATCCTTCAAGCTAGGATTCAACCGTATGTGAATCAATAACTTCCAAATATAAAATAAGGGTTTAGAAAAGGCAGAGGAGTCAGATGTAAAATATTCAATATTCATTGGATGATGGAGAAAGCAAAGGATTCCTGAAAAATCTCTAGTTCTACTTCACTGACCATGCAAAACCCTTAGACTCTGTGGATCACAACTAACTGTGGAAAATTCTTAATGAGATGGGAGTACCAGACCATGTTAGTGCCTCCTGAGAAATGCAACAGTTAGAAGTGAACATGGAACAATTGACTGGTTCAAGATTGGAAAAGATATAAAATAAGGCTGTATATTTTCACCCTGCTTATTTAACTTACATGTAGACTAGATTATGCAAAATGCCAAGTTGGATGAATCCAAAGCTAGAATCAAATTACCTGGAGAAATATCAACAACCTCAGATAAACATACCACTCTAACAGCAGCATATAAGGAGAAACTAAAGAGCCTCTTTATAAGGATGAAAGAAGAAAGTGAAAAATCTGGGTTAAAACTCAATATTCAAAAAACAAAGATCATGGTATCCAGTCCCAACACTTCATTACAAATATAAGGGGGAAAAGTGCAATCAATGACAGATTTTCTTTTCTTGGACTCTACAATCACTGTGAATGGTGACTGCAGCTGTGAAGTTAAAAGATGCTTGCTCCTTGGAAGGAACGCTATGATGAACTTAGACAGTGTGTTAAAAAGCAGAGACATCACTTTGCCAACAAACATCCACATAGTCAAAATTATGGGGCTTCCTGGATCACTCAAAGGGTTAAGAATCCACTTGCAATAAAGGAGACACAGGTTCGATCCCTGTGTAGGAAACATTCCCTGGGGAAGGAAATGGAAACCTACTCTAGTATTATTACCTGAAAGATCTCATGGACAGAGCAGCCTGGCAGGCTATGTCCCTAAGGGTGCCAAAGAGTTAGCAACTAAGCAGAAGCACAAGCACGGTTTTTCCAGGAGTCATGTACAGATGTGAGAGTTGGTCCATAATGAAGACTGAGCATCAAAAAAATGATGCTTTTGAATTGTGGTTCTAGAGAAGACCCTTGAGAGTCCCTTGGACTGCAAGAAGTTCAAACCAGTCAGTGTTAAAGGAAATCAACCCTGAATATTCATTGGAAGAACTGATGCTGAAGCAGAAGTTCCAATACTTTTCACATTGGATGCAAATAGACAGCTCATTGGAAAACACCCTGGTGCTGGAAATTATTGAAGGCAAAAGAAGAAGGGAGTGGCAAAGAAGTTAGATAGCATCATTGCAGCAAACTTTGGGAGATAGTGGAAGACAGAGGAGCCTGGTATGCTACAATTCATGGGGTCCAATGAGTGGGACATGGCTTAGTGAATACACAACAACTATTTTATTTAATACTTTAAAAAATGACATTCAGAACACAATGTTAGCATATTTGTGGCACATTTTTAGAATCAAAACTTTTAAAAGTTCATGTAATATTTGTCTGTTTAATTTTAAGGAATTTTATAATTAGCTGACACTGTATGCAGGCTATCCAGTAACCAGAAAGAAATTAAATTTCAGGAGAAACCATATGTTGTTCAAATTCACTGTCAAAGTCCTCAGGTAACTTTGGCTGACTGTGGCCATATGGTCAGCTGAATAAAACAGATGAGAACAGCAGTGTTTTCAGTACTGTTCCTCCAACCTAAACACCCACTGCTGAAATCACATTATTTTCTCTGTCCTAATTACTATAACACACTGTTCTTTCTCCATATCTATGGTGTTAACATATTAGATCTCATACAAAAGAGTGAATATTATTTGTGTGCATTTACTCATAAGGCTAGAATAAACTCCAGCCAACCAGTGACCAGAAGATGGTGAATGCACTTTGTTTAGGGGGAGAAAACTAAAAAAAAAAAAAAAAAAAGTGGGCCATTTACTTTACTGATATTCTCAACTTAGCTTCAAAATACACATGTAAGCCTTTTCACAAGACTTTCTAATTTAACATCATTTTAGAATATAACACACATACACAGCTTCCCTGGTAGCTAAGCTGGTAAAGAATTGCCTGCAATGTAGAAGACCACGGGTCAATTCCTGGGTCAGGAAGATTCCCTGGAGAAGGGATAAGACAACAATCCCAGTGTTCTTGGGTTTTCCTAGTGGCTAAGCTGGTAAAGAATCCACCTGTAATGGGGGAGACCTGAGTTCAATACCTGGGTTGGGGACTTATAGATGACCTAGAAATATATTTTATAACATGTATAATATACATATATAAGTATGAATATGCATGTATACACATATAAATATTAAACAAAATAGTTATATTTAATTCTATATTTATGGAAGATAAATATATTTTATAAACATAATTATATAACGATATGCTGGGAGCCAGCGTGAGGAACCCTGCCCATGGCAAAGGTCATGAGGAAGGAGGCTCGGCATACGCAAAGGTGGGATCAAGCCTCAGGGGTCCCCCTGGAAATTCTCGAGCATTTACCCCCAAAACCAGAGTCTGCCTACCTTACTGCATTATGCTTTCACCAAATCCTCTGACATTGACAGGGGGCTGTCCCCCCACCACCTTTTTGTGGAAAAAGTTAATTTAGGGCTTTTAGATAATAAGTCTTCTGGGCATAATGAGAGTGTTTCAATCTACAAACCCCTCTGATGGCTTTCTAGCCTGACTACAGGACTCTTACAGCTGTGCATGTGATTGTTTGTGGCCTCCCGACCGCGAGAGGCACAGGAAGCTTTAAACATCCTAGGAATGTACGGGCTTCAAAGGAGTCAAAATCATTAGAATAAAACTGATTAATGGTCTCATTGTTGAGCCAATACTTGCTGCCAAGTTTTCATATCTTTTAATGTAAATTTATTTAGTACTTTGAAGATGATGCAGATTAAGGAAAAACCCTACAGGGAATATGAGATTAACATTCCTTAAGGAAGAGAGCCATAAAATGTTAACAGGCCTTTTGGCCAGAAGATAATGTAAATCGCCTGAGACCCTTTGTATATGGAAAGATTTGCAGAAAGAAAGCCTGATCTTGATAAGGGTCAGGGCTGCTGACCCTACATAACTCTGTATTATCCATTGATCTCTATGTATAACCAAAAGTATAAAAGTCTTTTTTGGAAAATAAAGGGCGGGCCAATTCCTGGAAAGACTGGTTTCCCCCATGTGGTCTTTTCTTGTTCTCTTCTTTTCTGGCTGAATTCCCATCTGGAGCGTGGAGGCTTGCCATGTCTACTTACTTGCCCTGGCTTCTAAGACCCACACAAGAGGGAGCCCAAGGTGGGGCACCTTCCGCTATTCAAGTGGGTGCCAGTGGCCTACGTAGGTGGTGCAAACTCCTTGTCTTGGAGTTTTATTGCTTTTCCACATAAACCAAGTTATTCAGCCTCTTTTCTCCACTAATTTTCCTACTATATTATTCTTTTCTAATCTCTCTTTATATCTGTAATTAAATAAGATCTTTCCTAGGACACTGACTCCGTCCCCAATTTGAATTCCCTGGATCCACTGGGGCTTGACCCTGGCAATGATAAGCACATTTGATGTCATGGAATATATTTTCAAATTTCTAAGTAAATATAAATATTAAGATTGATTATCATATCAGCTGAATATTTTAGATCATGGGAAAGAAAAAGAAACAAACACATATTTACTTGTGGAGAATTGTAAATAATGTCCACCAAGTCTTTGTCATTTGTCCCATTGAGAGGTGGAGTCTGTGGTTACTTAACCAATAGAGCATGGTAAATATTACACAGACATTTTGTGCTTGAAGCCTGAAGAGCTAGTCATCTTCAGCTTTCTCTTTCTTGATATGCTTTCTTGAGTTCTAGTGATCATAATCAGAGGAACCCCAACCAACCATGGAGATATTGCCAGAGATGCTCCAGGCCCTTTCTCAAAATTCATCAGATTAACCTTTAGCAGAAGCTAACACACATCGTATGACCAACTTAGATAGTATATTCTAAAGCAGAGACATTACTTTGCCGACTAAGGTCCGTCTAGTCAAGGCTATGGTTTTTCTTGTGGTCATGTATGGATGTGAGAGTTGGACTGTGAAGAAGGCTGAGTGCCAAAGAATTGATACGTTTGAACTGTGATGTTGGAGAAGACTCTTGAGAGTCCCTTGGACTGCAAGGAGATCCAACCAGTCCATTCTGAAGAAGATCAATCCTGGGATTTCTTTGGAAGGAATGATGCTGAAGCTGAAACTTCAGTACTTTGGCCACTTCATGCAAAGAGTTGACTCATTGGAAAAGAATCTGATGCTGGGAGGGATTGGGGGCAGGAGGAGAAGGGGACGACAGAGGATGAGATGGCTGGATGGCATCACAGACACGATGGACGTGAGTCTGAGTGAACTCCGGGAGATGGTGATGGACAGGGAGACCTGGCCTGCTCTGATTCATGGGGTCGCAAAGAGTCGGACATGACTGAGCGACTGAAATGAACTGAAGACACATCTTTAAGTTAAAGGGACCAGAATAAGAAAGGAAATGGAACCAACTTGGATCAAGATATCAAAGAACCTTGCCACCAACAGACCCTGAGTCTAATTATACTCTGATTTTCCTATGATCAGTTCAGTTCAGTTCAGTCGCTCAGTCGTGTCTGACCCTTTGCGACCCCATGAATCACAGCAGGCCAGGCCTCCCTGTCCATCACTATCTCCCGGAGTTTACTAAGACTCACGTCTATCGAGTCTGTGATGCCATCCAGCCATCTCATCCTCTGTCGTCCCCTTCTCCTCCTGCCCCAATCCCTCCCAGCATCAGAGTATTTTAAAACGAGTCAACTCTTCTCATGAGGTGACCAAAGTACTGGAGTTTCAGCTTCAGCATCATTCCCTCCAAAGAAATCCCAGGGCTGATCCCCTTCAGAATGGACTGACTGGATCTCCTTGCAGTCCAAGGGACTCTCAAGACTCTTCTTCAACACCACAGTTCAAAAGCATCAATTCTTCAGCACTCAGCCTTCTTCACAGTCAAATTCTCACATCCATATATGACCACAGGAAAAACCATAGCCTTGACTGGATGGATCTTAGTCGGCAAAGTAATGTCTCTGCTTTTGAATATGCTATCTAGGTTGGTCATAACTTTTCTTCCAAGGAGTACGCATCTTTTAATTTCATGGCTGCAGTCACCCTCTGCAGTGATTTTGGAGCCCCCAAAAATAAAGTCTGACATGGTTTCCACTGCTTCCCCATCTATTTCCTATGGAGTGATGGGACCAGATGCCATGATCTTAGTTTTCTGAATGTTGAGCTTTAAGTCAACATTTTCACTCTCCTCTTTCACTTTCATCAAGAGGCTTTTTAGTTCCTCTTCACTTTCTGCCATAAGGGTTCTGTCATCTGCATATCTGAGGTTATTGATATTTCTCCTGGTAGTCTTAATTCCAGCTTGTGCTTCTTCCAGTCCAGCATTTTTCATGATGTACTCTGCATATAAGTTAAATAAGCAGGGTGACAATATAAAGCCTTGATGTACTCCTTTTCCTATTTGGAACCAGTCTGTTGTTCCATGTCCAGTTTTAACTGTTGTTTCCTGACCTGCATACAGATTTCTCAAGAGGCATGCTAGGTAGTCTGTTATTCCCATCTCTTTTAATATTTTCCACAGTTTATTCTGATCCACACAGTCAAAGGCTTTGGCATAGTCAATAAAGCAGAAATAGATGTTTTTTTCTGGAACTATGTTACTTTTTCCATGATCTAGCGAATGTTAGCAATTTGATCTCTGGTTCCTCTGCGTTTTCTAAAACCAGTTTGAACATCTGGAAGTTCATGGTTCACATATTGCTGAAACCTGGCTTGGAGAATTTTGAGCATTATTTTTCTAGCATGTGAGATGAGTGCAACTGTGTCGTACTTTGAGCATTGTTTGGCATTGCCTTTCTTTGGGATTGGAATGAAAACTGACCTTTTCCAGTTCTGGGGCCACTGCTGAGTTTTCCAAATTTGGTGGCATATTTAGTGCAGCACTTTCACAGCATCATCTTTCAGGATTAGAAACAGCTCAACTGGAATTCCATCACCTCCACTAGCTTTGTTTGTAGTGATGCTTTCTAAGGCCCACTTGACTTCACATTCCAGGATGTCTGGCTCTAGGTGAGTGATCACACCATCGTGATTATTCGGGTTGTGAAGATCCTTTTTGTTCAGTTCTGTGTATTCTTGCCACCTCTTCTTAATATCTTCTACTTCTGTTAGGTCCATACCATTTCTGTCCTTTATCGAGCCCATCTTTGTATGAAATGTTCCCTTGGTATCTCTAATTTTCTTGAAGAGATCTCTAGTCTTTCACATTGTGTTGTTTTCCTCTATTTCTTTGCGTTGATCGCTGAAGAAGGCTTTCTTATCTCTTCTTGCTATTCTCTGGAACTCTGCGTACAGATGCTTATATCTTTCCTTTTCTCCTTTGCTTTTCACCTCTCTTCTTTTCACAGCTATTTGTAAGGCCTCCCCAGAAAGCCATTTTGCTTTTTGAATTTCTTTTCCATGGGGATGGTCTTAATACCTGTCTCCTATACAATGTCACGAAATTCATTCCATAGTTCATCAGGTATTCTATCTATGAGATCTAGGCCCTTAAATCTATTTCTCACTTCCAGTGTGTAATCATAAAGGATTTGATTTAGGTCATACCTGAATGGTCTAGCGGTTTTCCTTACTTTCTTCCATTTAAGTCTGAATTTGGCAATAAGGATGACACAACTACAGGTGGCCTACTTATTTAACTTATATGAAGAGTTCATCATGAGAAATGCCATGCTGGATTGCCAGGGTCCAGCCCCGGTGGATCCAGGGAAATGCAATGTAGGGACAGAGTTGGTGAAGAAAGACTTATTTGCTCAGAGATATAAAGAGAGATTAGAAAAGAAAAGAGGCTGAATAACTTGGTTTATGTGGAGAACCAATAAAACTCTGAGACAAGGAGTTTGCACCATCTTCGTAGGCCACCGGCACCCACTTGAATAGCAGAGGGTGCTCCGCCTTGGGCTCCCTCTCGTGTAGGTCTTAGAAGCCAGCGCAAATAAGTAGACACAGTGAGCCTTCATGCTCCAGATGGGCATTCAGCCAGAAAAAGGAGAAAAAAAAAGGACATGGGGGAGCCAAGCTTTGGTGCCAGACCCACAACTTTATTTTCAAAAACAACTTATATACCCCAAGTTGTACATAAAGAAATAATGGAATATGCAAAATTATGCAGGGGCAGCAGTCCTGACCCTTATTGAGACCAAGCTTTCTTTTTGCATACCTTCCCATATACAAAAGGTCTTAGGTGATTTTACATCATCTTCTGGCCAGGGGGCCTGTTAACATTTTTATGGCTCTTTTCCTAGATAAATGTCTATCAACCAGAAAACTCTTTTTTCCTTGAAGTGTTTTTTTCTTTAATCTGCATCACCCTCAAAGTACTAAATAAAGTTACATTCCTGTAGAACAAAGGTGCAGTGGGTTATAACAAGGAAAGATCTAATGTTGCTAATACCAGGGCTACTACCTGTTTTTTCTATATACCAACTATATCTACAAATAAAGATATGAAAACTTGGCAGCAAGTATTGGCTCAACAAATGAAACCCTTAATCAGTCCTATTCTAATGATTTTGACTCCTCAGAAGCCCCTACATTCCTAGGATATTTTCAGCTTCCTGTGCCCCTCATGGTCGGGGAGCCACAAACAATCACATGCATAGCTGTAAGAGTCTGGCAGGAAGGTTTGAAAGCCATCAGAGGGGATTTTGGATTGAAACACTCTTATTATGCCCAGGAGACTTATTATCTAAAAGCTCTAAATTAACTTATTCCAGAAAAAGTTGGTGGGGGGACAGCCCCCTGTTATCAGAAGAGTAGGTGGAAAGCATAACACAGTAAAGCAGGCAGACTCTGGTTTTGAGGCAGATGCATGAGCAGATCCAGCGAGGCTCCTGTAAGGCCTGACTCACCTTTGCTCATCGGGCCCCTTAACATCATGACATTTGCCATGGGCAGGACTCCTCGTGCTGGCTCCTGGCACTGGATGAACAACAAGCTGGAATCAAGATTTCTAGGAGAAATATCAATAACTTCAGATATGCTGATGGCACCGCCATTATGGCAGAAAGCATAGAAGAGCTAAATAGCCTCCTGATCAAAGTGAAAGAGTGAAAAACCTGCCTTAAAACTCAACATTCAAAACACTAAGATTATGCCATCTGGTCCCATCTCTTCATGGTAAATAACAGAGGAAACAATGGAAACAGTGACGGACTTTATTTTCCTGGACTCCATAATAAACGTAGATGCGAATGCAGCATGGAATTAAAACAATAAAATAAAATAAAGCTCCCTCCTTGGGAAAAAAAAAAAAAAAACTATGACAAACTTAGACAGTATGTTAAAAAGCAGAGACATTACTTTGTCAACAAAATTTCATCTAGCTAAAACTATGATTTTTCCAGTAGTCATGTATGGATGTGAGTTGGAGCATAAAGAAAGCTGAGCACAAATGAATTGTTGTTATTGAACCGTGGTATTGGAGAAGACTCTTGAGAGTCTCCTTTTACTGCATGGAGATCAAACCAATCAATCCTAAAGGAAATTAGTCCTGAATATATATTGGAAGGACTAATTCTGAAGTTGAAGCTCCAACACTTTGGCCACCTGATGCGAAGAGGTGACTCTTTTGAAAAGACCCTGATGCAGGGAAAGATTGAAGGCAGGAGGAGAAGGGGATGACAGAGGATTAGATGGTTGGATGGCAACACTGACTCAATAGACATGAGTTTGAGCAAAATGTGGGAACTGGTTAAGGACAGGAAATCCTGGAGTGCTGCACTCCATGGGATTGCAAAGAGTCAGACATGACTTAGCAACAAAATAACAATGACAGGTGGCCATTACTGAATATGTAGGACCAAAAAGAAGAGAAAGGAGGTGGCATCCCACTCCCTCCAAATCCTGGACTCTTTCTCTGTAAACTAATGTGTATTCTTCCTCATCATTAGCCTCATTCCTCCTCCCCTTGTCTTTATTTTTTCAAATTAAATCCTTCTTTCCAAATGGGTGAGAAGTTGATCTGTGAACTTAGCTTCCACTTTGTTGTTTGACCATTAAATAAAACATCTGCTCTTTCAATTTCACCCTTAGTTTACTCTATGGCTTGAAGCTTCTCCAGCCCAAACCCAGGGATGATCCAGGGTTGATCCCCAGCACTAATCATGAACCTCCAGTCATGTGTGTCAGGTTCTTGAAAGTGGGTGTTCAGCCCTCCACTCTAGCCACCCTAAAGAAAGCCTTATGAAGCAAAACCTGACATTTGTGAGTGAAATAAATTATATCTTTTCTTTGTTTGTTTCAGGCTATCAAATTTGGGAGTGGGTTTTACTCAGAAATAGTAACTGGAAACAACGTTTGATGCTGAAATATGATGCAGGATGGGAATACTTTTGAAGCCTTTTTGGAAAATACAAGTTTACTACAACTTATATTAACTTGATCAATCATTAAATAATCTTATAAGAGAAGTTATAATCCTTATTTTATAGATAAGGAAACAGCTACAGTCCCAAGGATAGAAAGCTAGGAGGTCACAGTACTGAGATATAAGTATTGCAGTCTGGCTTCAAACCTCACATTTTTAGTTCTGATCCATTATTATTTCTGATAAGTATTCTCAGAGTTGTTGAGAAAATGTTCATAAAAGTTGGGTTATAAGAAATCTTCAAATAAAAAACCTTCAAGGTGCAAGATACGAGGGTTTGATCCTTGGGTCAGGAAGATCCCCTAGAGTCGGAAATGGCAACCCACTCCAGTATTTCTTGCCTAGAAAATTTCATGGACAGAGGTGTCTTGTGCACCACAATCTAAACAATCACAAAGAGTTGGACATGGCTAATTGATTGAGCATACATTACAATAAAGACTATTTTCCAGAGATCAGAGTTCTAATCACTGTCCTTACAGGTAACTAGTGGGATTTCCATGGTGGCTCAGATGGTTAAGAATCCACCTGCAATTTGGGAGACCTGGGTTCAATCCCTGGGTTGGGAAGATCCCCTGGAGAAGGAAATGGCAACCCACTCTAGTATTCTTGCCTGGAGAATACCCATGAACAGAGGAGCCTGGCAGGCTACAGCCTATGGGATCACAAAGAGTTGGACACGACTGAGCTCAGCACAGCATAGGTAACTAATAATCAAAAGGAGTTAGATTAAATAATAAAACAAATATAGGAATCCTCCCTTTGAGGTATCTTGCAGAATTGTACTATAACAACTGAATAATTTAGCATCATGGCTCTGTAGTAAAAAGTATCTTCAAATAACTAGATCTGGCAGTATGTTTTTTCCTACACTTGTTGGCTCAAGTCCCAATAAGTATAAGGTTCAGTTCAGTTCATTTCAGTCACTCAGTTGTGTCCGACTCTTTGCGACCCTATGAATTGCAGCACATCAGGCCTCCCTGTCCATCACCAACTTCTGGAGTTCACCCAAACTCATGTCCATCGAGTCAGTGATGCCATCCAGCCATCTCATCCTCTGTCATCCCCTTTTCCTGCCTCTCAGTATCAGAGTCTTTTCCAATGAGTCAATTCTTCGCATGAGGTGGCCAAAGTACAAGGTAAATGATGCAAAAAACTCAGCCTCTGTACACTGGTGCTGAATTAAATCTTAGAGACAGTTTTGGGTGAAAAAGAGAGCTGTACTACTTTGCCAGGCAAATAAGGGCAATGCTGCTGCTGCTGCTAAGTTGCTTCAGTCGTGTCTGACTCTGTGCGACCCCACAGACGGCAGCACACCAGGCTCCCCCGTCCCTGGGATTCTCCAGACAAGAACTCTGGAGTGGGTTGCCATTTCCTCCTCCAATGCATGAAAGTGAAAAGTGAAAGTGAAGTCACTCAGTCGTGTCTGACTCCCAGTGACGCCATGGACTGTGGCCCACCAGGCTCCTCCGTCCATGGGACTTCCCAGGCAAGAGTGCTGGAGTGGGGTGAGCTCATTTTCCCAAAAAGTGTGTTCCCCAACCCAGGAGGAGTTGGTGAGGAGCTTGATAGCAATGGTTCCAGTGTGGGTTTGCAGAGAGGATTAGGGTGTGTACAGAGCCTGCACTGTCCTCTCTGGAGTGAAAAATGCTGACACATGTCAGGGTTTTAGTTTTTTAAAGAGCCCAAAGTTTTTGTTATGTTTATTCCTTACAGTGAAACCAAGACCTTGCCCCCAAGGCTGCACTGGTTTTTCTTGGCTCTCCTCCCTTGTCTTTGTTTCCCCTCCCTTCCCTGATTAGTAAGTGCTTTAATCTGCCCTTTGAAACACAGGGAGGGTCATGTGGTCTCCAGTCTGTTCCCTACAAACAAGAGATTGGAGACACAGAAGGGTTTCTGTGCCCAGGCACCCCACAGTATCTTTCTTAGTTTCATAAGTATTACTCCAGTAATAATTTGAATATTTTTTCTATAATTTCTAAAACATAATTAGTAGGCAGCCAGAGTGTGTACAGTGCTGTGCTAAAAATAACATGTTCATGAATTTTATGGTCTTTCTGACCAGAAATTCTTTAAAATTTTGTTAAACTAGCAATCTGTGGTTCCATGTGCTCTTTAATTATTTCTATAATCTAATTTACAATAAATATTATTTGCAGATGGTCATGAATTAGGGGTTGCATGGAATAAAAAATGGGCTTTGGTAATTATAACTATTTCACTAGTAAATTATATATAAAAGTAACAAATGCAATTTAAAATTTTCTACATATGTTACCTCTATATAGAATTTAAATAAAGGAATTTATGCTTTTCAGGATGTTGTTTGAAATATAATTATTTTACATAGATTTTTTTTAATGTATTTGGTTGACATGTTCTAGAATGCCCCAAAATGGATAATTCAGCTGAAAATATCTTTAGAAATCCTTAAAAAACAACAAAATACCTTTTCCTGTTGCACCAGATTTTTCTAGGGCTGAATTTTGAAACTTTTAAAAGGATTTGTATTAGATAAAAATTAGTTTCTTTAGGTAGATATATTCCTAGTTATTTTATTCTTTTCGTTGCAATGGTGAATGGAATTGATTCCTCAATTTCTTTTTCTACTTTCTCATTATTAGTGTATAGGAATGCAAGGGATTTCTGTGTGTTGATTTTATATCCTGCAACTTTACTATATTCATTGATTAACTCTAGTAATTTTCTGGTGGAGTCTTTTGGGTTTTCTATGTAGAGGATCATGTCATCTGCAAACAGTGAGAGTTTTACTTCTTCTTTTCCAATTTGGATTCCCTTTATTTATTTTTCTGCTCTGATTGCTGTGGCCAAAACTTCCAGAACTATGTTGAATAGTAGTGGTGAAAGTGGGCACCCTTGTCTTGTTCCTGACTTTAGGGGAAATGCTTTCAATTTTTCACCATTGAGGATAATGTTTGCTGTGGGTTTGTCATATATAGCTTTTATTATGTTGAGGTATGTTCCTTCTATTCCTGCTTTCTGGAGAGTTTTTATCATAAATGGATGTTGAATTTTGTCAAAGGCTTTCTCTGCATCTATTGAAATAATCATATGGCTTTTATTTTTCAATTTGTTATTGTGGTGAATTACATTGATTGATTTGCGGATATTGAAGAATCCTTGCATCCCTGGGATAAAGCCTACTTGGTAATAGTGTATGATTTTTTTAATGTGTTGTTGTGTTGTTGGATTCTGACCCAGCAATTCCACTGCTGGGCATACACACCGAGGAAACCAGAATGGAAAGAGACACATGTACCCCAATGTTCATTGCAGCACTGTTTATAATAGCCAGGACATGGAAACAACCTAGATAAGAAAGCTGTGGTACATACACACAATGGAGTATTACTCAGCCATTAAAAAGAATACATTTGAATCAGTTTTAAGGAGATGGATGGAACTGGAGCCGATTATACAGAGTGAAATAAGCCAGAAAGAAAAACACCAATACAGTATACTAATGCATATATATGGAATTTGGAAAGATGGAGATGATGACCCTGTATGCAAGACAACAAAAGAGACTCAGATGTGTAGAGCAGACTTTTGGACTCTGGGGGCGAGGAAGAGGGTGGGATGAGATGGGAGGATGGCATTGAAACATGGGTACTGTCATGTAAGAGACGAATTGCCAGTCTGTGTACGATGCAGGATGCAGGATTCTTGGGGCTGGTGAACGGGAATGACCCAGAGAGATGTTGTGGGGTGGGAGGTGGGAGGGGGATTATGTATGGGAGCGCATGTGCACCCGTGATAGATTCATGTCGATGTGTGGCGGGGCCAATGCAGTATTGTAAAGTAAAATAAAGTTAAAATAAAAATTTTTAAAAAAATTGTGTTATAAAGGAGCAAAAAAGAAATAAATAAATAAAACTTAACCACACTACCTCAAAATGAATTATTGGCACTAATTCTTTCAGTTCTGGATGTATTATTTATTTCCAAAGAACTTAGAAGTCAATCAAATTAAAATATAAAAACCTGAAAAGCATATTAACAATTGTCTTATTCCCTGACTGTTTTCCCCCAGAATAAAATATATTCATGCCTTTATTTGCCAAAGATTTTTGGCATAACGTCTGAAATACCCTTCCCCACAATGGGGGAAAAAAAAAACATTTTTCTCCTCTTTTGTAGTATCTCTTGTTCTTTGCCTACCAATGGAGTTTTTCATTTGTCTATTGCTTATTCGCAATTGTTTTCATTTTATAGCATCTTTTAGTAGGGATAGAATATAGAGTTAAGATGTCTTACAACTATGTTCAGCAGAAATATACTTTCCAGGTCCACTTAGACACTTTGGGACATATGACCTAGCAACTGAACTCAACTTTTCATGTTAAAAGGAGCCTTGTCTACAGGAACTACACTCTTCTGGCTAGAGCCCCACTGCCCTCTGGGACTCAGCCACAGGGGCAGCTGGTTCTGCACTAACCTGCGGATTAGCTCCTATTCCCACAGTAAGGCATGATAGTCAGGGATGTCATGCAGGTAGAACAAACACCAGTGGATCTAAGGCTGACTATGCAGAAGAGGAATAATAAAACTGGCATGCCAAAAGTTATGATGATGCACATACATCTCTTACATCACTGGAAAAAAATCCTGTGCTTTCACAGTTGTCTCCTGAAAAAAAAAAAAAAAAACTAATTACACAACCAACTTTTCACCATTCAGAAAGGCTTTTTATACTATATCATTTTTCTTTACAATACACAGAATCATGGATTCACACCTATCTGAGCATTGTCATAAATTCCCCAACTGCCAAAATATCAATCTGTGTTTCTCATCTGGGCTTAAATTTTGGTTTTGCCTTAATAATTCTGTGATTCTGCAAGTTATGTGGCCCTTTAATGCAAATAAGTGCTTATCTCTAAAATTAGAATAGTCAAATTTACAACATTGATTTTTGGGAGAATTTTATGGGATAACAAAAATTAACATTTCTCAAAGTGTCTGTCATTCAGTAAACAAGAACTTATAAGTTAACTGTTTTTTATTATTTTCATTCTTAAAGCCACCACAATGAAATTTATTCTTAACTAATAATTTCAAAAATTCTCTTTATCTCTTTCATAATGTCCATTTTCACTATTCCTATTTCTTTACACTTTACCAAAACCACTCTAGTTCCATAGAAACTCATCAGCAGAACATAAGGATTTCCAAAGATCCTAAGAAACTCTCATTGAAAGTGAACCAAGCAAGATTATTTGGAGTATTGAGGAAAGCAATGGACAGAAAGACAGATACCAGAGTGAGAGTTTTCATTTGCTGCCCAAATACCATGAAAAAAAAAAAAAAAAACATATCTAGAATGGAGCCAGAGCCTTTTTTATGTTCAGAACAATAACCTCCCTAATGTACAGTCTTCAGTTCAGTTCAGTCGCTCAGTTGTGTCTGACTCTTTGCCACCCCATGAATCGCAGCACTCCAGGCCTCCCTGTCTATCACCAACTCCCAGAGTTCACCCAAACCCATCTCCTTCAAATCGGGGATGCCATTCAGCCATCTCATCCTCTGCCGTCCCCTTCTCCTCCTGCCCCCAATCCCTCCCAGCATCAGGGTATTTTCCAATGACAACTTTTCACATGAGGTGGCCAAAGTACTGGAGTTTCGGCTTTAGCATCAGTCCTTCCAGTGAACACCCAGGACTCATCTCCTTTAGAATGGACTGGTTGGATCTCCTTGCAGTCTACTTTGCAACAGTTATGCAAATAATACTCTTTTGTCCACTTTACCACTTTTTTTTTTTTCCACTCTTGATTAAAGACCAAGTTTACACTTGTTTTTTATTGACTTCAGAACTTAATCAATGACCAAAGTTTCATATTTTCTTTCAAAGTTAACAGATTGGAGATTCAGAATCTTTACCCATTCTGTTCCTATATATCACATAACTATCTCATGTTGAAAAAGCCAAAGAATGAGCAGAGTCTAAAAGAAATGTCCTGGCAGTGTGGAGTATTATGTAATTGATGAGAGGAAATTGAAGAATGAAAAAAAAAAATTGTTTCCATCTAAAAAGTTTACTGATGCTTTTCCAGAGAATAGTTTTGCTAGTCAGGATAGAGTAATAAGATCTTGGTTGAAAGGATAAAAGATATGAAATCAGTGAAGGAATTTGGAAGATAGAATTGTATATCTCTGTAACAGGGAAAATAAAAGAATAACCTTGGAAATATACCCAGTTAAAGGATAGTAAGGCAAACATGGAACAAAAGTGACACTTTACAAAAGGAATACATGATGAAAAAAGGTTTTCAGGAGTGAGAATTATATTTATTAAATATACAACGGAGTGATGTCATCTAGATGGTAACACTGGTTGTTCCTGACTTTGCTCACCTTCAAAAGAACAACTAACAATTGTTTAAATACAATACACCACTGAGCATTCTAGAATAAGGGGGTCAGGCTGATTCACACAAGGACCAAGATGATCACACTAGAAGGATAAGAGAAAGAGTAACTACGTGCTGACCACATTGCCCTTACCCTAGGCTAGCACAGTCCCATGCAGAGATGTCTCCCTTGAGGCTCTGGTTCTTCTATGGGGAAAGAGAAGAGAGAGGAGACAATCTGCCCTCTTCACTAGCATTGCAATTTGCTTTACGGGAACTCCTAGTTTGACTTTGCACCATTGGGATTATAGGGTTGTCTATGGGAGAAGGCAATGGCAACCCACTGAAGTACTCTTGCCTGGAAAATCCCAAGGACAGAGGAGCTTGGTGGGCTGCAGTCCATGGGGTCGCTAAGAGTCGGATATGACTGAGCGACTTTACTCTCACTTTTCACTTTCATGCATTGGAGAAGGAAATGGCAACCCACTCCAGTGTTCTTGCCTGGTTAATCCCAGGGATGGCAGAGTCTGGTGGGCTCCCATCTATGGGGTTTCACAAAGTCGTACATGACTGAAGCTCCTTAGCAGCAGCATGGGCTCAACCATTGTGAATCTGATTGCCCCATCTCCTGTGGAGAGTGTCTTCAAACACCATGTGACCAAAAGGGCTGGTAACAATTTCTGTAACAATGTGGCCTAGCAATGCCTGAGTTGAGAGTCAGGCAGGCAGAACTGATAGACCCCGGAGCAAAGCCAGTAAGAACATGCAGTGTCCCAATGTTATACACGGGCAGAGAGAGGAATTCATAGGCAAGGCTAAGAGTAATCCCTGATCCCTGTAAACTAGAGAACCTGTTTGGAAAACTAACGGTAGCCTGGAGCAGATCTTCCCCTGCTCTTCAGGCAGGGAGCTGAGACATAGTCCCATTTACTGAAAGAGTGTAAGTTTCACCGGATAATTCAGATAACTCTGGAGCCCATAGTGAAATCTTAAAAAAAAAAAAAAAAAAAAGGTACAAATGAACTTATTTATAAAACGGGAAGAGGCTCACAGATGTAGGGAACCAATTTACGAATATCAAAGGGGAAATATGCTAAGGGGTAGGATAAATTAGGAATTTGTGATTAACACACAGACACTACTATTCATAAAATAGATAACCAAAAAGACCTGCTATATAACAAAGGGCACTCTTCTCAATATTCTGTAATGACATATAATGAAAAAATTTGAAAAAATAAATGTACATGTAAAACTGAAACTGTCCTTCCCTGGTAGCTCAACTGGTTAAGAATCTGCCTGCGATGCAAGAGACACCATTTCAGTTCCTGGGTCAGGAAGATACACTGGAGAAAGGATAGGCAACCTACTCAGTGTTCATGGGCTTCCATGGTGGCTCAGATGGTAAAGAATGCCAGAGATCAGGTTTTGATCCCTGGGTTGGGAAAATTACCCTGGAGGTGGGCATGGCAACCCACACCAGTATTCTTGCCTGGAAAATCCCCTTGGGCAGAGGAGCCTGGTAGGCTACAGTCCAGGAATCACAAGGAGTTGGATGTGACTGAATGCCTAACCACAACACAGCAACTGGAACTATGCTGTACACCTGGAACAAGCACAATGTTATACATCAACTATATGCCACAAAATTAAAAAATAAAATAAACATTTTTTAAAAAAAGAAATAAATAAATTAAAAAACTTGAAATTCCAAATAAAGACAAAAGTGTCCAGAATTCAAAAGCTAGGAGGATGTCAGCTCAGTGGGCAAAGGGTCTATTAAATGGAATATGATTTATTTGTCTTTTACCAAACACCACAGTCTGCTAGATTTGCATTGACGTGCATTTTCAAAATCTAACATTGAAAGAATTTTTAAAAGTACAATATATTTTATGTTATCCCAGAGTAACCACAAGGGACAATTCTGTAGTAATTACACACATCTCCCCACACATAAACAACTCACAATAAATTAAGCATACTGATTCCACAAGACATTAATGGCATTATATAAGTAATCAATAACAAGGATAAAAACTGGGAAATACCTAATTAAACAACAGTGTCCTGAACAATCAAGGGATCAAAGAAGACATTAAAATGGAAATTAAAAAGTTTCTTGAAGTAAAATGGAAAACACAACATACCAAAAATTGTGGGATGCAGCAAAAACAGTTTCTAAGGGGGTTCACTTCAGTTCAGTTCAGTTGCTTAGTCGTGTCCAACTCCTTGCGACCCCATGAATCGCAGCACGCCAGGCATCCCTGTCCATCACAATCTCCCGGAGTTTACTCAGACTCACATCCATCGAGTCCGTGATGCCATCCAGCCATCTCATCCTTGGTCATCCCCTTCTCCTCCTGCCCCCAATCCCTCCCAGCATCACAGTCTTTTCCAATGAGTCAACTCTTCTCATGAGGTGGCCAAAGCACTGGAGTTTCAGCTTTAGCATCATTCCTTCCAAAGAAATCCCAGGGTTGATCCCCTTCAGAATGGACTGGTTGGATTTCCTTGCAGTCCAAGGGACTCTCAAGAGTCTTCTCCAACACCACAGTTCAAAAGCATCAATTCTTCAGTGCTCTGTCTTCTTCACAGTCCAACTCTCACATCCATACATGACCACAGGAAAAACCATAGCTTTGACTAGACGGACCTTAGTTGGCAAAGTAATGTCTCTGCTTTTGAATATGCTATCTAGGTTGGCCATAACTTTTCTTCCAAGGAGTAAACGTCTCTTAATTTCATGGCTGCAGTTACCATCTGCAGTGATTTTGGAGCCCCCCCAAAAAAATTCTGACACTGTTTCAACTGTTTCCCCATCTATTTCCCATGAAGTGATGGGACCCGATGCCAGGATCTTAGTTTTCTGAATGTTGAGCTTTAAGCCAACTTTTTCACTATCCTCTTTCACATTCATCAAGAGGCTTTTTCACTCCTCTTCACTTTCTGCCATAAGGGTGGTGTCATCTGCATATCTGAGATTATTGATATTTCTCCCAGCAATCTTGATTCCAGCTTGTGCTTTTTCCAGTCCAGCGTTTCTCATGATGTACTCTGCATATAAGTTAAATAAGAAGGGTGACAATATACAGCCTTGATGTACTCCTTTTCCTATTTGGAACCAGTCTGTTGTTCCATGTCCAGTTCTAACTGTTACTTCCTAACCTGCATACATATTTCTCAAGAGGCAGATTAGATAGTCTGGTATTCCCATCTCCTTCAGAATTTTCCACAGTTTATTGTGATCCACACAGTCAAAGGCTTTGGCATAGTCAATAAAGCAGAAATAGATGTTCTTCTGGAAGTCTCTTGCTTTTTCCATGATCCAGCAGATGTTGGCAATTTGATCTCTGGTTCCTCTGCCTTTTCTAAACCAGCTTGAACATCAGGGAGTTCACCGTTCATGTATGGCTGAAGCCTGGCTTGGAGAATTTTGAGCATTACTTTTCTATCATGTGAGATGAGTGCAACTGTGTGGTAGTTTGCACATTCTTTGGCATTGCCTTTATTTGGAATTGGGATGAAAACTGACCTTTTCCAGTCCTGTGGCCACTGCTGAGTTTTCCAAATTTGGTGGCATATTGAGTGCAGCATTTCACAGCATCATCTTTCAGGATTTGAAACAGCTCAACTGGAATTCCATCACCTCCACTAGCTTTGTTCATAGTGATGCTTTCTAAGGCCCACTTGACTTCACATTACAGGATGTCTGGCTCTAGATTAGTGATCATATCATCATGATCATCTGGGTCATGAAGATCTTTTTTGTACAGTTCTTCCGTGTATTCTTGCCACCTCTTTTTAATATCTTCTGCTTCTGTTAGGTCCATACCATTTTTGTCCTTTATCGAGCCCTTCTTTGCATGAAATTTTCCCTTGGTATCTCTAATTTTCTTAAAGAGATCTCTAGTCTTTCCCATTCTGATCTTTTCCTTTATTTCTTTGCATTGATCGCTGAAGAAGGCTTTCTTATCTCTTCTTGGTATCTTTGGAACTCTGCATTCAGATTCTTATATCTTTCCTTTTCTCCTTGGCTTTTCATCTCTCTTCTTTTCACAGCTATTTGTAAGGCCTCCCCAGACAGCCATTTTGCTTTTATGCATTTCTTTTCCATGGGGATGGTCTTGATCCCTGTCTCCTGTACAATGTCACGAACCTCAGTCCATAGTTCATCAGGCACTCTATCTATCAGATCTAGTCCCTTAAATCTATTTCTCACTTCCACTGTATAATCATAAGCGATTTTATTTAGGTCATACCTGAATGGTCTAGCAGTTTTCCCTATTTTCTTCAATTTGAGTCTGAATTTGGTAATAAGGATTTCATGATCTGAGCCACAGTCAGCTCCTGGTCTTGTTTTTGCTGACTGTATAGAGCTTCTCCATCTTTGTCTGAAAAGAATATAATCAATCTGATTGCAGTGTTGACCATCTGGTGATGTCCATGTGTAGAGTCTTCTCTTTTGTTGTGGGAAGAGGGTATTTGCTATGACCAGTGCATTTTCTTGGCTAAACTCTATTAGTCTTTGCCTTGTTTCATTCTGCATTCCAAGGCCAAATTTGCCTGTTACTCCAGGTGTTTTTTGACTTCCTACTTTTGCATTCCAGTCCCCTATAATGAAAAGGACATCTTTTTTGGATGTTATTTCTAAAGGAGTAGTTCATAGTAATAAATGCCTTACTCAAAAGCAAGAATAATTTAACATAAATAATGTAAGTATGCATTTTTGCTGTTGTTGTTATTTAGCTGCTAAGTCATGTCTGACTCTGTAACTCCATGGACAGGAGTTACATTTGGACAAGCATGCCAGGCTTTCCTGTCCTTCATTATCTCTCAGAAATTCCTTAGATTCATGTCTATTGAGTCAGTGATGCTATCTAACCATCTCATCTTCTACTGCCCTCTTCTCCTTTTGTGATTAATCTTTCCCAGCATCAGGGTCTTTTCCAGTGAATTCACTCTTTCCATTGTGTGGCCAAAGCGTTGGAGCCTCAGCTTCAGGATCAGTCCTTCCAATGAATATTCAGGGTTGATTTCCTTTAGGATTGACTGGTTTGATCTCCTTGCTGTCTAAGGGACTTTCAAGAGTATTCTCCAGCAGCATAATTCAAAGGCATATATTCTTCAGTGCTCAGTCTTCTTTATAGTTCAATTCTCACAAGGAACTAGGAAAACAAAAACAAATTGAACTCGGAGACATCATAAAGAGGAAAGAGTAAGCAGGAGAGGAGAAATACAGGACAACAGTAACAAACAAGAAATAGAAAAGATTAACCAAACTAAAAGTTAGTTACTTGAAAAGATAAACAAGATAATCAAACTGTTATCTGGACTAAGCAAGGAAGAAAGAGGATGCAAATTAACAAAATTATAAATAAAATGGAAGATGTTGTAACTGATATTACAGAAATTTCAAGGATCATAATAGACTACTGTGAACAGTTATATGCTAATAAACTGGATAATCTGAAAGCAATTAAAAAAACAAAAATAATCAACTTACTTAGACATAATGAGGAAGAAATAAAATATCTGAATATGTATATCTGTAGTAAGAAGACTGAATCAATAATCAAAATTCTCCCAAGGGGGGCGGGGGGAGGAAATGCTCATGATCAGATGAGTTTACTAGTGAATTTTACCAAACATTTAAAGAAGTAAAAATGACCTTGCCTAAAGTCTTCCAAAAACTGAAGGGGAAGTAACACCACCAAACAAACTTTACAAGGCTAGTCTCATCTTGATACCAAAATGAGAAAAGGACACTATGAGAAAAGTACAGACCAAACTACCTAATAAATATAGAAGCAAAAATTCTCAATAAAACAGCAAACCAAATTCAACCATACAGTAAAAGGATTATATACTATAATTAAATAAGCTTTATCTAACGGATGCAAGAATGATGCAACATATGCAAATCAATGTGATGCATCAGTTGATAGAATAAAATAAAAGAACCATATGATCATCTTCAATGTAGAAAAAGCATTTGACAAAATTAAACATCAATTCTTGATAAAATTAAATTTGCAATAGAAAGAATATTTTTCAACATAATAAAGGCTGTAAATAACAAACATACAGCATCATACTCATCAGTGAAAGTTTGAAAGCTTTTCCTTTAAGATTAGGAAAAAGAATGATGTCTACTATTATCACTCTTGTTCAACATAGTACTGGAAATCCTATATAAGCAATCAGGTAAGAAAAAGAAATAAAAGTTACCAAAATTAGAAAGTAAAACATAAAGTTGTCTCTATTTGCAGATGCCAGAATTTTACACGTATAAAATCCTAAAGAATCAACTGAAAGGATGTTAGATCTAACCATTGAATTCAATAAAGCTACAGGATATAAATTCCACACACAAATCAATGGTATTGGGGCGGTCCTAAGGTGACAGAAGAATAGGATGGGGAGACCACTTTCTCCCCCACAAATTCTTCAAAAGATTATTTGAATGCTGAGCAACTTCCACAAATCAACTTCTGAAAGCTGGCAGAGGACACCAGGCATCCAGAAAGGCAACCCATTCTCTTTGAAAGGAGGTAGGAAAAAAATATAAAAGACAAAAAGAGAGACAAAAGAGTTAGAGATGGACACCCTCCTGGGGAGGGAGTTGTGGAGTAGAAATTTCCAAGTACTGGGAAACCCTCTCAACTGGTGGGTCTGTGGGGAGTTTAGAATCTCAGAAAGCAACACAACCGGGAGGGGAAAAAAAAATAAAAACACCACCACAGAATACACACCTACCCACAACTCCCAGCAGAGAAGTAGCCCAGACGTTCTTGTCCGCCATAGGTGAGAAGGAACTGGACAGGGAGGCGAGGGCTGCAAGCTTAGGGTAAGGCACAGGCTTGAATGCCCTGAGGACAATCTGAGGGAGATAACATGAGATAGCAACCCAAACTGTGGGACAGCCAGAGAGAGAGAAAAAAAGAGAGAGAGAGAACTTTCCTGCAAAAAGCTCTAACCTACGGTGCAATCTGGCCCACTCACAGAACAAAGGATTGAGCCAATGCCAAAAGAAAGCTAGCTACAGGGTGGGGTGGGATCCTAAAGCTAGCTTAGGATGGGACTGGACCAACTCCCGACTGGAGGCAGAGAGGCAGGCAGGAGACAGCCAGAGCTGGAAGGCCTAGAGATGGCATCCACCACCAAACTGTGAGCATGCTCCCAGTTGTTAACCAAGTCTTCCTGGGATCCTGTATGGTTGATATCTGCCAGGAGGGTCGCAGCCAGAGATCAGCTCCCCAGAGGAGACACATGGCCCACCTGAGAAGACGCTCTTACAGTGCTCCCAGGAAACAAAACGGCTGCAATTGGGGAGGTAATTAAGATGAACAGCCCACCTGGGACAGTGTGCTTGCCAAGCACCTGGTCACCTGAGCTCCTCGGACCTGGGAAGGACACAAAACGCAGGGCCAAGTGAGTCTGTGCCTTTATGGAATACCTGAGAATCCGAACTTGAGCAGCTTAAACCTTGGAAGTGCACAAAACCCAGGGCCCATTTTGGACAGTACCCCTGCAAAGCAACCTGGAGCCTGAGCAATGTAGACTGGGAAAGCACACACGCCGTGATCGGGGGCAAACCCAGTGTGGTCTATACACTGCAAGCACTCCCCACACATGCCAGTGATATTTGTTTGCAGTGTCCCTGCCTCCCCAAAGCACAACTGAACAACTGAGCCTAAATAAGTGACCACCTTTGTCTCCTTGTGTCAGGGCAGATATTAGACACTGAAGAGACTTGCAAACAGAGGAAGCCAAAATAAAGAAAAGGAAACTGCTGTGGAAGTGACAGGTGCAATAGATTAAAACCGTGTAGTTAGCATTGACAATGCATTGGAAGGGGCCTATAGACCTTGAGAAGAAGTATAAGGTGAAACCAGGAACTATCTCAAACTAAACTCAACCCACCCTGCCCTCAACAGCTCCAGAAAAANACCCTATTTTAAAAGCAAATTTCATATACATATATTATAATTTTTATGATTGATTATTTTGCTGTTATTAATATTGTATTTTTGAGAGTCTAACCTCTACTCTAGATTTTTAATCTTTGCTTTTTGATATTTGTTATCAATTTTGTACCTTTAAGAATCTAATCTTCAGTACCAATTTTTACTTAGGGATGTGATTACTGGCTTGATTGCTCTCTTCCCTTTTGATTTTCCCTTTTCTCCCCCAGGTCACCTCTATCTCTTCCCTCTCCCTTGCCTTCTCTACTTAACTCTTTGAATCTCTCTGGGTGCTCCAGGCTGTGGAGGGAATTGATTACTGGCTAGATTGGACTCTCCCCTTTTGATTCCTCCTCTTCTCCTCTTGGTCACCTCTATCTCCTTCCTCCCTCTTCTCTTCTCCATGTAACTCTGTTAACCTCTCTGGGTATCTCTCACTGTGGAGAATCTTCTCACCATTAACCTAGATGTTTTATCATCTGTGGTGTATGGATGGAGAAGTCTTGAGGCTACTGTAAGTATAAGACTGAAAGCCAGAGGCAGGACACTTAAATCCCAAACTTGAGAACACCAGAAAACTCCTGACTCCAGGGAATATTAATCAACAACAGCTCATGCAAAAGCCTCCATACCTACACTGAAACTAAGCTCCACCCAAGAGCCAACAACTTCCAGAACAAGACATACCATGCTAATTCTCCAGTAATGCAGGAACATAACCCTGAGCATTAAAATACAGGGTGCCCAAAGTCACATCAAACCCATAGACACCTAAAAACTCACTACTGGACACTTCATTGCACTCCAGAGAGAAGAGATCCAACTCCACCCACCAGAACATCAACGAAAGCTTCCCTAACTAGGAAACCTTCACAAGACACTTGTCCACCCTACCCACAGGGTTCAACCTCCACAATAAACAGGAACCACAAACTTCCAGCCTACAGAAAGGCCACCCCAAATACAGCAATCTAAACAAAATTAAAAGGCAGAGAAATATTCAGCAGGTAAAGGAACATGATAAACAACAACCAAAACAAACGAAAAAGGAGGAGACAGAGAGTCTACATGAAAAAGAATCCAGAATAATGACAGTAAAGATGATCCAAAATCTTGAAAAACAAAATGGAGTTACAAATAAATAGAATAGAGACAAGGATTGAGAATATGCAAAAATTAAAAAAAAAAAAAAACTAAATAAACAAGTAAGACTACATCAAACTAAAAGGTTTCTGAATAGCAACAGAAGCTACCCACAGATAAAAAACAAATGATGGGATGGAAAAAATTTGCAAATCTTATATTTAATAGAGATTAATATCTAAAACACATATGGAACTCATACAACTCAATAGCAAAAGCAAATATTCCAATTAAAAGTGGGCAAAAAATATTAATAGAAAAAAAGATATATGAAAGGCCAACAGACACATGAAAAGATGCTCGATAGCACTAATCCTGGGTCTTCTCATGTGGTGCTAATGGTAAAGAACCTGCCTGCTAATGTAAGAGACATAAGAGATGTGACTTCCATCCCTGGGTCAGGAAGATACCCTGGAGGAGAAAATGGCAACCTACTAAAGTATTCTTGCCTGGAGAATCTCATGGACTGAGGAGCCTGATGGGCGACGGTCCATGAGGTCTCAAAGAACCAGACGTGACTGAAGCCACTGAGCATGCAGAACATACTTGCATGCAGAGCACATCCTTAGGGAAATGCAAATCAAAACCACAATGAAATATCATCTCATATCTGTTGTAATGGCCATTGTCAGAAGCACAACCAAAAACAAACGCTAGCATGGATGTGGAGAAAAGAGAACACCTGTGCACTGAGGATGGATGTCCAAGATCAGGGTGCCATCAGAACTGAGCTCTAGAGAAAGCTCTCTTCCTGGTTTGTTGAAGGCCACCACGTCTTTATACATTCACATAGCAGGGAGAAAATTAGAGAGAGAAAATCCTCTGGGTCTGATATTATGTGGCAACTAATTCCATCAAATCAGATAATTAGTGGCAATAAATAGGAAAGGATACATACTTTACAGGTTTAATTAAAGGAAAAGGAAAAGCCAGGAAAGCCACTAAGAAATTAAAAAAAAAAAAGATAATAAATAGCAACAGCAACAAACTCTGTTGCATGGGAGAAGGGTTTTGATTTCCAGAGTTGTCACATTATATTATTTTAAAATGTCATTATCATCAGAAAAGTACAATGTATGCAAAGAAATAAAATATGATTGCCTATAAATGGAGACTTGGATGAGGTAGGAGGAGTCAGTATCAACTGTACTTGAATACTGAAGATGTTAGACATCTTAGACAAAGGCTGTAAATCAAGTATTTTAAATATGTTCAATAAATTAAAGGAAATTATGTTAAAAGTCTAAAGGAAGGTTTGAAGTGATGTCTTTTGAAATAGAAAATATCAATAAACATAAAAATTATAATGAATAACCTAATAAAATTCTGGAGATAAAAAATACAGTAAGAGATGAAAGCATTCATGACAGAAGTTCAATTACAGATTTGATCTAACAGAAGTAACCAATTAATCTGAAGATACTACCTAGTCTCAGGAACAGATAGAAAAAAAAAAAAATAGAAGAAAAATTATGGAGACTTGAGTACTGTGGGACACCATAAAGCATACCAACGATGTATAATGAAAGCTATAGAATAAGAGGAGAGAGACAGAAGGGAAAAGCAAATATTTTAAAAATTATTGGCTGAGAACTTTCCAAATGTGATGAAAGATATGAACCTACACATCCAAGAAGATTAGAAAAGTTCACATAGGACAAATACAGAGATTCACAATATGAATCTTTAAAAAAAAATGTTGAAAGATAAATACAAACTTGAAAACAATAAGAGAAGGGCCTCAATACACAAAAGAGATCTGTAATATATGTATCCGCTGATTCCTCATCAAAAACTATGGAAGCTACATTTAAAATGCTAAAAGGAAAATACAATCAAGCACTCTTTATTCAGCAAAACTATGCTTTAGAAATTAGTGTACGTGTTTCAGTGCTACTCTCTCTTATTTTCCCACCCTCTCTTTTTCCCACTGTTTCCATGCTGGGACATTATATCCCGTGTTCTGTGACAACCTAGTGGGAGGTTGGAGGGCAGTACAAGGGGGAGGGGAGCCTATGGCTGATTCGTGTTGATGTATCACAGAAACCAACAAAATAGTGTAAAGTAAATATCTTCTAATTAAAAATAAATTAAAAGAATAGATAACCAACAAAGTCCTACTGTGTAACACAGAAAATCCTGGTTAATAGTCTTTAATGATATAAATGGGAAAAGTATTTGAAGAATGGATACATGTATAATTGAATCATTTTGCTGGACCCCTGAAATTAACACAATATTGTTAATCAACTATATCCCAATATAAAAAAATAAATTATTCAATTTTTATTCTATTATTATAGCTAAAAATAG
>SJYQ01000925.1:202415-220137 GCA_006410935.1 Redunca redunca | reverse complement strand
TTGATGAAAGTGAAAGAGGAAAGCGAAAAAGTTGGCTTAAAGCTCAATATTCAGAAAACAAAGATCATGGCATCCGGTCCCATCACTTCATGGGAAATAGATGGGGAAACGGTAGAAACAGTGTCAAACTTTATGTTTTTGGGCTCCAAAATCACTGCAGATGGTGACTGCAGCCATGAAATTAAAAGACGCTTACTCCTTGGAAGAAAAGTTATGACCAACCTAGATAGTATATTCAAAAGAAGAGAGATTACTTTGCCAACTAAGGACCGTCTAGTCAAGGCTATGGTTTTTCCTGTGGTCATGTATGGATGTGAGAGTTGGACTGTGAAGAAGGCTGAGTGCTGAAGAATTGATGCTTTCAAACTGTGGTGTTGGGGAAGGCTCTTGAGAGTCCCTTGGACTGCAAGGATATCCAACCAGTCCATTCTGAAGGAGATCAGCCTTGCGATTTCTTTGAAAGGAATGATGCTAAAGCTGAAACTCCAGTGCTTTGGACACCTGATGCGAAGAGTTGATTCATTGGAAAAGGCTCTGGTGGTGGGAGGGATTGGGGGCAGGAAGAGAAGGGGACAACCCAGGATAAGATGGCTGGATGGCATCAGGGACATGATGGACGTGAGTCTGAGTGAACTCTGGGAGATGGTCAGGGACAGGGAGGCCTGGCGTGCTGCAATTCATGGGGTCGCAAAGAGTCAGACACGACTGAGCGATTGAACTGAACTGAACTGAACTGATTCTTGAGGTTTATTATTTGTCTAGATTCCATGGGTTTATGTTTTTCATCAAATTTAGAATATTTTCAATATTTTCTGATTTTTTTCTTCCGTTTCCTTCCTTTGCGGAGTATAAATATATAGATTGATCAAGGAACTATAGTAATTGATATTATCACACATTGCCCCTGGTGTTCTGCTTACTTTTTGCTTTGTTTTGTTTTATTTTGTGTTGTTTTGTTCTCTTCGGGTTTCATTTTGGATATTTTATATTACAAAGGTGAAAGATAAGAGTGAAAAAGCTGGCTTAAAACTTGACACTCAAAAAGCTAAGATCATGGCATCCAATCCCATCACTCCATGGCAAATAAATGGGGAAAAATGGAAATAGTGGCATATTTTACTATCTTGGGCTCTAAAATCAGTGCAGATGGTGACTGCAGCCTTGAAATTAAAGATGTTTGCTCCTTGGAAGAAAAGCTATGACAAACCTGGACAGCATATTTAAAAAGTAGAGACATTACTTTGCCAACAAAGGTCCATATAATCAAAGCCATTGTTTTTTCAATAGTCATGTACAGTTGTGAGAAACGGGCCATAAAGAAAGCTGCGTGCCAAAGAATCAATGCTTTTGAACTGTGGTGTTGGAGAAAACTCTCGAGAGTCTCTTGGACAGCAAGAGAGTAAAACAATCAATCCTAAAAGAAATCAGCCCTGGATTTTCATTGAAAGGATTGATGCTGAAGCTCTAATATTTTGACCACGTGATGTGAAGAGCTGACTCACTGGAAAAGACCCTGATGCTGGGAAGGAATGAAGGAAGGAAGAGAAGGGGGTTAGAGAGGATGAGATTGTTTCATGGCATAAGGAAATCAATTAGTTTGAGCAAACTCCAGGAGATAGTGAAGAACAGGGAAGCCTGGCATGCTGCAGTCCATGCTGTCACAAAAAGTCAGACACAACTTAGCAACTGAACAACAGCAAATATATTCAGCTCAACTAAATTTTTCTGTAAAGGTTCATCTGATACATTTTTTAAAATCAATGACACATTAGTTAATAACTCTATGTGTTCTATCTGGTCTTTTTATGTTTTCCATTTTTCTACTTACCATTTTCAATATTTTTGGTACAGATATTTAAATTATATTATTGTCTTTCTGCTTTTATAGTTATGACAGTTTTAGTCTCTGATATTATAACTAGTANTAGTATGTGTATATATATATATATATATATATATATATTTATAAATGTCTTGATCTCCAGATTCTAGCATAAATATTCTAAAACATTTGTAATTTTCTAAGTGATAAGGTGAGAGGAGTATCTTTTGTTATCCATGGAAAGCCCTTTTCAATCATTCTTGAGTTTGGGCATTAGATGACTCTTGGTAATCTCTAGATAGCATCAGGTTTGGGGCTGGGTGCCAGAGCAGTCAACCATGTGATTAGAGAATAGGAACTTTCACCTTAACTCTGACCTCTGGGAAGAAGAGACAAGCTTGGGATTGAGCTAATCACCAATGGCTAATGGTTTAATCAATCATGCCTACCTAATTAAACCTCCATAAAAACCTTAAATGAAAGGTTTGGAGGTCTTCCAGGTTAGTGGAAAGTCTCATGCTGGGAGAGGGGGTGCATGCTACATTTCATGGAAACAGATGCACCTGGGCTCTAGACACTTCCTGATATGTCCTATGTACCTGTTCATCTGTCTTTTTATTTACATCTTTTACAAGGTCCTTTATAATAAACTGGTATTTGTAAATAAAGTGTTTCCCTGAGTTCTATAAGGAGCAGATCATAAAAACATCCAGTTTTTAGCCAAAACGGACAGAAATCCAGGTAACCTGCGGACCCACTACTTGCAATTGATGTCTGAAGTGAGAAGCAGTCTTATGGGACTGAGTCCTTAACCTGTAAAATCCGTGCTAAGTCCAGATAGTTAGTGTTAAAATAAAATTGACAGACATGTAATTGTTATTCACAGAGAATGGGAGAGTTGTCTGACTTGAAAAACCCACATATTTGGTGTCAGAATTGTTGTAAATAGAAACATCACAGTAGCAATACTTTCATATTAATTAATTTTATTTTTGCTTCTCTATATGTGAGTTATTTTATTGTTATTTATTTTTATTGGAAGCAAATGTTGGTGAATTTTACCTTGTTGTATGTTATATGTCTTGTTTTCCTATAATATTCCTAAACTTTGTTGTGGGACATGGAGAACTTATGTGAAGATCCTTTGACTTTTTTCAGATTTTATTTTCATGACTTGTTAGACAAGTAGAGACCAGCACTCAGTTTACAGCTACTTTTTCCCCACCCGTGAAGCAAGTTTCTTGAATACAAAACCTACGCTAATGAGTTTAAGTCTGGCTGATGACTACAGGTGCTATTCCTGATCTGCGTGAGTGTAGGAATTTCATCTCTAATGTTTCAGGGTAGTTCTTTCCTTAGTATCACATAGTCTTCTCACCTGCACATAGGGGACATTCAGAGAAGACCCTCCTTAGTTCACTAGTCTTCTCTCTATGCATAGCTTTATCTTCCCTGGCATTCTGCCCAGCAAAATCTAGCTGTCATAGTATTCCTAGGGTTTCAATTCTATCCCCCTACATCAGGGAGTCTGTCAACATGTGTGTGGGTTCCTGTTCACAATGGTTAAGCTATAGTGCCCACCTCTTTGGTCAAAAATTTATATCGATATTTCTCTGAAGGTAATATTTTGTACTTAATGATTCACATTTAGAAATTGTTGACCTTCAGTAAAGGAGATACTCTTGATGGTTCGAGTGGGCTTCGTCTAATCTGTTGAAGGTCTTAAGAGAAAAAATGGAGGTTTCCAAAAAAGAGAAGATCCTACTTTAAGATTATAACATGGAGATTTGTACTGGGTAAAAGTCTGCTGACCTGCACTACAGATCTCAGATTTGACATCCTCTTCCACAACTGTATGACGCAATTCCTAGCAAAATAGATACATATTTTCATCCTTTGGTTCTCTTTCTCTAGAACGCTCTGATTCATACCACCACATCTGTATCCTATTATCTTCTAAGATATAAGACTCACCTGATTTGGTTCTCATCTGTCAGAGATTACTGCCTTTTTTGCATTATACCCAGTGTCTTTAAACCCACTATTACATGCTGCTGCTGCTGCTGCTGCTACTGCTAAGTCGCTTCAGTCATGTCCGACTGTGTGCGACCCCATAGATGGCAGCCCACCAGGCTTCCCCATCCCTGGGATTCTCCAGGCAAGAACACTGGAGTGGGTTGCCATTTCCTTCTACAATGCATGAAAGTAAATTCTCTCTCGTTTCCAACTCTTAGTGACCCCATGGAATGCAGCCTACCAGGGTCCTTCATCCATGGGATTTTCCAGGCAACAGTGTTGGAGTGGGGTGCCATTGCCTTCTCCCACTGTATCATGAGTATTGTCAAATTCAGTTTTTTTCAGATGAAAGGGTACATCTTTCTGTTTTTATTGTTTTTGTTTAGTTTATTTTTGATTGAAGTATAATTGCTTTATAATGTTAGTTTCTGCTGTACAATACTGTGAATCAGCTATAAGTATACATATATCCCCTTCCTCTTGAGCCGCATTCCCACTGCTATCATCCCTTCCAACTAGGTCATTACAGATAATCTAGATGAGCCCCTTTGTTATATAGCAGCTTCCCACTAGCTATCTGTTTTACATATGGTAGTGTATATATGTCAATACTACTCTCTCAATTTATCCCACTGTCTCCTTCCCCCTGCTCTGTATACAAGTCTGTTCTCTATGTCTGTGTCTCTGTTCCTACCCTGCAAATAGGTTTATAATTCATTCTTGGAAGTACCTAGCAAAGGTCTTTATTTTCTGTGTTTTCAATATAGCTTTTTTTTTTGGGGGGGTGCCTCAAGCAAATATTTAAATTTGACTGACTTTTTCACTTTTAAGCACTTTTATGGGTATTTTTAAGGTACTTCTCCAGGTATTCTCTGCTGAGTGTTGTTCACTTCCACATCATGAATGGAACACAATCCCCCTTAGTGTCTCTTTGCTCCCAACTATCAATACTTGCTGTTTCAATTTCCCCTAGGCTTCAGCTTCAACTAACCAATCCCATAGTCATTTAATGCCAGTAATCTCCCTTGTTCCTGCACTTTCTCTAGGGAAGAATATATATTTAAAACATTACAAACCTACATTCCCAAATGGCTTTCTTATCTGATTACCAGGACTTATAGACTTGGATTATCAGATATAGTGCTATTCATTGTCACATACTCTTTTCAGCTGGAAGTAGCATTTACTTCAAGGTACATGCCAGGGTGGAAAGAAGAGTGATGAAGATACTTTGTGTTATTTCTGGTATTAACTCTCAGTACAACCTCAGTTCAGTTCAGTTCAGCCGCTCAGTCATGTCTGACTCTTTGTGACCCCATGAATCGCAGCACGCCAGGCCTCCCTGTCTATCACCAACTCCCAGAGTTCACTCAGATTCACGTCCATCGAGTCAGTGATGCCATCCAGCCATCTCATCCTCTGTTGTCCCCTTCTCCTCCTGCCCCCAATCCGTCCCAGCATCAAAGTCTTTTCCAGTGAGTCAACTCTTCTCAGTCACTCATTCATATTTGACTCTTTGTGACCCCATGGAGTGCACCATGCTTCCATTCCATCACCAGCTCTCAGAGGTTACTCAAACTCATGTCCACCGAGTCAGTGATCCCATCTAATCATCTTCTGCCGTCCTCTTCTCCTCCAGCCTTCAATCTTTCCAGCATCAGGGTCTTTTCCAATGAGTCAGTTCTTTGCATCAGGTGGCCAAAGTTTTGGAGCTTCAGCTTCAACATCAGTCCATCCAATAAATATTCAGAACTGATTTCCTTAATGATTAACTGATTTGATCTTTGCAGTCCAAAGGACTCTCAAGAGTCTTCTCCACCACCACAGTTCAAATCAATCAATTCTTCAGTGTTTAGCTTTCTTTATGGCCCAAGTCTCACATCAGTACAAACTCAGATACTTGATTTTAGTTGTCTGTGTCTTTTGATGTTCTGGGCTTCCCTGGTGGCTCAGATGGTAAAGAATCTGCCTGCAATGCTGGAGACTTGGGTTCAATTCCTGGGTTGGGAAGATCCACTGGGAAAGGGAAAGGCTGCCTAATTTCTTCTTTATTTTAGTAGACTCTTATAATAATGTTATCTGTCATCTATCTATCATCTATTATCATCTACCTATCATTTATCTCTTTATCTATCTATCATATCTTTTTATATATCCATGTGTTTATACATAAAGAGCTAAAGAAAGAATTTTAACTTCTTCAACATTAATCCATTTGCATTATAGAGGATAGCTTGGAGATGAATTCAAGAACATTTGAACAAAAGAAAAATAGACCCATCTAACCAGCAATACAGAGAATGGCATGCCACAGTCAAATTCTGCTAAAACATGTTCTTGGAAGATTTAAGAAGTCTTTTGATTATGGTTAAATATGTTTTAGTTGGCTTAGGTAGCCCAGTTGAACTGGGTTGCCAGTTCTTTCAACCTTTTAGAGTGTCTCAGATTCAGTCCTTCTGTACCATTTAAGAGTTAATTGAATAGAAGCTTTTGATGCCTTAACAAAGTTTATTTACTTATCAACTGAGTAGTAGACACTAGTTCCCTAGTAACTTTTCAAGAGTAATATATTGATGTCAGCTTTGAATAACTTGAGAAATGAGAGCAAGTAAAGAGAAATGTTGGGTCTTCCCTTTCATTTAAAAATATCACTGAGAGAAACATCATTAGAAAGATGAGTGCCACCACAAGCATTTATGAAATGTCTAGAAAACTACTATGAGTTAACCCTAAGGTCAATGGAATGCATTAAACTATATTTATATCTAGAGAAAAAAAAATGCTAGGTCAGAAAAAAAAAAAGACACATGATCAAACAAAATCAAACGTAGTATTTTAAAGAGATGTAATTCATTTAAATCATTTCCCATGCTCTCTTAATTCAAGGCAAACAGTATACATTTGTTAAAATATAAATAGAGGTTTATTTTTCCTCATATTTATTTCATACCAATTTCAAATCCTAGAAGATGATGCTGTGAAAGTATTACACTCAATGTAGCAGCAAATTTGGAAAACTCAGCAGTGGCTGAGTGGAACCACGGAATGTGACAATATTTAGAAACAGGTTATTTGCAGAAATAATTAGTTAAGTTTGCTGCTGCTACTGCTAAGTCACTTCAGTCGTGTCTGACTCTGTGCAACCACATAGACAGCAGCTCACAAGGATCCTCCATCCCTGGGATTTTCCAGGCAAGAATACTGGAGTGGGTTGCCATTTCCTTTTCCACTGTATGAAAGTGAAAGTAAAGTTGCTCAGTCCTGTCCGACTCCTAATGACCCTATGGACTGCACCCTACCAGGCTCCTCCATCCATGGATTTTCCAGGCATGAGTACTGGAGTTGATTCAGTTCAGCTCAGTCACTCAGTCATGCCCAACTCTCTTTGAAGCCATGAATCACAGCACGCCAGGCCTCCCTGTCTATCATCAACTCCCGGAGTTCACTCAAACTCATGTCCATCGAGTCAGTGATGCCATCCAGCAACTTCATCTTCTGTCGTCCCCTTCTCCTCCTGCCCCCAATCCCTCCCAGCATCAGAGTCTTTTCCAATGACTCAACCCTTTGTGTGAGGTGGCCAAAGTATTGGACTTTCAGCTTCAGAATCAGTCCTTCCAATGTACACCCAGCAAGATCTCCTTTAGGATGGACTGGTTGGATCTCCATGCAATACAAGGGAGTCTCAAGAGTCTTCTCCAACACCATAGTTCAAAAGCATCACTTTTTGGTCCTCAGCTTTCTTCACAGCCCAACTCTCACATCCATACTTGACCACTGGAAAAACCATAACCTTGACTATACGGACCTTTGTTGGCAAAGTAATATGTCTGCCTTTGAATATGCATTCTAGGTTGGTCATAACTTTCCTTCCAAGGAGTAAGCCTCTTTTAATTTCATGGGTGCAGTTACTATCTGCAGTGACTTTGGAGCCTAAAAAAAATAAAGTCTGACACTGTTTCCACTTTTTCCACATCTATTTCCCTTGAAGTGATGGACCAGATGCCATGATCTTAATTTTCTGAATGTTGAGCTTTAAGCCAACATTTTTACTCTCCTCTTTCACTTTCATCAAGAGGCTTTTTAGTTCCTCTTCACTTTCTGCCATAAGGGTGGTGTCATCTGCATATCTGAGGTTATTGATATTTCTCCTGGCAATCTTGGTTCCAGCTTGTGTTTCTTCCAGTCTAGTGTTTCTCATGATGTACTCTGCATATAAGTTAAATAATCAGGGTGACAATATACAGCCTTGACGTACTCCTTTTCCTATTTGGAACCAGTCTGTTGTTCCATGTCCAGCTCTAACTGTTGCTTCCTGACCTGCATATAGGTTTCTCAAGAGGCAGGTCAGACTCTCTTGTATTCCCATCTCTTTCAGATTTTTCACAGTATATTTTGGTCTACTCAGTCAAAGGCTTTGCATAGTCAGTAAAGCAGAAATAGATGTTTTCCTGGGACCCTATTCCTTTTTCCATGATCCAGTGGATGTTGGCAATTTGATCTCTGGTTCTTCTGCCTTTTCTAAAATCAGTTTGAACATCTGGAATTTCACAGTTCACATATTGCTGAAGCCTGGCTTGTAGAATTTTGGACATTCCTTCACTAGCATGAGATGAGTGCAATTGTGTGGTAATTTGCACCTTCTTTGGCATTGCCTTTCTTTGGGACTGGACCTTTTCCAGCCCTGTGGCCACTGCTGAGTTTTCCAAATTTGCTGGCGTATTGAGTGCAGCACTTTCAGAGCACCATTTTTCAGGATTTGAAACAGTTCAACTGGAATTCCATCACCTCCTCAAGCTTTGTTCATAGTAATTCTTTCTAAGGCCCACTTGACTTCACATTCCAAGATATCTGCCTCTAGGTGAGTGATCATACCATCATGATTATCTGGGTCGTGAAGATATTTTTTGTATAGTTCTTCTGTGTATTCTTGCCACCTCTTCTTAATATTTTCTGCTTCTGTTAGTTTCATACCATTTATGTCCTTTATTGAGCCCATCTTTACATGAAATGTTCCCTTGGTATCTCTAATTTTCTTGAAGAGATCTCTAGTCTTTCCCATTCTGTTCTTTTCCTCTGTTTCTTTGCATTGATGGCTGAGGAAGGCTTTATCTCTCCTTGCTTTTCTTTGGAACTCTGCATTCAGATCCTTATGTCTTTTCTTTTCTCCTTTGCTTTTCACTTGTCTTCTTCTCACAGCTATTTGTAAGGCCTCCCCAGACAGTCATTATTCTCTGTTGCATTTCTTTTCCATGGGGATGGTCTTGATCCGTGTCTCCTATACAATGTCTCAAACCTCTGTCCATAGTTCATCAGACACTCTGTCTATCAGATCTAGTTCTTTAAATCTATTTTCTCTTCCACTGTATAATCATAAGGGATTTGATTTAGGTCATACCTCAATGGTCTAGTGGTTTTCCCTACTTTCTTCAGATTCAGTTTGAATTTTGCAATAAGGAGTTCATGTTCTGAGCCACTGTCAGCTCCCAATCTTGCTTTAGCTGATTGTATAGAACTTCTCCATCTTTAGCTGCAAAGAATATAATCAATCTTATTTTGATGTTGACCATCTGGTGATGTCCATGTGTAGAGTCTTCTCTTGTGTTGTTGAAAGAGGGTGTTTGCTATGAACAGTGTGTTCTCTTGGCAAAACTCTGTTAGACTTTGCCCTGCTTCATTCCTTATTCCAAGGCCAAATTTGCCTGTTACTCCAGGTGATTCTTGACTTCCTACTTTTACATTCCAGTCCCCTATAGTGAAAAATACATCTTTTGTGGGTGTTAGTTCTAAAAAGTCTTGTAGGTCTTCAAAGAACTTTTCAACCTAAGCTTCTTCAGATTTACTGGTTGGGGCATAGGCTTGGATTACTGTAATACTGAATGGTTTGCCTTGGAAATGAACAGAGATCATTCTGTCTTTTTGAGATTGCATCCAAGTACTGCATTTCGGACTCTTTTGCTGACCATGATGGCTACTCCATTTCTTCTGAGGGATTCCTGCCCACAGTAGTAGATATAATGGTCACCTGAGTTAAATTCACCCATTCCAGTCCATTTTTGTTTGCTGATTCCTAGAATATCGAGGTTCACTCTTGCCATCTCCTGTTTGACCACTTCCAATTTGCCTCTATTCATGGACCTAACATTCCAGGTCCCTACGCAATATTGCTCTTTATAGCATCGGACCTTGCTTCTATCACCAGTCACATCCACAACTGGGTATTGTTTTTGTTATGTCTCAATCCCTTCATTCTTTCTGGAGTTATTTATCCACTGATCTCCAGTTGCATATTGAGTGCCTACCAACCTGGGGAGTTCTTCTTTCAGTATCCTATCATTTTGTCATTTTATACTGTTCATGGGGTTCTTAAGGCAAGAATACTGAGGTGCCTTACCATTCCCTTCTCCAATAGCAGTCTGTTAATGAAATAGAAGAATGTCTTAAAACTCAGAATGGCACCTGGCCCCTCACCCATAAGATGCATTTTGGTATAATCTTGGAACCACATGATTCATCCAGAGCCATAAAAGGATTTACTTGAATCTTGTAGAAGGGCAGATTACCATACAAATATTTTCATTTACATAAATTAGGGGAACAATATCTGAGTATAACATACTGGTTTGTCAAGTCAGTTCTGAACCATTAGGCTGAACAGACTTGAAGACAGAATCTGGGGTAAATTCATAGTACATTAACATAGCTTAAGACAAACATTTCCATAAGAAAAATACATTGATTAACTCAAAGTTTGAGAATAGTTAACTTCAGGTGGAACCAGGTATCATTAAGGCAACACAGTATTTTAAGAGAAACCTTCTTTTAAATTTGTATAGAGAAGGAAAAAAATATATATATATCGCTAGTTTGTTTTCCCCTGCTGCTTAAGGGAGATAAAAATGTCTGACACTTGTAGCCTATATCCTCCGTTTGGAGACCCCTGACCTTCCTGCGGGTTACCCTCTCACTTCTATGAGACTTTCTCTGCACTGAAGAAAGACACTGTGCCCAATGGTCAGGCCTCCTCCCAAGGGACCACCTGCATAGAATGATGACCAGTGTAAGAGGATAAAGACCAACTGCCCCAGCTGGGACACAACTGGAGTGTTCTTCCAGCTTTAGAGTTCTCCCCGAGAAGGATTGGCTGAGGTCACTGTGGGAAGACCAAACAGTTCAGTTTCTCTTGTGCTCAATCCTTGTTCCTTCCTTCCCTAAGACACATTCATCCTAAAGCATTTATACATAAACTTCTTGCACATGAACATTTGAACACTGACCTCTTAGGTTGCTTTTCAGGAAACCCAACTGTATCATCCGTGGATGCTGGTGCTGCTAAGTTGCTTCAGTCATGTCCAACTCTGTGCAACCCTATAGACGGAAGCCCACCAGATTCCCCCATCCCTGGGATTCTCCAGGCAAGAACACTGGAGTGGCTTGCCATTTCCTTCTCCAATGCATGAAAGTGACAAGTGAAAGGAAAGTTGCTAAGTCATATCCGACTCTATTTAGGACGTATTTAGGCCACAATTTGATCATATTTAGACAAAGTCAACAGAATTTCCTCCTGTAGCTTTTCCCCTTAAAAACTGAGAAAGTTATACTCATATATTATTTGGTATGGGTCCTCTCTAGCTCTAAACTATTGAGAATTACTGTTGATACCCACGTAATTGTCTCCAGATCATACAAGCCCAATATAAAGAAACACAGCAGCTATTTATGTTAATAATACTCCAGTGATATTTATTTTCTGATCTATAATTGTGTATTATTAAGTTTTTCTTTACAAAAGAAATACAGTGAAGTACTCTTAAATACAAGAAAGATAAGCTACATTTTGAGTTAGAAAAAAAAACTAACTAAATTGCAAAGCTCTGATACTGTATACCTTGCCTTGTTGTCAACAGTAACACATGACTTAACACCAAGCAGTGTTAGCACATGGCTACCAAATAACTAGTCTTTAACAAAGCTTATCTTTTCTTCCCACTTCTCCATTCTAACTTGAAGCTAGTGGGGAAAAAATGGTAAGGAAAAGACATAGAAAAGAAATTCTTGCTTAGACATTCAATTTTACACTATAAAAATTTCTTCCTTTTTTTATATGTTTATCTATTTTAATTGGAGGTTAATTACTTTACAATACTGTATTGGTTTTGCCATACATCAACATGAATCTGCCACAGGTATACACGTGTTCCCCATCTTGAACCCCCCTTCATGCTCCCTCCCCGTACCATCCCTCTGGGTCAACCCAGTGCACCAGCCCCAAGCATCGAGTATCATGTATCAAACCTGGCTGATGACTCATTTCATATATGATATTATACATGTTTCAATGACATTCTCCCATATCATCCCACCCTCTCCCTCTCCCACAGAGTCCAAAAGACTGTTCTATATATCTGTGTCTCTTTTGCTGTCTTGCATACAAGGTTATCATTACCATCTTTCTAAATTCCAAATATAAGCTTTAGTATACAGTATTGGTATTTTTCTTTCTGGCTTACTTCACTCTGTATAATAGACTCCAGTTTTATCTACATCATTAGAACTGTTTCAAATGTATACTTTTCAATGGCTGAGTAATAATCCATTGTGTACACGTACCACAGCTTTCTTATCCAGTTCAGTTCAGTAGCTTAGTAGTGTCTTACTTTCTGCGACCCCATGAATCGCAGCACGCCAGGCATCTCTGTCCATCATCAACTCCTGGAATTCACTCAGACTCACGTCCATCGAGTCAGTGATGCCATGCAGCCATCTTATCCTCGGTCATCCCCTTCTCCTCCTTCCCCCAATCCCTCCCAGCATCAGAGTCTTTTCCAATGAGTCAACTCTTCGCATGAGGTGGCCAAAGTACTGGAGTTTCAGCTTTAGCCTCATTCCTTCCAAAGAAATCGCAGGGCTGATCTCCTTCAGAATGGACTGTTTGGAACTCTTTGCAGTCCAAGGGACTCTTAAGTGTCTTTTCCAACACCACAGTCCAAAGGATCAATTCTTCGGCGCTCAGCCTTCTTCACAGTTCAACTCCCACATCCATACATGACTACTGGAAAAACCATAGTCTTGACTAGATGGACTTTAATCGACAAAGTAATGTCTCGGCTTTTCAATATGCTATCTAGGGTGTTCATAACTTTTTTTCCAAGGAGTAAGCATCTTTTAATTTCATGGTACACTCACCATCTGCAGTGATTTTTGAGCCCAAAAAAATAAAGTGTGACACTGTTTCCAGTCGTTCCTCATCTATTTCACATGAAGTGATGGGACCGGATGTCATGATCTTCGTTTTCTGAATGTTGAGCTTTAAGCAAACTTTTTGACTCTCCTCTTTTACTTTCATGAAGAGGCTTTTTAGTTCCTCTTCACTTTCTGCCATAAGGGTGATGTCATCTGCATATCTGAGGTTATTGATATTTCTCCCGGCAATCTTGATTGCAGCTTGTGTTTCTTCCAGTCCAGAGTTTCTCATGATGTACTCTGCATATAAGTTAACTAAGCAGGGTGACAATTTTCAGCCTTGATATACTCCTTTTCCTTTTTGGAGCCAGTCTGTTGTTCCATGTCCAGTTCTAACTGTTACTTCCTGACCTGCATACAGGTTTCTCAGGAGGCAGGTTAGGTGGTCTGGTATTCCCATCTTTTTCAGAATTTTCCAGTTTATTGTGATCCACACAGTCAAAGGCTTTGGCATAGTCAATAAAGCAGAAATGGATGTTTTTTCTGGAACTCTCTCCCTTTTTCCATGATCCAGCGGATGTTGGCAATTTGATCTCTGATTCCTCTGCCTTTTCTAAACCAGCTTGAACATCAGGAATTTCACGGTTCACATATTGCTGAAGCCTGACTTGGAGAATCTTGAGCATTTCTTTACTAGCATGTGAGATGAGTGCAACTGTGCAGTAGTTTGAACATTCTTTGGCATTGCCTTTCTTTGGGATTGGAATGAAAACTGATCTTTTCCAGTCCTGTGGCCACTGCTGAGTTATTCACATTTCCTGCCATATTGAGTGCAGCACTTTCAGAGCATCATCTTTCAGGATTTGAAATAGCTCCACTGGAATGCCATCACCTCCACTAGCTTTGTTTTTAGTGATGCTTTCTAAGGCCCACTTGACTTCACATTCCAGGATGTCTGGCTCTAGATGAGTGATCACACCATCGTGATTATCTAGGTCATGAAGATCTTTTTTTTGTAAAGTTTCTCTGTTTATTCTTGCTACCTCTTCTTAATATCTTCTGCTTCTGTTAGGTCCAGACCATTTCTGTCCTTTATCAAGCTCATCTTTGCATGAAATGTTCCCTTGATAACTCCTATTTTCTTCAAGAGATCTCTAGTCTTTCCCATTCTGTTCTTTTCCTCTATTTCTTCGCATTGATCGCTGAAGAAGGCTGTCTTATCTCTTCTTGCTATTCTCTGAAACTCTGCATTCATATGCTCATATCTTTCCTTTTCTCCTGTGCTTTTCACTTCTGTTCTTCTCACAGCTATTTGTAAGGCCTCCCCAGACAGCCATTTTGCTTTTTTGCATTTCTTTTCCATGGGGATGGTCTTGATCCCTGTCTCCTGTACAATGTCACGAACCTCCGTCTATAGTTTATCAGGCACTCTGTCTATCAGATCTAGGCTCTTAAATCTATTTCTCACTTGCACTGTATAATCATAAGGGATTTGATTGAGGTCATACCTGAATAGTTTAGCAGTTTCCCCTACTTTCTTCAATTTCAGTCTGAATTTGGAAATAAGGAGTTCATGATCTGAGCCACAGTCAGCTCCTGGTCTTGTTTTTGTTGACTGTATAGAGCTTCTCCATCTTTGGCTGCAGAGAATATAATCAGTCTGATTTCAGTGTTGGCCATCTGGTGATGTCCATGTGTAGAGTCTTCTCTTGTGTTGTTGAAAGAGGGTGTTTGCTATCACCAGTGGATTTTTTCGCAAAACTGTTAATCTTTGCTCTGCTTCATTCCGCATTCCAAGCCCAAAGTTACCTGTTACTCCAGGTGTTTCTGGACTTCCTACTTTTGCATTCCAGTCCCCTATAATGAAAAGGACATCTTTTGGGAGGTGTTAGTTCTAAAAGGTCTTATAGGTCTTCATAGAACCGTTCAACTTCAGCTTCTTCAGCGTTACTGGTTGGAGCATAGACTTGGATTACTGTGATACTGAATGGTTTGCCTTGGAAACAAACAGAGATCATTCTGTCTTTTTGAGATTGCATCCAAGTACTGCATTTCGAACTCTTTTGTTGATCATAATGGCTACTCCATTTCTTCTGAGGGATTCCTGCCTGCAGTAGTAGATGTAATGGTCATCTGAATTAAATTCACCCATTCCAGTCCATTTTAGTTCACTGATTCCTAGAATGTCGACGTTCACTCTTGCCATCTCTTGTTTGACCACTTCCAATTTGCCTTGATTCATGGCCCTGACATTCCAGGTTCCTATGCAATATTGCTCTTTACAACATTGAACCTTGCTTCTATCACCAGTCCCATCCACAGCTGGGTATTGTTTTTGCTTTGACTCCAACCCTTGATTCTTTCTGGAGTTATTTCTCCACTGATCTCCAGTAGTATATTGGGCACCTACTGACCTGGGGAGTTCCTCTCTCACTATCGTATCATTTTGCCTTTTCAAACTGTTCATACTTTCTTATCCATTCATCTGCTAATGGGCATGCAGGTTGCTTCCATGTCCTGGCTATCATAAACTGTGCTGTGATGAACATTGGGGTATACGTGTCTCATTCAGTTATGATTTCCTTAGTGTGTATGCCCAGCAGTGGGATTTCTGGGTCATAAGGCAGTTCTATTTCCAGTTTTTAAAAGAATCTTCATACTGGTCTCCATAGTGGCTCTGAGTGAAGTGACTGAAGTTGCTCAGGCGTATCTTCTTTGCGACCCTGTGGACTATAGCCCACCAGGCTCCTCCATCCATGGGATTCTCCAGGCAAGAATACTGGAGTGGGTTTCCATTTCCTTCTCCAGTGTATCTTCCCAACCCAGGGATCAAACCCGGGTCTCCCGAATTGCAGGCAGGCGCTTTACACTCAGAGCCACCAGGGAAGTGGCTGTACCAGTTTGCATTCCCACCAACAGTGTAAGAGGGTTCCCTTTTCTCCACACCCTCTACAGCATTTATTGCTTGTAGACTTTTGGATCACAGCCATTCTGACTGTGTGAAATGGTACCGCTTTGTGATTTGATTTGCATTTCTCTAATAATGAGTGATGTTAAGCATCTTTTCATGTGTTTGTTAGCCATTTGTATGTCTTCTTTGAAGAAATGTCTACTTTGTTCTTGGACCCATTTTTTGATTGGGTCTTTTATTTTTCTGGAATTGAGCTACAGGAGTTGCTTGTATATTTTTGAGATTAGTTGTTTGTCAGTTGCTTCATTTGATATTATTTTCTCCGATTCTGAAGGCTGTCTTTTCACCTAGCTTATAGTTTCCTTTTGTTGTGCAGAAGCTTTTAAGTTTAATTAAGTCCCATTTGTTTATTTTTGCTTTTATTTCCAATATTCTTGGAGGTGGGTCATAGAGGATCCTGCTGTGATGTATGTCGGAGAATGTTTTGCCTATGTTCTCCTCTAGGAGTTTTATAGTTCCTGGTCTTATGTTTAGATCTTTAATCCATTTAGAGTTTATTTTTGTGTATGGTGTTAGAAAGTGTTCTAGTTTCATTCTTTTACAAGTGGTTGACCAGTTTTCCCAGCACCACTTGTTAAAGAGATTAAACTGCAAAATTTTAAGCTGTATAATTTTAGACAGCAAACATCTATTTATCTACCTGCCTATGAGATGCTGTATTTTGAAAAAAAGCTGTGATCCCAATTTTCTGTCCAATATATCACAAGTTTTCCTGGTTAAATTTTCACACATAGTAGATTGTTGAACATATGAAAAATTTTTCTTGATATAACCCTGGTGCTTAGAAACAGCTACCTTTGGATGAGAGTTGTGTAACAAGTCTATACCCACAGTTAGCTTTAGGATGCCATCTTAAAGATGACCTTGATTTATTTAACTGATTAGACAGTAGATACTTTAGAGAGTTCAATATTCTAAAAATTGATCAGAAAAGGAAACTTGTAATGTCCTTAATGGGGTCATTAGTGATATTATTAAATGAAACCACACTGAAGGACAATCTCAACAAACCTTTTGAGGACTAATGTCATACCCCAGGAGAGTTAATAGCTAGTGTAAATTGGTGCTTATTTCCTTTTATTTCAATTTCTTTATCTGGTTTAAAAAATAACAGATGAATACATTAATATAAATTAGAAGCATCTCCTATTTTCTAAACTTGACTCTTATGAAAATAAATATATAGACCTTTACAAATTCAAGGAGAATTTTATAGACTGTCAATGAAAAAAATTATACATTGTCCATGGACAATAGAATTTTGAGTTTTGAATAATTACCTTAGATGATGAGGTATCACTTGAGACTCTCAAGTCATCAGGAAATAAAGGTTACCAAACAATGGGATTATATATAGTTTTTTGTGTTGCCTCCTAAATTAAATGCATTCTATGGTGTTGTGGAAAGAACTCAAGAGAGAGTAAGGGATTGCTGATTTTTTGCTCAAGCTTCGCCATGTAATAGGAAACATAATCATCTGATCCTTACAGTGCTTTTTTCTTAAGTGGGAAATAATTGTACATGTAAGAATCAAACCAGACAACATATAAAATTAATATGGAAACTGAAAAAACAATACTGAAACAAAACATATTTGAGACATATCACTATTTTGTATTCAGACCTAAATTTATATTGCTCTCCTATATAGCAGGAAGAATTATTTGGTCATCATGATCTTTGCTTCTTGTTAAGATAAATGAAACAAACAGGATATGCAAATTTATCTTAAA